>CM021107.1:597612365-597737946 GCA_007115665.2 Sequoiadendron giganteum
ACCCCCTACCATAAACCCTCTACCCTCTATCTCTCTCCCACTCCCTCTCTCTCTTTCTATCTCTCTATCTCATGTCTCTCCCTCCTACCCCCTCTCCCTATCTCAACTCTCTCTCTCTCTCACTCACTCACTCCTAAATTTGTCCACTCTACCCTTACCCCTCTACACTTAAACCCTCTACCCTCTATCTCTCTCCCACTCAATCCATCTCTCTCTCAAGACTCTCCCTCATATCCCCTCTCCCTCTCTCAAGTCTCTCTCTCTCTCTCTCTCTCTCAGTCACTCACTCTATCTCTCTCCTCTCTACCTTTAGCCCTAAACCCTTAACCCTTAAACTCTAAACCCTTAAATCCTCTACCCTTTATCTCTCTCTCACTCCCTCCCTCCCTCCCTATCTCTCAAGTCTCTCCCTCCTACCTCCTCTCCCTCTCCCAGGTCTCTGACTCACTCACTCACTCACTCACTCCCTATATCTCTCTCTCCTTTACCCTTAACTCTAAACCCTTAAACACTCTACCCTCTACCCTTAACTCTACCCTTTACTTCTCTTTATCTCCTCCCACCTCTATCTACCTAGAACTCTCTTTTTTTTTCTCACCTCTCTCTCCATCCCTATCTCTCCCTCTATCTCTGCTTTCATTTCTACTTCTCTCTACCTATTTTTCCCTCTATACCTATTTCTCTCTCCCTCCTTGCCTCCTCTCTCTCAATATCTCTACCTTCTTTACCTCTATACCTCTCTCTCTCTCTCTACCCTTAACCCTAAACCCTAAACAATTAAAACCCTCTACCTTCTATCTCTCTCCCACTCCCTCTCTCTCTCTCAATTCTCTCCCTCCTGCCCCCTCTCCCTCTCTCAAGTCTATCTCACTCACTCACTCTTACTATGTCTCTCCCCTCTACCCTTATCCCTCTACCCTTAACCCTTGAATCCTTAAACCTTCTACCCTCAACCTTTAACCATCTACCCTTAGCCCTCTACCCTCTATCTCTCTCTCACTAACTCCCTCTCTCTCTCTCTCAAGACTCTCCCTCCTACCCCCTCTCCCTCTCTCAGGTCTCTCTCTCTCTTACTCACTCACTCACTCCCTCTATCTCTCTCCTCTCTCCCCTAAACCCTAAACCCTTAAACCATCTACCCTCTACCCTTAACCATCTAACCTCTATCTCTCTCCTACTTCATCCCTCTCTCTCTCAAGACTCTCCCTCCATCCTACCTTCTCTTCCCTAATCCCTAATCCCTCGACCCTATACCCTCAAACCTTAAAACCTTGAACACTCAACCCTATACCCTAAACCCTCAACCCTCAACCCTTAAATCCTAAACCTCTAAAGCCTCTACCCTCTACCCTCTACCCTCAACCCAATACCCTCAACCCTAATCCCTCAACCCTTAAATCCTTGAACCCAATTAAACTCTCTAACCTAATCCCTCAACCCTTAACCCTTAAACCCTCATCCCTCAACCCTCTACCTTCAATCCTAAAACCTTAACCCTAAAAAATCAACCCCTATACCTTGTACCCTATATGTTAGACTTTGAACCCTAATCCATCAAACCTATACCCTAAACCATCTAATCTCATCCTTAAACTCTTGACCCTCAATCCTCAACCCTCAACCCTTAATTCCTTAATCCTCAACCCTTAAACCCTAAACCCTGAACCCTTATACCCTCTACCTTATACATTAGACCCTCAATGTAACGGCCCCATCCTTGGGTAATTAAATTTTTTCCACATTTCACTTCAAACATATAAATGTAACAAGTAATAAAGACATTGCAATAAAATTATTCCTTTCTTTATTGATAAATACATGCAAGTTACAATATATATTTCCACATGAATTCCATTTTCATTGTAAATATAAATCAGAGTACAAAAGTAAAACAATTACATACATAGCTCGTAAGCTTTTGCACAAATAGTAGTAAGATGGTCCAGGTTTTCTTCCTTTCAAATCTTGGTGTATTTGTTGCCTGCTGTGGAGGAGAAACATCACTCAGGCACTTTTTCGCCAACCACAAACTATTTATGCGGTCCCTCGCACATCTATCATTCGATAGATGGCCCTCCCTTCGAACGAAGAGATTGGTAAAGTAACTGGCTGCGACAACCCAACTGAGCATAGTGTTGTGTCCTAATCAAAACTAGAACTTGCTATTTCACAATCCCAAACTAGCATGATGGATTACAATGAACTGACAGTGTAGTCTCAAATATCTCACATCTAAGTGGATGTCGTACCTTCCACTACTTTGGCCAAAGTATTCACATTCAGTACTTCGAATGAAGGTCATCTATCATATACACTACTCAGGGCCGATTTCACTTAAGGCTATCTTACACTACGCATAGGTATCGTCCTTTAATTTTGGATAATCTTTTATCCTAGACTAACCTACAACATTTTTCTAAAAGATTTACATAAGATAGGTATATCCTGTTTCAGATTACCTACCTTTAGACATTCTACTTCAATAGCTACATAAGGGAGGTATATCCTATTTCAGACAACCTACCTTCAAACAAACTACTTAATCAAGAAATGAAATGCAGTCAACAAGGGTCCCTCGGGTAACTCCTAACATGGAATTCTTTATCCATGGAGTACATAGATTTTCCTAGTTAACCTACTAACTTTAAAGCTTTAGACTACCTTGGTACTGGTTCCATCCTCGACCTAGTATTTAATAACTAGTTCCTCTTTTCCTCTATATAAGGAATCAAGCAGTATTCAAGTAAATACAATTCATCAAGTAAATTCTATTAAAAATTATTCCAAAATTTTCCTTTCATTTATTTGAACAAGCTATTCCTTTTCAATCAAGCTTTTCCCTATGAAATTAAGCTATTCCATTTCAACAAGCTTTTCCCTATGAAATTAAGCTATTCCATTTCTACAAGATTTTCCCTATGAAATTATGTTATTCCATTTCTACAAGATTTTCCCTATGAAATTAAGCTATTCCATTTCAAAAAGAAATCCTTTCAACAAAATTTCTTCTAATACTTTACTACTCTACTTCATATCACAAGAAAAGTAATGCAGAATTTAATCAAGCAGATCAATTAAAACAACATAAGTAATTAAAGACATTTCCCATGCCTGTTTCCTTGCTGTAAATGATTCCAGTCTACAACTTCTTCTCTTCCTTCTCTTTCTAATTTCTAGAATCACTCCTCTCAATTCTGGTTTCTATTACATGTTTTGTATTTTATGCTTGCAACATATAAAAACTGGTCTCTTAGAAATGGTGATGGGATATATGCAAATTGGCTCTCAAAACAAATGTTACTTCAACAATGACAAAATATGGCTCTCCAAAAAGGAATTCGGATTGAAGAAAAAACAGATAAGAAATTCGTGTCAATGACAATGAGAGAAAATCTTATTTATAGGTTTTGAATTCTCATGCCTGCTGTATTTTTGGCATGAGAATTTAACACCTTTCTCATTGAAAATGTCAACTCATGCAGTGGCAGTAATCTAGCAAGATACTCAACAAATTTAGAGATGATTCGACTTGCAACCAGGGAGAACTTTTCAATTAACACATGATAAAATGTGAATGAAAGACACCTACAGGCGTTACTCAGCCTGGGTGTCTAAAATGGCGGATTGATTGCTCAATGTAGAAAATGGCACAAGTGGAATGCGTACCACTTGTATTTTCTCCCAACTCCTCACACATTTCCAGAATGGAGTTAAAGTTGGCCGTGACCTGGTCTATGCTCACACATGGGTCTACAGTTGCGCGACTTCCTCCATTTCCTTTTGCAAATCCAAATTCGAACTTTTGCTTTTTGGCGTATTTCATAATGAAGGTAATTCACATTATTTTCTTTATTAAAAAGTTTAATAAAGTGTTCGATAAATCTCTCAAGATTTCCAATGTGAAATACATTTATTTTACCAAATAAACTTCATACATTTTAAGCAAAAGACTATAAAGTAATTTATTTATTTTACTCATGGTAAATACATATTATTTGCCAAATGACTATACAAGTCAAATTTATTTATTTTCCAAGGTAATATTTATTTAAAATATAAATAAGATGTTATATTTATATTTTGCATTATATTAAATATATCCTATTATAGTTTTATTTACCGTATTTAAATATATATATATATATATATATATATATTATATATATATATACCTATATTTAAATGTTTTAATATTTAAATATTTCTATAGATATATCTATATATTTATTCCAGGTAAAACTATAATAACGTTTATATTAAATATACATATAAACACATTCATATATTTACATTTAAATATATCTATACATATTTGTATTTAATTATCCAAATATGTGTATTACAGGCCAGTCAACGTACCCTTAATACACCTGTTTGTACAAACATGTATATATACATTTAACTATAAATTTGAGGCATCAATATAATGTTATAACAACATTATAAATAGTGTGCATATGTTTATAGGTGTGCCAACCATGTATACGTATCTGTATGTATGCCATGTCAACACATGTGTATGGCATAATAATTTCCCATCATACATCTGTATCGACATGTCATACATGTTGTTACGTACATATGAGTGGTACAGGCATACACATATACATCCCCTCTATACCACACTAATCAGTTCACATTTCACATTCAAGGCTCACAGAACAGTAAGTCAGTCAACTAGTAGCACCACTCATAAAGCATAAAGAAGTAATCCAAACTCCTAAGCCTAAGGATGACTTATCAAGATAACTCAATTTGACCCAGTTCCCAAAACCCTTAGTGAAGTGTGTGTATGCTCAATTTGATTAACTTTACTGGTTATCCAACCAAGCCCCTCTCCCAAGTGATATTTCCCCTCCACTTGGAGGAATGGTTCCTGTTCCTGCATCCATTGACACAAACCCATGACAATTACTTGCTCATAACATTTGCAGTATAGAAAACATCTCAAGTTAGAATATTCATAATTCAATACTATGCTTGCAAAATTTATTAAGGATAACATCGATAGAAGTGTCAATCAAATGAGACAATCATTTAAACAAAGCACATTCATTTTGATAACAAAACATGTTTTATTCATCTCAAGATTCAAACATTACAATCAATTTCCCTATGCAATAGTAGCTATACAATCGGGATGTAACACTCAAAGCTAATCCTTCAACCATATACCCTTAAACCTATACCCTAAACCATCTACCCTCAACCCTAAACCCTTGAACCTTCTACCCTCAACCCTCTATCCTCTACCCTCTACCCTCTACCCTATACCCTCAACCCAATACCCTAAACCATCAATCCTATACCCTCAATTCTCAACCCTCTATCGTATACATTAGATCCTCAACCCTCATATATCTCCATCCTTCTCTCCTCTTCTCTCCTTCTCTCTATCTCACTTCTCCCTCCATATCTCCCTCCTCTTCTCTCCTTCTCTCTATCTCACTTCTCCCTCCATCTCTCCCTCCATCCTTCCCTCCCTCTCTACCCTAATCCCTCAACCCTATACCCTCAACCCTTAAACCCTTAAACACTCAACACTCAACCCTCACCCCAATACCCTCTACCCTAAACCCAATAACCTCTACCATCAACCCTATACCCTCAACCCTTAAACCCAAGTAAACTCTATACCCTAATCCCTCAACCCTCAACCCTTAATCCCTTGACCCTTAAACCCTCTACCCTCTACCCTCAACCCTCAACCCTCAACCCTCAACCCTCAACCCTTAAACCCTCCACCCTCTACCCTCTACCCTCTACCCTATAAATTAAACCCTCAACCCTCATTATCAACCCTTGACCCTTAATACCTCAACCCTAGGTAGGTAGGGGAACATAGGTGAGATACAAAGTGATGAAGGGAGAGGTAGGTAAAAAAAGGGATAGGGGAGATAAATATAGGTAGAGAGGGTAGGAGATGTAGAGAGGAGAGATAGAGAGAATTAGAGAGGGGAGGGAGGGACAAGTAGGGAGGAGATAGAGTCGTGTGTGTGTGTGTGAGAGAGAGAGAGAGAGAGAGAGGAGACACAGTTGAGATATAGAGTGATGGAGGGAGAAGTGGGTAAAGAGAGGGAGAGGGGAGATAAAGATAAATATAGAGGGAAGGAGATGTAGAGAGAAGTGGAGAGTGGAGGGATGGTGGGAGAGGAAAGGAGGAGATATAGGTGGTTGTGTGTGAGAAGGAGATAAAATGAGGGGATAGAGGAAGGGGGAGAGAGAAATAGATTAGAGAGGGAAGGGGGGAGAGATCTATAGTAGAGAGGGAAGGAGAGAGTAAGAAAAATATGGGTGAGGGAGAGAGTGGTAGTTCGTGGAGTGAGAGGTAGGTAGAGAGGGAAGGAGAGAGGGATGGATAGGAGGGAGAGAGGGAAGGAGGGAGAGTGAGATGGAGAGAGTGGTGAGATAGAGAATAGAGAGGTAAGGAGAGAATGAAAAATAGAGATAAAGAGAGAGAGGGAGGTTGGAGGAAGGGAGAGGTAGAAAGGGATAAGTGAGACAGAGAGAGGGAATGCGGGAAAGTGGGATAGATAGAATGGTGATTTAGAGAGGAGGGAGTGAGAGGGAAGGAGGGAAACTGGGAGAGAGGGAATGGTGATTTAGAGAGGAGTGGGTGATAGGTAGAGATAGAGAGGAGAGAGTGAGAGAGAAAGAGAGGTATGGAGAGACACATAGAGAGGTAGGTAGAGGAAGGGAGAGGAGAGATATAGAGTAGAGAGGGAAAGAGGTAGGGAAGGAGGTATAAGTGAGATAGAGAGGGATGGAGAGAGAGAGTGATTGAGGGATAGGTATGTATAGAGAGGGAAAGCGAGGGGAGAGATAAAGAGTATAGATGGGAGGGAGAGGTAGGGAGATAGAGGTGTGTGTGTGAGTGAGAGAGAGAGAATGGTGAGATAGAGAAAAGATCAATTGAGAGAGAAAGAGGGGGAGGGAGCGCGGGATAATAGTGAGAGAGATTGGGAGGAGAGACAAAAAGAAGTGGAGGGAGGGTGAGGTCAAGAGATGGAGGGAGAGGAGAGATAGAGAGAAGTAGAGAGGGAAGGATGGAGGGAGGGAGTGTTAGTGAGGGAGATAGAGGTTTGTGTGTGAGAGAGAGAGATAGAGAGAGTGGTGAGATAGAGAGGGGAGAGTGAGAGGGAGGGAGAGAGAATTATGAGATAGAGAGGAGAGAGTTAGAGAGAAAGTGGGGGAAGAGAGGGATAAAGAGTGAGAGAGAGATGTAGGGAGAGGGAGGGAGAGGAGAGATAGAGAGTAGAGAGGGAAAGAGGTAGGGAGGGATACATAAGTGAGATACAAAGTGATGGATGGAGAGGTAGGTAAAGAGAGAGAGGGGAGGGGGAGGCAGATGTAGGGAGGAGATAGAGGGGTGTGTGAGAGAGAGAGAGGGAAGAGAGAGAGAGAAAGGGAGAGAGAGAGAGGGAGTGGAGAGATAGAGAGTAGAGAGAAGGAGAGAGAAAGTTGATACAACTTGCTGACTACTAAAATTTGACTTCTTGATTATTGAAATTCGAATTGCTGATTATTGAAATTTGACTAAGTCTAAAATTTTTAAGATCTTCCAAAAACTAGAATTTGCATTATAATTCATAGAGATCTGAAACCACTCTCAAACATCCTACCTATATACATGTAATATAACTTAAAGTATAAGAAATTAAATTTCCATATGTAAATGTAAACTTATAATTAAATGTTTATTTCATGTATATACTTTCATTGGAAGAGAAAGAAAAAATAAAAGAGTTTAGAAAAATGCATTCCAAAATTCATTGCAAAAAGAAAGAGAACTCACACTTGTTCACTCATTGCAAAATTCAATCCATTTGGACCTCACCAAATGGTAAAGCCATTTGGAGAGTGCCAAATGGTAAATCCATTTGGAGAGCGCCAAATTTGGCACTCGCCAAATGTGGTGCTTTTCAAATTTGGCGAGTGCAATATGGCCTATTACGGGTTTTTTTACAATTTGGCATCAAATTGTGTCACAGATTGGTGCACTTACCCCTAATGAGGATTTTATCACAGACAAGGGTAAGAGGAAGACCTGTCCTGCATTCTGATTTGAACATTATAAGTGTGTACTAAACATTATTAATAATGAAGAACTAGACAATCACACTTTCCAGTTTAAATTAAAAAATATCTTCCACAATAATGTAGACTCTTTTACCAAAGTTAAAGAAAGTGTATACAGATTTAAAATGGTTTTCCACCAATACCTTACATTATAACCTTTAGTGGCCAAAAAATCAAGTAGTAATCACCACGTGACCAAAGCTGCTACTTAGGAGGGAATCTTAAAACAGATTATAAAGGGAAAAGTATCAAGGTTAGAGAAACTTTAATACATAAAGATGTGCTTGTTTAGGTATAAAATAAAATAGAATGGTTGCGCATATCTTTGTGCAAGGAAATGGAGACACGGTTGTCTGTGCCTTAACCTTCAATGTGATTCACAATATCCACTATGCTTCACCACCAATAAAGCCCAATGCCAACAAAGAATTCACACAAAGAGAATGTTGGTTGGATCTTCTATTTTCTAGTCCCCGATCACACCCCAGCTCCAATGTTGGGAATTGTCCCAACTCTTGCACGTCTATCTAGTCTTTACCATGCAATCACGCAATATTTTCCTCCATCTCCCGTGCATCATCTTTGTCTCCACCATCGGCCAGTGCCATCAAGTTTTCATGCTCACGGTACTGCGGTGTCCACCATGATACCGCTGCCTACCTTATTGCTTCATGTGGTAGTGCGGTGCTATCGTTGTCCTGCAGCTCCTCCTCTGTCTGCTCGTGGTGGGGCGGTGTTTGTCACGACATCACGTTTAGCTCTTTGATCTCCCACGGTGACGCGGTGACCACCGATATGCTGGGCCCATGTCTTCAAATCCTGTAGTAGTGCGGTTACCGCGGCCACCACGGTCTCTCTCGGGCCACCGGCGGTTGGGTAGTAACCCCTGCGGTACCGCTTGCTGGTCATGCCTTCACCGCGGTAATGCGGTATAACATATTTTCAGACAAAGGATGTTAGTGTGATCTGTGTTGGCAGGATTTAATTCAATGGGACAAGTCTTTAATATGTTTTGATTTGTTATTTGATCCAAAAGGACTTGTTTTGGCTGGCATATTGATTTAGCTT
The DNA here is from genome assembly GCA_007115665.2 of Sequoiadendron giganteum. NCBI lineage: Eukaryota > Viridiplantae > Streptophyta > Pinopsida > Cupressales > Cupressaceae > Sequoiadendron > Sequoiadendron giganteum. The sequence continues at coordinate 597,621,513 of CM021107.1, forward strand.
TTAATATTGTAATTAAGTTTTTTATCTGGCTTTTGTGTAGTTTTAAAAGGAGGATGTGATGTTGAATATATGAGTGATAGAAGGCGAATGAATACGGCTCTGCAGTAGCTAAGTTTAAGATAGAAAAAAATGAAAGGTTGAATTGCGAAATGGAAGCAAATTTGTAGCAACAGCTGCTCTATAAAAGAAGAATTTTGAATATAGTATATTATATGATGTTTCTTGTCAAAAATTGTGTAAGTTTTCTTTGTGTATTTGGTATCTTCTCCTAAAAAGATAGGTTGAATTGAGAAATGGAAGCAAATTTGCAGTAGCAATTGCAATGTAAAAGAAGAATTTTGAATATAGTATATTATATGATGTTTCTGTGTGATTTTTTTGTCTAAGTTTTATTTGTGTTCTTGGTCTCTTCTCCTACAAAGTAGTATCAGAGCTAATGGTGAATCTTTGTGAAGTAGTCACTGTCTAGATTGAGAGAGCCATAGGGTGAGTTTTTATCAGTCTAGTAGTTGAGTTTTGTAGTTGGTCAAATAAATGGGTCTGCAGAGCCTCTTAACTCAAGGAGATACAAGAGTCAGTATAGATAAGGAAGTTAGTAACCATTGAAGTTGTATGAATTTATTGAGTCTTGTGTAGAACACACTGTACCAGTCAACTGGCCCTTGAATAGATTGTTGTTTTTTGCTCTTGAAAGTAAGTTATGTTTTAAAGGAAAAGTTTAAAGAGTCTGTGTTAGTCACCCAATTAAATAAGATTTGGGTCAAGCAGTCTAAGAGAGATTTGAAGAGGAACAAAAAGACTGTGGTTGCCTTATGAATTGTTTGAAGAGTCATGATTGGTCAGGCTAACTGGGAGTAGAGGTTCATGAATTCTGTGTTTAAGGAAAATCCATAGAGTGTCTAGGAATTCATCTAGTGTTTCAGTCAAGATCAGTTGTCATGACTGCAAAGTCTCAGAAGCTTGTCTGGGGTTAGGAAATATCAAATGTTATGATTGGTTGAAGGCTGCAGTCCTTTGAGAACATTAGAGGAATGAAGTGAAATGTTTGAAGAAGAATTATTGTGAAGAGCCAAAGGAGTTGTATTTTAAAACAAAGAGAAGAAGTCACAGTCACAAGAGAAGTTGTGCAAAAACTTACAAAAAAGAAGAAGTTGTGCTGAAAAAGAAAGATTGAGTAGAACACTAGTTCTCTGAACAAACAAAGAGTTGTAGACCCAACTATTGAATTCTAGTCACAAGATTAAAAAAAAGGTATTTGAAACTTCTTGTTACAAATGGGGAAAGTAGGAAGAAGGGTTAAAAAGGAAAACATAAATTTGTCATCAACAAAAGATGTTTTAGAGGAAGAGTTAATTTTTCTTAAAGATGAACTGGGTATTGTTAAAAAGGAAAATGGGTGTTTTATTGAAAGAATAAAAGAGATATTGAAAGAAAAATGTTTGTTGTTAGATGAAAATGATGATCTTGAGAAAGAATTGAGAAAAGTGAGTTAGAAATGGAGAGTTAGAAGAAAGGTTGAAATCCTTTGAAGAGATTAAGCAAAGAAATGAAGAGTTTGAACAAAGAATAAAGGTATTTGAAGAAATAAAGAAAAATAATGAAGATTTGGAAGAAATCTTGAAAAGGGTAGAAGAGGAAAATTGTTTACAGTTGAAGGAAATCACAAAATTGAAAGAACAAAATGATAAATTAAGAGCATGTAATAATTGTGTGAAAACAAATTTTTCAGTTTGTGATGTCTCATGTGACACAGCAGATTTGTGTATTTCATTTGAAAAAACTATTTTTGTTGAAAATGGCGGTGATAAAAAATGTCAAGTTGAACATGATAAAGAATTTGTAAATATGGATAGCTGTGATAAAGTGTTAGAATCTGCAAAAGATGCCGAAGAGAATGCAAGGTTGAAAATCATGAAAAGAATGGGTTATATAGGACAAGGTCTATGCAAACAAGAACAAAGAATGAGAGAGCCAATTGAGGGTATAATGAGGCCGAATTTTCAAGGTCTTGGCTACGTCCCAAGAAAGGGCAATGGTGCCACAAGTGCAGGTAATTTTGCTAGAGAAATGAAGAGTGATGAGTGTTTGCATTGTCATAGAAAAGGTCATAACAAGGAGAAGTGTTGGGATTTACACCCTTGCGGGGTTTGTGGCTCAAAAAATCGTTGTGAGAGAATGTGCAGGAATCAAGTGTCAAAGAATAAATCTTGTGCAAAATGCATAAAGATGGATTGTGGATGGATTTGTGATTCAGGTTGGCATACGCTAACAGGTATGTTCAACAAGTTGTACAAGTGCTCATATGTGAAAATTATTAAAAATTCTGACAGGTATGAATGTTCACAAGTAATGAAAAATACTTTGAGTAGAAAGAAATTGTAGTCTAATGAATCACTTGTAAATAGTGAAGATGAAATTTTCATACTAATGTTTTGAAGAATTGAAGACAAGAAACTGTTGGAGGAGTTGAAAGAACCAAATGAATGGTATGATTTTTGTGTGTTGAAAAAAGGGTTTGACAAGTTTTGAAGAAGTTAGAAAATATTGATGAAATAATGAAGAATTGCAGAATAACTCACAAGAGTTTCCAAGATTGAGAGTCAGAAGTCTCGTAAGCAAAGGGTTATATGCAAGAAGATATAAAAATTCAGAGAAGTAGCTAAGCTACCATTGCAAAAAAAACCAATTGAGGTACAACATCAGCTATTGAAAGAATCAATTAAATTAATGTTTTTGGATGCTTTGAAAAAAAGCATATGAAGACTGTCAAGAAAGAAAATGGCAATAGAATTTGATTGTGGAGAAAAGCCCTCATCAAATGAATAAATAAAAAGGGAGGTCACAGCCGTAGCTGCTAGAGGAAAATATTGAAAGATGATTTTGCAGTTAAGAGAAGACTATCGGTGGAGATTGTTGATCTAGATATGTCCAAATTCAAGGAGATAGGGTTGATTAGAGTCGTCAAGCAAGCTGCCTAAGAGAAGAGGTATTGCAGACTTGAAAAAAAAAGGTCATAGAATGTGAATACTGAAGACCTAGAGATTGTTTTTGTAAGCCATCAACAACAGATGAAGATGTCAAGAAAAAGATTGCTATTGTGAAAAGAATGTGTGCTAAGTTCTGTCATAATGTTTTCTTTTGGAGAAAGATTGTAGAGTTTGATGGCAATCTAAAATTGTTGAGGGAGAAGATTGAATAAATAATTGTGGCATATACATTTGAATCTATTGTTGTGTTTAAAGGCTTAAAGAGTTGTGTGAAGAGTTGCCCCCATCAAAAGCTCAATCTAGAGATTTGAATAATAAGGAGCCAAAAGATTTGGTTGATTGCCCAAGAAGTGTTATAAGTGCTACAAATCCGAAGGGCCTAATTCAAAAGAATGTTGAAGCTGTGCTGCTGTGTAAGTGCTTGAGTAAAAATTGGTAATCCAAAAAATTATAATTTAGGTTTATAAATCATATCATAAGACTTGTATGTTATTGCCAGAAGGCAGTTAACAAAATTTTGTGAAGGAGCTAGATAAGAAATTATTTTTTTAATAAAAAGGGGGGATTTCTGCATTGTCTCAAGGAAGGCACAAGTGCTTTGTTAATGGAAATGAAATTATATAATTGTCGCATCTTTAAGTTACCATTTCTTGAAAGGAAGACATCATATTTAATTGAGAAGAAGTTTCTGCCAAAAAGGTTGCAGGTTGTGGAGAAGAAAGAAATAGATTGCAGTTGAAATCAATAAAAAAGGCACCAGAAGTAAGGAGAAAATAATAAGTCTTAAGACTTAGCTGAAACCATGAGTCGAAAATACAAGCAGTAGCTGATGGTCAACTGATTTGAAAAGATCCTGAAGTGATCGTAGAAATTATGGTAAAAAGCCAACAAATAAAAGGCACATGAAGCAGTAATACATGAAAAATCGAAGACAACATAAGTTACATTTAAGGGGGAGATCATTTTTGGTTTTTTTTGAACAAAGAAGCGGAATGCAGTCATCTTGACACAGGACGAGAAAAATATTTTATGCAAAGAGAGTGTTTGGGCATGCAGATTGGAGAGAGTTAGGATCAAGGGGGAGTGTTGGGATTTGTCCCAACTCCTACGCGTCTATCTGGTCCTTACCGTGCAATCGCACCATCTTTTCCTTCATCTCCCGCACATCATCTTTGTCTCCACCATTGACCCGTGCCATCAAGTTTTCATGCTCACAGTACCACGATGTCCACCACAATACCGATGCCTACCTTATTGCTTCCTGCAGTAGTGCGGTGTTTTCGTTGTCCTGTGACTCCTCCTCTATTTTCTTGCAGCGGGGCAGTGTCTACCACGACATCGTGGTCATCTCTTTGATCACCCGCGGTGGTGCGGTGACCACCGTTACACCACGACCTGTGTCTTCGAAGCCCGTGGTAGTGCGGATACTGTGGTCTCTCTGGGGCCACTTGCAGTTGGGCGGTAACCCCTGCGGTACCGCTTGCTGGTCATGCCTTCACCGTGGTAATGCAGTATAACATCTTTTTAGACAGTGAATGTTAGTGGGATCTGTGTTGGCAAGAGTTAATTCGATGGGACAAGTCTTCAATATGTTTTGATTTTTTATTTGATCCAAAATGACTTGTTTTGGCTGGCATATTGATTTAGCTTTTAATATTGTAATTAAGTGTTTTATCTAGCTGTCGTGTAGTTTTAAAAGGAGGATGTGATGTTGAATATATGAGTGATAGAAGGCGAATGAATACGGCTCTACAATAGCTATGTTTTGATTTTTTATTTGATCCAAAATGACTTGTTTTGGCTGGCATATTGATTTAGCTTTTAATATTGTAATTAAGTGTTTTATCTAGCTGTCGTGTAGTTTTAAAAGGAGGATGTGATGTTGAATATATGAGTGATAGAAGGCGAATGAATACGGCTCTACAATAGCTAAGTTTAAGATAGAAAAAATGAAAGGTTGAATTGCAAAATGGAAGCAAATTTGCAGCAACAACTGCTATGTAAAAGAAGAATTTTGAATATAGTATATTATATGATGTTTTTGTGTGAAATTTTTTGTCTAATTTTTCTTTGTGTTCTTGGTCTCTTCTCCTACATCCAATGACATCTCAGGATAAATAGTTGATTTGAGAGGGATTCAAATTCCATAAACCGTGGGCATGCATGTGAGTCTTTGGTATCCCCATTCATGGACAATGTCAAATGTGCAGGTACAAAAATTCCATGCAAGATGAAATGAATAAAATGAACTGAAATGATAGCAATGGCGAATTTCGAGCATTGTATGCAGTGTGTAATATTTGGTTGCACAGAAACAACCTCGTACCTTTGTACAACTTCCAATTCATGTGTTGAAATAGGCATTCATTCAAGTAGAGAGAACTTCAATTCATCACATTTGTGTGAATGGCACGCGAATTAGGCAGGATTATATATGTACATTACCATAGCCATTTATCCATGCAGTCCCTTGTCTCTTCTTTTTCTTTTCAGCGTGATTATTCTCCCATGCCACGCTTATTTTGCCAATTCCTTTCTCTATGCCTCTAGTTGGCCTGCTGCTATAGCATGAAGACCAAGATGCCTCCCTTTTTCACCTTTAGTATAGAGAAAAAAAAAAAAACCCAAACATTCTGAAATGGCTGCTTCTTCCTCTAGTCACTGAAGTTAAGGTTAAACTGCAGTTATGGTCTATCCATCCATGTCATGGGTGCACGCTTCCCTTCAAATCGCGCGAAGAGAATGGGTTTAATAAAAACACTGTTGGAAATAATTCCAACTTCAAGGCTTACCGCAATACCTCGCCCCTTCTTCATTCTGCCCGCGGTGGCGCACTTCACCGCTTCACCGCGGCTCACTTCCGTTCCACCCGCGGTATCTCTGTTTGGCCTTCACTCCCTACTTCACCGCCACCCCGCGGTCTGACCCTTCTCTGTTGGCGGTCTCGCGGTGGCTTTGTTCTGGGTCTCCCGTGTTACCGCGACCTTCCTGCTTCCTCACTGCGGTAGTGCAGTTAACCATCCATCAGTTGCTACCGGCGTCCTGCGGTCTGTTTCTTAACCGCCTCGGTAACGTGGTGTTCTGTTCGCTATCTGCAATTGCACCTACCGCCACACCGCGACCGTCTTCCTCTGTCACCGCGGTATTGCAGGTTAACATTTCTTGCTGGTCACCACGGCCTCTCCAATTCCTTCGGCGGTAGCGCGGTACTCGCTCGTTTTTGACGGCGCTTTGGTGATGGTTGAGCTGGCGAGTATTTAAGTCTAAGGACAATCTTGTTTAATATATGTTGGACAAGTTTTTGTCAGGCTCTTAATGTTGTATCTATTCTGGCTGCCGTGCTTTTTATAATGGGTAGATGTGATGTAAAATTAAGGATAATTGATATTGCTCAGCTGTAGCAAACGATAAAGTAGAATGAAAAAAATGATGTGATAGCTCTCAAGAGCGGTATAATCTCTGGTGTGCATGTACTCAGATAATAGAGTAGAGTTTGCTTAGAAAAAAGAAGTTTTTATAAGTGAAGAGCCGAAGTTCTGTTGTGTTGGAAAACTATATTTTTGAAAATCAATATGATATAAAATTTCTGGATTGTGTTAACTACTTGTTGTTTTTTCTGTGCATAATTTTGACTGAGGTTGTTCTTATTTTGTCTGTTCATGCCTCCTGTTTTTTTTCCTACAGAGACAAAAGGTCCAAAGTTTCTTTTGCGAGTGAAACAAACACCCCTTTCTCCATAGCTTTAAATGCTGCGATGGCGAAAAAATCCTTGTAAAAAGGCTGGTCCAGTTCCACGCATTCGGAATCATGGTCAAAATAGGTTTAAGAACCTGCTGGTTTTTTGTACAGATCATTCCGCTTCTCCCACCACTAAGTCCAAGGCCAACCAACTCCCCAAACGCTTCTCTCCAATCCCTGCTTCTTCCTAGAACTGTCTATTAGTTCTTTGATTACAATCTAATTTTGTATGTATACAATTTTTTATTTATTTTTTTGATTTCTCAACATACTGGCATTGTGAAAGGATAATTATCAAAATATCTGTTTTAAAAAAAAATTAAATTAATTAAATATTATTAATATATTTAAATTTAAATTATATTTTATGTATAAGTTTATTATTCTGTGTAGAACAGTCTATATTTTTTTATTGTTAAGAGCAGGAAATCAGGATAATATATTTGTTTATTTTGTATTGAGGGAGAACAAAATTTTGGTAGATTTTATAAATGTATGGAAATAAAATATATCTTATATTATTTTAGGAGTTTAGTTAAATGATTAATATATACAATAGTGATACTTAAATAAATAAGTTGAAATTGGATGTAATGACAAATTGAAAGGTGTTAGAGGTGCTTAATGTTTTGATGATGTATGAAGAATATGATATTTTATTGTGATTGATAATCAAAATCATAAATATAGAATCAGATCTTTGTTGTGGAGCTTGTGACAATGCTATCTTAAGATCTCTCATTTGATATAAGACGAGGTTGCAACAACAATCTTGTCAATGGATACATTTTTATTACGTGATTTGAGTTTGATGATTGTCATTACTCTTGCATTGATGCAAAATCTTAGGTTTATTGTGTTATCTACCTTTATTCAATTCTAAGAAACTCCCTACAAAGCAACCTCTAAGGTATGCCAGGTATTAAAGTAGAAAACATAAGATTTTATGATCAAATGGAATAAAAATGAGGTCAACTTATGAGAGGGGGATCATCTCCCCCTCTTTGAGGTCTACTAAAGTCAAGAGTCTATACTCTTCTAGGTCCCAAAACAATAATCAATTCTAAAGATATTCAAACTTGGAGAAAAACACCAAATATCATTCAATTTTTCATCCGTTATATTGAAACTATTTTTTAGTTTAGTTAAAGTCTTTCTAACACAATTATAAACCTAAGTAAGATGTTACTAGTCTCTATTGTGTTAGCTATCCAAAAGATAATAAGGGTATTATAAAATGTAGAATTTTAGATCCACATATTCATAAGTAGAAGATAAAAGATTTTTAAAAATTATAAATATTTTATATCATTACATGTAGTGTGGAAAGTAATAACTTAAGTCAATTACATTCATCATGATTTTCATATGTAAAAAATATTGTGTGGTTATAATCTCTTGGATTAATGCCTATTAATATGCACCAAGTCAAATATCAAATTTAAAATAGCATAGACCATACATTCATTCAACATATTTGAGTAACCTAATTTACTTTGTCTTGTCTTACAAGACTTAGGGAATCAAATACCACTTAACCCAAACTATTTAGATTCTACTTAGTAGTCCTTTGACTACATTTATATAACTACATATGTTAAGGTAAATATATTTCTTGTTAAGATAAATCTTTGACAAAATGTTATATGGAATTCCTTAAACACCAACTAATGTGACATTAACAATGAGACAAAAATGTGTATCCAAAAACATGTATATTCCCTAAAGAAAATAATGAGGCAATAGAGACAATTTGAATCATTCAAATAAAAGTGTCTTACACCAAACTTCGAAAAAGGGAAATATGTGTAGTTAATAAAACTATATATTTGACACAAACTAAAAATGCTTTCTATTTCTTAAGAATAGAGCCTCTTAAAATTTTCATAATCTTGTAACTAGCCCTTTGCACAAAGTATGTCAATTCTGCTTATAGAAGAGTGACAATGTTCATCTCACATAGATGAATAGAATTTGTGAACTCTTTCTAAAATCTAAATTTTCTTATGCAATTAGCACTTATATAAGTACCTCTTGGGTCCAAGATCTCCAAAAATTAGGGATTAGTTACCTAATGAAAATTAAATTAAGACAACTTAGAGACACAAAATAGGTTGATACTCATTATTATTCTTGCTAGCCCCTAAACACATTCTAATCCTACAAATGGAGGAGATAGTAATCACCACAAAAGGACAACACTCACACTATCTTAACATAGTTGCAAAGAAATAAAGTAAATTCATTTCAATAGAATCCATTAATATTAAGAGGCAGGAGGTTGCATTGAACAACACCCTTCATGCTCTGAGAATGAATTACTTTAGAAGTCCACCTTAATATATTCAATCATCTACATGACATGGAATGGTTTTTTAAATATTATTGGGTGATCTTTGAATGTTCATAGGCCTAGACCATGGTTATGACCACCTACCCCCAAATATGTAGATATACAAAGGGAAAAGAGTCAAACCATTCATACCACCATAGGAATGTATTGCATACTTGCAACATAGGAACTTCCTACAAGGTCAAATATTACTAGGCATAAATAAAAGTAATTCCCAAGACCCTTCTATTTCATGTTAGTAGTAGCTATTTTGAAACTTCTCATTAATGAAGTGTTTCATGCTAAATTAAAATGTCTCTACTCACTATATAGAATTGATGCTCCATAATTAACTTAATGATAACCTAATTATCAACTAAATTTACCCAATAACCTTGAATTCCTAATCAATGTATCATATTCCCTTGTTATGAAAATTCATAGCATATCAATGGTAAATATTGCCCTCTACCTCTTGTTAGACATCCATCTTGTCATTCATTAGTGCTATAATTTGGAATTGAATACTCAATGTCAATAACCCATGTTGTAAATTTTTCCTCATGTTGAATACCCATCATCAAATTATTTGCATGACTAGTATCAAGGCCTTATATTATAAAGGAAAACACATGACAAAATTTTAATATCAAGAAGCATTATTAGTTGGAGAAGATTAGATATTGGAGATACAATACCATTTACAATAATCTTAAAGCTAATCCCAAACATCAACTTCATCATATTTTCAAATACTTTGAGAATTGGTACCAAAATTAAAATAAAGAGTGATTGGACCTTCCCAGATTTAATGAAGGAATGACTCATAAAATCTAAATATTCTTAATGGTTGTGAGTGATAGGGAGTGACAATTCCTTCTAAATATATTTGTCAAGCTTATATTTCCATGAAAATCATGAGAAAGGATGGTTGTTATAAGGTTGTAAATATTCAATCTTATGTTTATCTTATAGATATTTTGAGGCTTCTATAGGGAAGGATAAAGTCTACAAGAGGAATTTGAAAGACATAAAATGCAACCATTGTTAATTAAAGATTCAAGATATATGCTTAAGTTGATGAGACAAATTTATTAGCAAGACCATGGGATCAAAATAATTTAATTTGTTATGTACACATCATGAAGGAACATATTAAAAATAGGAATGGATCAAAAATCACAAGATAATGAAGAGTCATCAAGGTCTCATGATTGTCCTACAACTTGAATGATAAAAATGAGCAATCTATTATGAAATATGTAATGGTATTCCAAAGAGGGGTTTTAAAATAAGTGATATTGAAATCATTTCCAATGATCGAAGGTTGTTTGGAAAGATGCTTCAACCACAATATTGATGAGTTTGATATCAATAATACAACTCACTAAGGTCTACCGAAGAGAAAATATTTTTCAAGTGCAAATTGGAGTACATGTTCTTGAAGACCAAGTTGTTCATGATTGCAAGAAGATACAATGCTTGCCTCAACTCAAAAATTGTTCTTTCTTCCAAAAGCCACAAATTTAAAATTCTCATTTTGGAGAAGTGACTTAAGTCACTTATTGTAACTAAAAGTTAAAAAATAAGCTTTATTCGTGTAGAGGTTGAGACATTTCTAGCTTAAATAGAGTGTTTTATTTCTCTCAAAATGTAAAAGGTATTTGAGGTAGTAATTAGGTAGTTCCAAGGTATTTATTGAATGAAGCCTATAAATACAAGGCTATTTCAAGTGTGAAGGGGGGGACTTAAATAGGATAAATTTTGAGAAGAACATCTAGGAGAGAATTTTTGTTTAGCACTATGTATTTGAAGGGGTTTTGGAATTGTATGATTTCATAAAGGATATGAAGAATGTATTTTGATTCATATGTTCAAAATGTATTCTTGTGTTGTTATTATTGACTTCTCATATGTTAAATTAGTAATTTACTTGTGTAATTGTGTAAACCATTGATAATCTATGTGATTGAAGAAACACAAGCATATCTTGGTATCTTCAATTAAATCTATTGAAGTAGCTTATCTCTGAGTATGTTGAGATTTTTCTTTCCATCATCATCATTGCATATCTTAATTAAATATTTATTCTTAATGATGAGTATAAATTTGATTGACAAGAAATCATAAAATAATAAACTATAAATCTATCAACATGACCACTAGAAAGATGTACATAAATTAGGATAATAATCGACTCCAACTTAACAATCTATATGCACAACACATCAATTAATCACCACCACAAGATGTTTCCAAATAAATTAATTTTGAAAACTTTTAATTATGTGAATATTATAAATATAGATCCTTCTATATATTTAATTAATTTATATTATAAATATTGACTCTAAATTAATAAAATAATGCCTTCCTTTATTAACGAAATAAAAAATTCCTTTGTTTGAAGGTATTATTATATTGTTTCTAAATTAATAAAATAATTCCTTCAAATAAAGGTAGTCTTGAAATGAAGGTATTATTTTATTGTTAATTTTTTAAAAAGGTAGTGAAATGAAATTTTTAGTCTTTTTTCTTTCACACAAATTTTACTTTCACATAGTTGTAGAAAAGTCCATCACTTTTAAGAAGCATGAAAAGTTGAGGACAACTCTCTAGGCATAAAACCAAGAAAATCTCCCTCTATTACAACATATGGATTTAAGTAGAGGTTTACAAGTGTTGTCCACATTTTCAAGTTGAACATATAAATAATCAATTAATATTTTTTTACCAAATATTAAATTATAATGCTAGATGTGGCTTTCAATAATAGGGCCAAATTTTAACTTGAATACCACCATGTTTAACTATGACATTTAAAATAGTCCATGTTCTTAAACAAATTTTGAAGGAGGTAATTCATGAAATTTGTAAAATAATTTTTAAATCTTTGTTGGTGATTAGTTTAAATCTATAATACTAACATCATGTAAGGAATTACATGAAATGGTACTATTATTTTCCATAGATTTTTCTACATCTTGAGCTAGAACATAATATCTTATTCAAAATAATTATCTCCAACAATTATTTAAATGTAGAAAAGTGTGTAGCATTATCCATGACAACATTTGAGAGAATTTTATAATTTTTGAGAGAGAATATTCTCTTTTCAAGAATATCATATAACCTTATACTTGTATCCATTTTGACAAGTGTAAGTTTAAAAATTGCCTAATTTACAATCTTCATTTTTTGATTCTACTCTCAATTTTGTACCTATTCATTTAGAATGTTCTAGGAGAATCTACAAATTTCCTTCCACGGATCTATAACTAGTTTGTTCTACAAGCACTTCTAGCCTATTTTAAACTTAAAAAATCTGCCCACAATATTTGAGCTCTTAAATCTTGATAAATGTACTTATATAATTTGAACAATCAATTCCAAGACACTTTGTAAATTTAATGCTTTTTGTACAACATAAATTATTGAATTTTGAAAATTTATAACTAATGATTAACCCTAAACTAAGGTTGCCCTATTATAATATATCCTTAATCCAAGACATATCAAATAAAATGTTATTCATATTTTGAATTTATCCTTAATTTCTCATTAAAATATCATAAACAAGTAGAAATTCCTTTTATACATTTGAAATTAATGCTCCTCTAAAATGATAGTATGTTTCCACAATCATGAATCTAAAAATCATTTATCCTTGAATCCCCTTCATCTTCCTATCTTGCCTCATTATGTTATAATATTTAGGTCATTCTATAATCCTCATCCCCTATCACTAGGGATTTTTTTGTATTGTAAAATAATATGTAAAAGTGGCTTTATAAACCTAGTCTACATCAAACATATCTCTCAATTTATTTAAATAAATATTGCATTCCATTATCGTATACTTTTAATATTTAGAAAATAATATTATAATAGAATGACAAAATTATATATACATACAATATATGCACATATATTTTTATATATTTTCAAGGTTTCAAAATTGATGTTAATATAAAAAAATTAAATTTTAATGTATGTAACACAAAATCCAAATTTTCTTTTCTTGAATTTAATAATTGTTTAATTTCTTCATCTATTCTCTTATATGCAATTATTGAATATATTAAGCACATCGCTTGAGTTCATTAGCCATTTTGAGCAACGAATGGGTACCAAATCTTTCTACGAGATTTTTTTCCATATGTGGTAAATACTTGTGGTTTAAGAAGGTATTTGTATCATGATTCAATTGCAAAGTTTTGTAGTCGAATTCATTGACTCATATTTCATAATTAACGGTTCACAAGAAATCATTTCTCATAAGAATGAATGGTTCACTTAGCAACCACTTCATTTAGGTGATGTTTAGAGAGTGAAGTATTGAGACTTCCCTAAGAGATCACTCATCAAGAAATCATTTCTCATGAGAATAAATGATCAACTTAGCACTCATTTCATTTAGATGAAGTTTAGAGTGTTGAAGTACCAAGACTTTCCTAAGAGATCACTCATCAAGAAATCATTTATCATAAGAATAAATGATCCACTTAGCACTCATTTCATTTAGGTGATGTTTAGAGAGTCAAAGAATCAAAATTTATTTAAGAGATCATTCATTAGAACTCTTACTCAAATGCACTTAACCATACAAATATTCCCAAAATAAAAAATACACAATTAAAATCTAATATAAATATTATAATCTAGATTTTTATAAAATGTATATTGGTCAATGGACCCTTCATCTATTGGTGAAGTTAAATGGCTCTTACTGAGTCCACCAAGGATCAGGTCTTATTGAGTGCAGACCCCAACATCATAAAAGATGAGATCAGGATTGTGCCCGGACGAATTTGACATCCCATATGAAATAGGCCTCCATAAAAAGACAAGCCTAATTACTACTTAAATTAACTTATCCATAAATATTTTCCCAAAATAAAAACTACACACTTAAAATCTAATATAAATACTATAATCTATATTTTTATAAAACATTAATTGAAATCCAATTATATGAGAGGCAAGCCTAATTTCTTCAAACATTATTCTGGTTGACAACTTGTGAGAACATGAAAGAGCTTATCAAAATGCAGGAACAAAAGGGATGTGCATAAAACCATCGTTGCATTTAAGAAAAATTCTTAGAAGTAGTTGGTTCTACTCCGTAGCTCGATATACACCAAACACAACAGACCTTCTCCTACAACCCTTCCTTGAAATCATAGTGAAGGCTCTGGTCGTACTCTACATAGATATCTTACAATAATTAATGTTTGTATATATAATTGGCTGAGAGCATTGGCGATATCAGGTAAAGTCTTGTTTTGCTGCGAGTTATGTCCCATCTTCTTGTTTTTTCCTTGTGAATCGGTTGTTTGATTTCCTTGGCAGCGATTTGTTTACGCAGCAACAGTTTAGTTGAGTTAACTCGCTTATACAACAACACTTATACCGAGTGAAGTCACCGAAGTTATGGTTAAACTGCAGTTATGGTCTATTCATGGCATCCATATCATGGGTGCATTTGAGTGGTTAGATAGTCACTTCCTCTTCTCTTCTTTTTTCTATATCACTTTCTTATATTTTTACAAATTCTTCTCTTCTTTCTTCTATATCACTCTTCTATATTTTTTCAAACTCTTCCTAAATCTTAGTTAGATTTGTATACAAAATAAAGTACATTATTAATTATAGCAGTCTAAAAAAACTTAAACTCATTTCAGATCTATTTTCGTATTGTACAATATAATCTAAAACAAAAAGACAACATTGTATTTCAATTGGTTGAGTACAATTGATGAGGATAGTGGTATGTGATAAAAAATCTATCCACCATGATTTAAACTCCTGAAGCCATGTTTAGTGGTATGTGATAAAAAATCTATCCACCATGATTTAAACCCCTGAAGCCATGTTTAGTAATATGTGATAAAAAATCTATCTACAATGATTTGAACCCCTGAAGTCATGTTTAGACCAGGTTCGACATTTAAACGTTTGCTTACTCATATTGTTGTAGTCCATTATAAATCCAATTGTTACCCAAAAAAAATTAAAAAATGTAAGTTGAATTAATGAAAAGATCTATGTTATTTGAGTTAAATAAATTATGAATTTTATAATCAATTGAAAATACTATGCAGTTTGTATTATATGGACGCTTTCCAATGTGCTTCTTAGGTGGCACCCTTAATATGGGCGGACTATGTTAGAGAGCATATATGCATAATTCTAGCAGCCTCTACATTCAATGTGTAGACAAGTGCATCTACATACATGACCATCTAAATTTACAAACATTGGTTCCATTCGTTTGGAAGGCTTGATGATGGTATTTATGTTCTTCAAAATTGTCAACTTATTCATCTTTGTTGGATACAAATATATAAATTCTAACAATTTTCTGTTGAGTTCGAGAGCGTGCTTGAATTTGATCCAGTGATCAATCTTCACAAGGTGTGGCCTGCCTTCATGTCCTCATCTTGTGATCTCCACTACAGCTGCACACTTCCTTTCAAGAAAGTAGACAGCATCTTAATTCGAGCCTCTTTTGTTAACCTTATTAAATTGGAAAGAAATTCATCTATGTTGCAAAAAAAAGTTCTCTAGAATCTTGTCATCGTGTTGACTGTCATAAGACTCAAACTCTCTTTAGGCTTCAAGGTTGCCTATACCCTGACCTAGAACTCATGCACCTTTAAAAAAGCTAGCTCCTCTTACGATGCTTCTTCTTCCAATACTAGGTTCTCGACGTCAACCTCGATTATGTCCAACCTTTGTTCCTAATCCAAACCTTCAAAATTCTGCACTTGAATGTCCAATATCTGATAACTTTTAGTAGCCATACCCATGACATCTTCTAATTAAATAAAATTATTGAAGTGATACAATTATATAAATTCCAACGTAATCTCTATTGAAAAATAGATTGCATTACCTCTTCTTATTGCTTTTTTCAAAACCTCCAATATTTTATCACATTTAGTGGCCACATTGCTTTTTTCAACACCTCCAATACCTTATTACCTTCATGGCCACATAATCACCATATTACCAAAGCCCCTACTGTTGAGGGGCGAATCTTAAACAGTTTATAAAGGGGAAAGTATTAAGCTTAGAGAAACTTTAATACGGGAAAGATTATAAAATAATCAGAAATGGAGACACAGTTTGTCTACGCCTCAAAATGCCATTACCTCCACTGTGATTCACAATATCCACTGTGCTTCACCATCAACAAAGCCCAACGCCAACGAAGCATTCACACAAAAAAAATGTTGATTGACTCTTCTAATTTCTAGCCCTTGCTCATGCCCCTGCTCCAATGGCATCTGAGGATAAATAGATGATTTGAAAGGGATTCGAATTCAATAAACTGTGTGCATGCATGCAAGTCTTTCAAGAAAAATGTCAAAGGCGTGTGCAGGCACACAAATTCCATGCAAGATGAAACGAATAAACTATGAACTGAAATGATGGCAATGCAAAATTCGAGCATAGTATGCAGTGTGTGTAATATTTGGTTGCACAGAAACAATCTTGTACCTTTGTTCCGCTCGCACGGACCAATTCAATTGTTGAAATAGGAATTCATTCAAGTTGGATGGACTTCGAGTAATTGATAATAATATGTAAATGGCACACGAATTAGGACTGCAGTCTTTCCTACTATCCTAATCAACAATAAGCATAAAATATGGAGTAAAAAAAACTATTGAGAAAATTAAAAAACTATTGAGAAAATAAAAAAACTAATCAAAATATCATCTAAAAATTTTAATTCAAAAATCAAATAATATGTCAGGTCTGAAAAAATGATAATCTGTTTCATTGTTTATCTATAAAGTTAGAGGTTTGTCCTACTTGTTTCAAAAATGAAGAAATGTTTTTCTAAATTGTAACTTCAACAAGGATAAGATTTGAGGCAAAAGTATTCTGGTTGGCATTGTGTTTTACAATATGTTGCTTTTTGGCATTATGATAGTTGACTTGAGCAAGATCATTTATGGTCTCATCATAAATTTCCAACATGAACGTCTACAAATTCATATTTTATATAACAATTGGAGGTCAAATACCTTTTCAAAGCTAGAAAGCTTATGCTTATGTCCTTTAATCATTTAGAAAATTGTATGTTAACGTGACACCCATTCAAGCCTTATCTTCAAAATTATCAATACAATTGAAAAATAATTATTACCAACCTGCATCTTACAATTCTAGTTTTGAGAATGAATATTTTGACTTGAATTCAATATATGTTCCAAGGTCCTTGGTATAATGACCCTATGATAATCTTCATTATGGTGACCAAGCATGGCATATTTTTTCCTATAGCCTGACTACCCATATGCAAAAATATAGACTTTCAAAAAAATAAAAGATAAAAGGATTAACAAAGGTGAAAATATACTTCCACAAATTAAAAACCTTTGCATAATATTCGAACAAATAAATAAATAAAAATTGCTCATCTAATACATATTTTGATATAATACTCACATTAACTTTGAAAGGATATGAGCATCTATAAAAACACTTGGAGAACTACTTTTATCACCACTATCATTCATATATTTTATGAAAACCCATAAGATTTTTTTTTACCAAAAACCACAAATGCTACTAAAATGCATATTCATAGTTGACATAAAATAATTCAATTATTTTATGTTAATAAGAACAAAAAATGCATTATTTTCAACCATTAATGGGTTTGACAAGGTTGCATCTCCAAACTCAAGAGACAACAAGCTACATGGGCACCCATAAGGATAGTATCACCATAGGGCGGGTGCATGGAAATGGGTAGCCAATTTGTGGCCATTTTAAAAAGAACTTTTGAAAAGTCATAACGTGCTTGTGTTATAACACGCTCACGTTATGGCTTGTTGTGCCGAGCCTAAGGCTCGACAATGACAAACCAATAACGTGAGCACATTATAATGCACTCACATTATTTCTTGTTAAAAGAAAAAAAAAAAAAGTGAAATGTTGTCATTTTCATTTTGACTGTTTTTTCTTCTCCCCGCAGCCAAAATTTTTATTTTTCGCACTCAAATTCTAGGAGGAGCCATTCAAAAAATTCTTCACCAAAAATTGCAATTTCTTCGCAACGATGGCACCATGAGAAGGAGGAGGTGTGAGAGGTGAGGATTGTTTGTTTTTTGTTTTGAATTAGTTAGTTTTAGGTTGAATTCGATATATATTTGTTTGAATTTTTAGGAGGTGCAAATCAACTTGCAAACCCTCAAGATCCTCAATAGGAAGAGCAACCAAATCCTCAAGAAAAAAATCCTCAATATCAAAATCAACCACAATAACAACCTCCTCCACCAATCACTCAACCCCCTCTTGACACTCCACAAAATTTAATGAGTGAAATTGAGAACAACAAAAAACAAATTGAGGATTTAATTAGTAAATTGAGTGATCCAAATGGTTCAACTACAAAAAGAATGACCCTAGCAAATTCATTAAAAGATATGTTAACAGATGTAGATTCAATTAGCCAAAAAATAACCAGATGGCAAGATAGGAGGCAAACGGCTAGGGATTATTATGCAAATAAACTATCATATAAAGATGTAAAGGATTTAAAAATTAAAAAAGATGACTTGTGCTCATTATTCACTGACCCACACAAAATCCAAAATCTTACCCTCAATGCGAAGAGGTTTCCTATTCATTAGTGCCACCACTAATAGATTAGAAACCGGTTTTATGATAAGTCATACATGGTCTTCGATTACCCATCATACAACAGTTGCAAAGTCTCGCAATATTTCCTTTGGAAACTATATAGTGAGTTTATATTGAACAAAATACTAAATTATTTTGATATGAGGTATTTCTAGGGGAGAGGTGGGGGGAGTCAGCTTAGAATAGACCTAGTGCACAACCAGTTCCTATTGCGGCAAGGTAGACGAGCTCTCGCTAGACCACCTCGTGAGCATGTTGTTATGCCTTCTATCGCACAAGAAAGTGTTGACATAGAGACATTGTAGGCGATCAACACTTTGAAACAAGTGTCATCCATCATACTAGCCTTATTCTACAATGCCATCCAGGGGAGTCTTCGAGTGGTGGCCTTCGAACCCATGTGTGTCAATCTTGCGGGGCGACTTGTTCATTTGACCCCATAGACACTCAGGAGGTTGCTACATAGGATTGGTCTACAACTATGGAGATGGAGAGGGAAACTGACATTTTTCATGAGGCATATGACATTGATAGTCAATTAAAAGTTAGAATGTTCATTGAATTTAATTTATTAAATTTTGATTTTGAAATGCAAGATTAACTAAAAATGTTTTATGATTTTAATAAAATTGCAGGGTCATAGTATTGAGACTGGATACACCACCCCCCCACCTACTTATTTCTACAGTAGGTGGACCATATCGTTGGGGTATGTAACTAGTAAAAGATTATAAATTTATTACATGTTAATAGCATTGTTTTACAAATGGTATTTTAATATGCGATTTTGGATGTTGAACAGGCTAATATTGGAGGTTTCGAGGGAACACTTCTCAGTGGTGATGGATTTACTCAAACCTACATGGAGGTAGTAGAATAAAGAGATTAAATAATGAATTGTACATAATAGATTTGTGTAGTTTATATGCACATCGTTGATTACGTTGAATAATTTGTTGTTTTATTTTCAGTTGTTGCAAGTTGAAACACCTCTGAATGTGATGAGGACAATGGAGATTGGTCTGTCATCTATGATACAATCTTTGATCGCTCTGATAGGGGAGGTATGAGGAAAATTAGTAAATTTCAATTTACATTCGTTGTTATAGATGTTAATTAGTGAAAAATCAAACCATTATTGATTCATGTAGTTTAATTTCTATTTGTATGGTTTATATAGGGCTTGAGCATGCCTGAGCATGGGCATGAGAATATTTCCCTCATGGAGAGAGATCATGAGATGGCGTTAAGTGATTATTTTTTCAAATATATCATTTTTTATAATGTAATTTCTATATATTCATGTATTTACTTCTTATTGTAACAGTTGAAACTTCACCATGAACTAAACACTAGGAAGAGCAATAGGAGCTCTCCTCGAGTGTAGAAAAAATGAGTGACAAACCTATTTCTATCTGATCGAAAATCAAAGGGAAAGAATTTATTTCCAGAGCATGGAGAGCAATGACTTTTGATTCTAGAGCCCTTTGTTGTATGCCTACATGATAGTTTTGTACATATTTGACATTGTATGCCTATATGGCATTCTCGTAAGCCTATATGGCTATTTTGTACATATATTTCATACTTATATCGACATATATTGATGTATTCCTATATGGATATTTGGTTAATACAAATATCTTTTATCGATGGTGTCCATATTTTCATTATAAATTGATGGTTCAATAGATATGAATTATTTGTATTCAAATGTATACTTTACAACTTACGTGTATACTTTGTGACTTACGTGTGTTCCAATGTATACTTTATGGCTTAAGTGTTTTCATGCATATACCTTGTATTCGTGAATATACTTTGTATTAATTTGTGTATACTATGTATTCGTGTGTATACTTCTTGAGGCTTACATGTTTTTTGAGTACTTGTGCTTCCCTTATTCACATGTACATGCTTGACTTATTCACGTGTATAATTATCAATTGGTTAGTCCTAGCATTGATCATTGTTGTCCTTCATGGTTTGTCTTGAATATTAATTGATTGATGCTAAACAACTTTATCTAAAAGAAAAAAGAAACGTTTTCAATTGGTATTCCATGAAATGATTCATAAAAAGATTCCAATATGTTCTTGATGTGTCACCATATAAACACGTTGAAAGATTTTTATGTCAAATTTTTTGTAATATCATTTCTTGTATATAAAATGGACTCGAGAGAAAGCAAGTTATAACTTATAATACAAATAAGAAATGGACTCAACGTTGTTCTAGACCCTCAAATAGATCTATTTAAAAAAACAAAATGCTCTCAATCACTCTTCCAATTGAAAAGAACCATTGGTGATGCAGAGTGGCTCAACCAAGTTGTGATTTGACACAAATTCTCTCAAATATGTCCACTAAGAATCCAACATTCACTTGACTCAATAGGGTAACTCAACTACCCAACCATGGAATCTATCAAACCATACATGACCAGAATTTGGAGTAGACTTGGAAACCTCCCAACATGACCAACCTATCTCAACACAACTCACCTTATGCTTGGGAACCACCTCTGACCTATCACTTCCAAACTAGGCCTCCTATTCCTTGCAACCTAACCAACTAGGAAACTCAACACAAGAGCCACTCAAAAGGCATTAACCAAACTAAGGATACTAGTTCTAGGAATATTATACCAATTCCCACAAGTCCTCAAAGGCCCATGTCTTGATAACTAAAGACAAAGCCATGATAGGCCAAAAAAAAATGCTACAAGGTAGGCCTAATTAGGCTACTCCACAAAAGGAATCAAGTACCTTGGCTCACCCCAATACCCCTCAACCACAAAGAGGTTCTTAAATTTTTTTCCAATACATATCAAATTCTCTCAAGCACCCTTGTCACAAAACACTTATGAAAACAATCAAAAATTGGATTTTACACAAAATCAGGCATGTCACATAAAGATGTTAGGTCTAGAATGCCAAAGATCTCTCTCCCACCTTCAAGAAAACATCTAAAACCAACATGGAATCAAAATATACATGGTATTCTTCCATTCCACCCAACATTAGCTTTAGCACACGATGGAGATGGAAGATATGAGGGAATTTCACTCAAAACCCTAGTTTTTGAGGGTTTATGACCACTTACAGAAAAATGATAAGAAATATCCTATTCCTTTATGGTTTTTCACCAAACCACCACCAAAAGAAATCCAACTAAACCCTCTTTCAATCCATGTCAGCCTTGGGACCGTAGAAGAAAGCTACAGGTCATACCAAGTACAGGATCAACAAGTTTGTATCAAAAATCAGAAAAAATAGAGAATAGTGTGAATAATTCTTATTAGATATTTCCCAAAAGTTCAAAAAAAACCTCCATTCGAGCCTCTCAATGATTTACATAGTCTTTTACACCCTTTTATAACTACTTGCATTGGACGCTTTTTCCATCAAGTGAAAATCCGCCACCATGAAAAACCACTCCGAGATAGCCAAAACTGAGAGAGGTTTTTGTAGAGGAGCCCAATGCGATCCTGTAGGATCAAACAATAATTTTCTAAGAATCATGGTATTCGAGTAAAAACATGCTGAATTTTGCAGCCATTTCGCACTTTGGACTCATAAGGGATCGATTCGGTTGAACATACCTCATAGTGATTCCGCGTGTTTGGGTGCAAAAGAGGACCATGCATAGCGTAAAAATACCTATTTAGATGCATTGAAACAGTCTGCTTGGTCACATGAGTTGTAGAATGAAAGTTACACCACTTTGCAACTTTGCACCGCTTGCATTTGATGCTTTTTCCATCAAGTGAAAATCCATCGCCATGGGAAAACCACTCCGAGATAGCCAAAACTGAGAGAGGTTTTTGTAGAGGGGCTCAATGCAATCCTACAAGATCAGACAATAAGTTTCTAACTATCGCGATATATGAGTAATAGCATGGTGAAAGTTGCAGCCATTTTGCTCTTTGGACCCTTAAGGGATCGATTCGGTTGAACGTACCTTAGAGCGATTTCGCGTGGTTGGGTGCGAAAAAGAACCATGCCTAACGTAAAAATACCTATTCAAATGCATTTGAATAGTCTTCTTGGTCACACAAGCTACAGAGAAAAAGTTGCACCACTTTGCAACTTTGCACTGCTTGCATTTGACACTTTTTCCATCAAGTGAAAATCCATTTCCATGGGAAAACCACTCCAAGATAGCAAAAACCGAGAGATTTTTTCTATAGAGGGGCCTAACGTGATCATGTAGGATCAAATGAGAAGTTTCTAAACATCACGGTATCCGAATAATAGCATGTTGAATTTTGCAGCCATTTTGCACTTTGGACCCTTAAGGGATCGATTTGTTTGAACGTACCTCAGAGTGATTCCGCGTGTTTGGGTGTGAAAAAGGACCATGCATAGCGTAAAAATAACTATTCAGATGTGTTGAAACAATTCGCTTGGTCACACGAGCTGCAGAACGAAAGTTACACCACTTTGCAACTTTGCAATGCTTGCATTTGATGCTTTTTCCATCAAGTGAAAAGTCATCGCCATGGGAAAACCACTTCAAGATAGCCAAAACCGAGAGAGGTTTTTGTAGAGGGGCTCAATGAGATCCTACAAGATCAGACAAGAAGTTTCTAAGTGTCACTATATACAAGTAATAGCATGGTGAAAGTTGCAGCCATTTTGCACTTTGGACCCTTAAGGGATCGATTAATTTGAACGTACCTCAGAGCGATTTCGTGTGGTTGGGTGTGAAAGAGAACCATGCCTAATGTAAAAATACCTATTCAGATGCGTTTGAATAGTATACTTGGTCACATGAGTTGCAGAGAAAAAGTTGCACCACTTTGCAACTTTGGATTGTTTGCATTTGACACTTTTTGCATCAAGTGAAAATCCATTGCCACAGGAAAACCACTCAGAGATAGCCAAAATCGAGAGAAATTTTTGTAGAGGGGCCCAACGCGATCATGTAGGATCAGATGAGAAGTTTATAAGCATCATTGTATCCAAATAATAACAAGTTGAATTTTGCAGCCATTTTGCGCTTTAGACCCTTAAGGGATCGATCCATTTGAACATACCTCAGAGTGATTCCGAGTGTTTGGGTGTGAAAGAGTAAGCATACCTATTTGGATGCATTGAAACATTCTTCTTGGTCACATGAGTTGCAGAGCGAAAGTTGCAGCACTTTGTAATGCTTGCATTTGACATTTTTTCCATCAAGTGAAAATCTGCCACCATGGAAAAACCACTTCGAGATAGCCAAAACTGAGAGAGGTTTTTGTATAAGGGCCAAACACAATCTTGTAGGATTAGATGAGAATTTTGTAAGTATCATGGTATCCGAGTAACAACTACTGAAGTTTGTATCCATTTATCACTTTGGACTCTTAAGGGATCAATCCAGTTGAATGTAGCTTAGAGCGATTCCTTGTGTTTGGATGGGAAAGAGGACCATGACTAGCCTAAATATATATATTCAGACGTGTTGGAAGATTCTGCTTGGTCACATGAGTTGCAGAACAAAATTTGCACCACTTTTCAACTTTGCATTGCTTGCATTTGAAGTTTTTTCCATCAAGTGAAAATCCGCCGCCACGGGAGAACCACTCTGAGATAGCCAAAAACGAGATAGGTTTTTGTAGAGGGGCTCAATGAGATCCTACAAGATCAGACAAGAAGTTTCTAAGTGTCACAATATAGGAGTAATAGCATGGTGAAAGTTGCAGCCATTTTGCACTTTGGACCCTTAAGGGATCGATTCGGTTGAACGTACCTTAGAGCAATTCCGCGTGGTTGGGTGTGAAAGAGAACCATGCCTAATGTAAAAATACCTCTTCAGATGTTTTTGAACAGTCTATTGGTCACATGAGTTGTAGAGAAAAAGTTGCACCACTTTGCAACTTTGCGTTGCTTGCATTTGACACTTTTTCCATCAAGTGAAAATCCATTGCCACGGGAAAACCACTCCGAGATAGCCAAAACTGGGAGATTTTTTTGTAGAGGGGCCCAATGTGATCATGTAGGATCAGATGAGAAGTTTCTAAGCATCACAGTATCCAAATAATAGCATGTTGAATTTTGTAGCCATTTTGCACTTTGGACCCTTAAGGCATCGATCCGTTTGAACGTACCTCGGAGCGATTTCGCGTGTTTGGGTGTGAAAGAGTAAGCATAACTATTTGGATGCATTGAACCATTATTCTTGGTCACACGAGTTGCAGAGTGAAAGTTGCACCAATTTGTAACTTTGTAATGCTTGTATTTGACACTTTTTCCATCAAGTGAAAATTCGCTACCACAGAAAAACCACTTCGAGATAGCCAAAACCGAGAGAGGTTTTTGTATAAGGGCCAAACACAATCTTGTAGGATTAGATGAGAAGTTTATAAGTGTCATGGTATCCAAGTAACAACATGCTGAAGTTTGTAGCCATTTAGCACTTTGAACTCTTAAGGGATCGATCCAGTTGAATGTAGCTCAGAGCGATTCCTCGTGTTTGGATGTGAAAGAGGACCATGAATAGCATAAACATACCTATTTAGATGTGTTGGAAGATTTTGATTGGTCACATGAGTTGCAGAACGAAATTTGCACCACTTTGCAACTTTTCATTGCTTGCATTTGACGTTTTTTCCATCAAGTGAAAATTTGCCACCACGGGAGAACCACTCCGAAATAGCCAAAACCGAGAGAGGTTTTTGTAGAGGGGCCCAACGCGATCTTGTAGGATTAGACGAGAAGTTTCTAAGTGAAAAGGAATAAGTTTTATAGGGTTTGTGTTGTTGCCCCCTGTAGATTTTGATGGAAAAAGGCATGAAAAATGAGGTTTCACCCTAGGGTTTGATAAAATATTGCATGTAGAGGTTGGGTGTTTGTCCTTTGAGTTTTTGCAGGTTATTTTAAGAAGGTCTGAGGTGGTGGACTATTCTAGTAAGGTGTGGAACCATTCCTTTTAATAAACCCTCTTTATACTAGCATAAAATAAGGGTTTTGGTTTGGCATGGTGGAGTGAGTTTCTCTTGAGAAAAATTGTGGATCTAAGGGTTTGGATGCATGATAATTTTGTCCCCAAGAGTTTTTGGAGGTTGTTGAATGTTTAAAGGTATGTTCCTTTCTAAATTAGGCTTAGTTAGCCTAATGATGACAACAAAGGTCATTTTTTATGTACATGTTCCAAGATAGTTACTATTGATTTTGAAGTATGTGTTGTAACTCAATAATAGCTATCTAGATCAGTCATTTCTTTGTGAAGTTATTTGATAAATTTTCCTCAAAATACCACTTGGAGCCACACTTTTCACTTGGAAATTAATCATAGAACCCTGTAGAAACAACTCCACCTTTGTTTCTTGAATTCCCCTACACAAATAAACACACACACACCTAAAAAATCCTAAGACTAACTTACTCCACTGATCCAAACTATAAAATTTGGTGGAGTAGTCATTATTGGTTATCTAGACTCTCAAAACCCCAATCTTGAGGGTTTACAAACCGAGTTGAGAAAAATCAGCTCAAACTAATGATAAACTCAATGGATACCATCCTAAATAGATTCAAAAGAAATATACTTAATTATTCTACCTTAAACAAAAAGATTCAAGGCCTTAAACTATTGTACAGGCCATACAAGTTAAAGAACAACTGAAAAAATCATAAAATCACTAAAATAAGGACTTTATTGATTGTAAATATTCAAGAATACAAAAGATCTTTGTTTTGCTCGACCTTACATGCTTTATATCACTTCTATAATCATCTCATGGCCTCTTTGAGACCTTGAATACATTACATATGACCTTCACATGACCTTTTTCACATTTTTTACATTTCAAAATTCAAATTTTGCAAATTTGCCTATTGAAGGCATTTAGAGAACAAGGTTCTACTACATCAAACATGAACTCCAAAATTACAGTATTTGAGTAAATCTCATTACAAGTAAATATCATTAAAATGCCTTAGGTACTTCGTTCTCACAGATCTCTTACAATGTCACTCATACATTCGAGATTCTCTTTAAATGTCTACATCATAGGTGCTCATTATGAGGTTAACTTCAATTAAGTAACATGAGATTCCCTCGCTAAGCTTCACACACTCTTTTATAATGGTTTGAAATCAGAATTGAGATTTTTCAAGATAATCAAAATAAGGATGTTGCATTGTTTTTTTGCTGAGATTCTCTTTGATGGATCATAAATCATCATTTTTTGCAATGAGAGATCAATCATTTTTTAGTATTTTACTTATAAATACGCAAAATAAAAGAGAAAAAGAAAGAGCATCCAAAATGGAAATGAAATGGAAATAAATGGAAGGAACTTATAGATAGACATGCAGGTCTCACAACTTAGTCACTCCTGGCCATACATCTTCACTGGGAATTCCAACATACCTATTGCACACAACACCTCTCACTAATAGAGTAAGTTAAAATATGAGATGCTCTTATAATGTCTACATCATAGTTGCTCATGATAAGGTTAAATTCAAATGAATAACTTGAAATTCCCTCACCAAGCTTTGCACACACTTTTCTAATGGCTTAAAATCATGATTGAGATTTGTCAAGATCATCAAAATAAGGATGTTGCTTTACTTTTATGGTTGACATTCTCTTGGATGACTCATATATTTGCATTTTCTACAAGGGGACACCAATCATTGTTTAGTAGGTTACTTAAAAATAGGATAAGTAAAAAAAAATGATAGCATTGGCATCAAAAAAATTAATGTGCATACAAGTATAAATTAATAAGAACCAATTTGAATATACTTACAAATTAATCCAACGAACCATCTAGATCTTCTCTACTCTTTATTGTGTCAAGTATTGCCTCATGGTTAGACTCATGGACCTTCCACAAGGTCTTGTTCTAAGGTCTACCCCCATATTTGGTCAAATGAACATTGGATGCCATGAAAAGGTTCGAGTAATGAAGAGTCTTATGATGCCTGTCAAAGTCCTGAAACAACTAATGTTTAAGAATCGAATGTGGGTACCTTCTAAGCCACATTCCAGTAACCGCAACTAAGCCTGTAGGGTATTCTGTTAGAGTAAAGGTTTTAACTTAATTATGTAACTGATTAAGTTACCTTTATTCCCTTCTTAAAATTTCACGTTAGTTTGCATAAAGTGACATTTAATAGTATTTTAATTATTAAATGTTTTCCTATTAGGGCTTCTTTTAGGGTTTTTCCTATTAGGGTTTCTTTAGGGTTTGCATGATCTCCTTTTATAAGGATTGATCCCTTTGTATATTTCACAACATCATATCACTGAATTCCCTTTTGTTCTGATAATATAATTTCTCCATTTTTCAAAGCTTCAAACCCTTGTTTGTTTTCTCCATCCATTCTCTTCCTTGTGACAGGTATCCATTTGCATGCAGGTGATCTTGGAATCTGAAGTTGGTTTTCTCAACTCCTACATGGTATCAGAGCTTTCCTGTTGCATGCCTGTTCTTATTTGAAGAATTTGGAGCTATTTGGAGCTACAAGGTTGGATCAGACATTCATAGTTTTGGGGTTTGCATTTTTTGATCCAGGGATTCACCTGTAATTTTAAAGTATTTTGAGCCCAAATGGACCTTGCAATTGCATCCACAGCGGTCCAAAACCCTTAAATTGACTGTTCATTTGTCCATTTTGGATAAAGTTGATTTGAGGGAGAAATTTTTTTTGCATGTACGGTCATCCGTCTGCACGCGGATCAGAGAAAAATCGTGGTAAATTTATTTTTTCTCGGCATATTTTCGTCGGCAATTTTTAAATTTTTTTTTTTGTAAATGCATCTTTGATTTTAAAAGTAAAAAAAAAAAAAAAAGCAAAGCCTTTTACAGCTTGCTTAGGCCGACACCTTACGCAGGTGGGTACCTTGTGTAGGTCCGTACCTGCGCAGGGCCACGCCTTAATAAAGGTGCAGTGGGGGTGGGCCCACGTGCCTCCCCCACCAAATATATATATTTTGTTTTTCAATTTTTTTTTTAAACAATTTTTTTTTATTGTAATGTTTTTTTTTATATAAAAAATAATGTTTTATTAAATAAGCCCAATCGCGCTTTTGCAGTGATGACCGTTTGGCCATCAAATTTAAGCCCGCATTTTTGCTACGACGGCCATATGACCATCAAATTTAATGCAACACTGGCTTTTTTCCCCTTTGGACCTGTTTTTCTTCGAGAGGCCGTAACTTGGGCATATGATATAGTTTTTTGGCAAATGAGATATCGTCAGAAAGCTGGTTCTGTCAACTTTCCAGTGGTGTGGGTTTCATTGCTTCTTTTTTTTGTTGGTGCATTGTACAACCAATTGAAATCATAGGAGTTGCTTTCAGTCCCGAGCTCATAACTTTTGATCTATTTCTCCATTTTTCGTGTTCTCAACGGCATTGGAACCATTTTTCGTGTTCTCAGCGGCATTGGAACCATATTTCAGATCTCTTCAGTTCCATCCATGCACTTTTTCCAAATTTCACTCTAGGTATATTTTATTCAGTTTTTGGTGTTTTCACACTCTGGTGAATTACCTAGACATATTCATTCTTGGGAACTTTTTGTTTGCATGGATGCTTCATTTTTTGGCTGTTCTTCATGTATTTCCAGTGTTTTGTCCTTTGTGGACATTTTGAGCATCATTTGTAAGCAATCTCTTTTATGTAAATGCACTAAGATAAAGTGTCAGACTATTGTACTTACATTTTTTGGGGATTTTGCACATAAGGTTGTGCCATATTTTATACTTGTTCTGTTTTATAAAGTGCCATGAGGGGTTGTGTAGTGCCTTTTTTTTTCCATCACACCTTTTCCGGTGAGTGTCCCTCCATGACGACAGTGGATCCATATGATTTCAGCCTCATGCATGTGTTCTTTATTTTGCACACCACTTTTTCAATTGCAGGTGCTTTCTTGTGCATTTTCAGATGTTGTTTCTTCTCCTTCATGCACTACAGGGTGTTTTACATCATTTCAGTGAATTTGTCAAGTTCTCCCAGTTCAGCATTATGGGGGGGAGTATTATACTGTTTGTGCTTATGCTTCCTTGGTTTTGCCTTGGAAGGAATCTTCCATTCTTAGTTGATCAATGTTTCAAACTATTGGTACTTGTGCCATCTATATCTTGGTTCTAGGTGTTTTCCTTTGTTTGCCATCTGATTCGAGTAGTGTTGTTTGGGGCACTCATGCAGATTGTTGTCTTCTTGATCCTGATCATCCTATCTTCAACGGAGGTTATTCAACACCATAGTAGTCATCTTTCGACAGTTGTTTGCAGCTTCTTCTGCTTCAATGATGTTCTTCTTGGATTTCTGCATCTCTTTTTGGAGTAGAGCTTTTCCCATGAGGTTTTCTCTATTTCTCCACTTTACAGAGATTTGGTTGTATTTGGGTACCTAATTTGGCCTAGTTGTCGGGACCCATGTTTGCCTTCTTGCATTGTAGTTACCTTTTCTTTCTTTCATTTGTTTGTAGCTGCATTGTTGCCCATCTTAAAGGGGGGTGTTAGAGTAAAGGTTTTAACTTAATTATGTTGATTAAGTTACCTTTATTCCCTTCTTAAGGTTTCGCGTTAGTTTGCATAAAGTGACATTTAAAAATTATTTTAATTATTAAATATTTTCCTATTAGGGCTTCTTTTAGGGTTTTTCCTATTAGGGTTTCTTTAGGGTCTGCATGATCTCCTTTTATAAGGATTGATCCCTTTGTATATTTCACAACATCATATCATTGAATTCCCTTTTGTTTTGATAATATAATTTCTCCATTTTTCAGAGCTTCAAACCCTTGTTTGTTTTCTCCATCCATTCTCTTCCTTGTGACAGGTATCCATTTGCATGCAGGTGACCTTGGAGTCTAAAGTTGGTTTTCTCAACTCCTACATATTCAATGTTTTCTCCATCTATAGTTGGGACCTACAATTTCTTTTAGCCTCAACACAATGGCACAAGTAATAGTTTGTTCCCTCTTCATTGTCTTCATCTGCAATAATTGCATAAACATGCCCTGCATTGGTATGTGCAACAAATCTCTTGAAATTAGTCAACATTATGAATGCACTACAAAGTAAGATAATGATATATGGAAGTTTAACAACTAAGAAAGTAGATATATCACTTGGTTGAACTAGATTTGATACGTGGTCAAAGTCGACCGATGATTCCATCTATGTTAGTTCCAATGTCATCAAAGGGCGATACATGTGAAGTGAGCTAAGATAATTTTTCAACCATTTGTTAACTCACTCCCTTGACTCACAATCATTCCGGGCCTCTATTGTACATGAAGAAAAAAAATGTCATCTTTCCTGTATCGATAATCCATGAACTTGCATTTGAGCTAAGGAAAGAGTGTACCTCACTCAAAACTGTTAGTGTACAACAGTCCTCATATGATGCAATGTTAGTATTATCCATCAACCAAAAAAATATATGAACTAAAGACGTACTTTCATTACCTGGACCCATCGAAACATTACACCACTCAATGGTTGATTTTGCATCTGTCAACTTTGCACTATCTTTATACTTTAACTCTTCTCATGCTAATACTCTTTTCATGCATGCTCATGCACCATCATGCTTCCCCTTTCCATGTCTAGCCTCACAAAATTTTCACCTATGTTGAACACCTGTAATGGCATGCATCCTGCACAACCACTAGCACATGCACGAGTTCTTGAACTGTGTTGCATAGTTATCCAACCATATTATATGTTAGTTGTATGTTATGCCCCTCTGAACCAAACCACTATAGAACATTTGGAAGCAACCTTCCACGAACTTTGGAGAATGTGTGTGATCATCACTAATGTAAAAGTGGTACTCCCTCAATACCTTCCTTTGGTCATTTGTACTATCAAATGCATGAATGAAAGCTATGTGGAAAAATATCAAAACCTGTGTGGATTGTTAATACTGTGAATGCACCTCACACTGTGGTTGTAGAGTGTAGTTCTCCACAAAGTCAACCACTGATACTATGTTGCCAACTAGAAAGGTGTCCTTGCATAGCTTGAATTGTGTTTCCAACCATCGGGCTCTATGGGTATGAATTGCATACTCAGATAGTATATTGTCACGAAACATAAAATAAACTGGTACATTGGAATCTTCTCAATAACCAAATCACACCTATTTTCTTGAGATCCATCTTTTGTAGCATATGCCATTGTTTTATACTTCCTAAACTCTACTAGTTTTTTTCCCACCTCATATGTGATTTCCATATGTTGACATACTAACATATACTAGAAGCCATCGCAACGCTCACATGAACCATCCAAGCATGTTGTCTTGTAGAATATCTAGCCATCTGAGCTATTTCATAATTTTTTTGATAATAACTCTCTTGAAGATTTTGGTGGGGCTTTTATACCACAATCCTACAAAACATTGTTAGTATGAAAATATAAACATATAGAACAATAAACATCATAATGGTTAGAGAATTCAATATGTAGTCTACAACAAAATGTAGTGTGTGTGTGATTTATCTTGACATAAAAAGGTTTAAGCATTTTAAAAAAATTTGAGAAATACTAATTTGAGGATAATCATTTTCAAATTTACAAAAAAATTGTGTTTGAGTCATATCCAAAAAATGCTTTGGATGTGGCTCACGATTCCGACAACCGATTCTCCTTCTTACCACATCCCTTTGATTCAGAGATGGCCTTGTGTTATTCTTCCAATACTCTTGAATTAGTGTTCTCAAGGCTTTGAGAATTTCTTTATATTTTCATGATAATCTCCTTAATAATGCCCATAATTCATTTGAATTAGTGCCCTCAATTCTTTGCTTCCTTTGAATGGCTCTTGATAAAGTTTTTCTACTAATTCTCCTTTGTTCACTCATCTTTCTAATGAGACAAGCTCTCTTTGTTTAGAAGCTTACCAAAGTTGATGTAATGACATGTCAGGTGACATTACTATCCTTTAAGCATGAGGTCTTACCCACACTCTCATAATAATCCATTAGATTCTTCACACTAGTGTCTTCACTCGATGTATTCAATGTTCTCAACCAAAGAGTCTTCATAATGTTCCTATAATTTACACCCTGCATAATTTCAACAAATAGAACTTAACATCTTGTGGTCTCATTTAGTCTTTCAAAGAATAATTTCCAAATATTATCAGCATATCTTCTACAAGTCTATGTTGAAATCTTACCTTCCATGTGTTACAAAATCTCAGCATCAATATTAATCAAATACTTTGGATTTCTATGCAAAATTCTAGGTAGTGTTCTCCTAGGTACAACTCAACATTAAAAATTTCATCAATATTTAATTGAGGTGGGCTAGATTGTGTACCTTCGATCGAGGGTGGAGAAGAAGACATACCTAGAGGTTCACGTGGGGATGATGGCAGACCTTCTTCGTCAAATTTGAGTGATGATGTACTATCAACTTGAGTGTGTTGGATGGTGTCCAACAATATTCACTAGTGGTAGATGGTGTCCCTCCATATTCACTTGCAGTAGATGGTGTTCGTCCATATTCACTTGCGGTAAATGGTTTCCCTCCATATTCGCTTGTGCTTAATGGTGTCCCTTCATATTCACTTGTCGTAGAGAGTGTGTCTCCAAATACGGTATCTGAATCTGTCTTACCATGATGTTTTTGCATTCGTGTATTTTGTGCTACCAATTCCTTTTATCTTTTTGATAGTTGAGGTTCCTCTTCAATTGGCTTGTTCTCGTCAATCGTTTCCAATTTCTTCTTTTCATGATATGCCACCACCCGAACTCTCTCCTTTTCTTTGAAGGTTTTTTTCTCTTTGTCTGTTAGTTTCCTCTTTGTCTTTTTCTTCGGCATGGTGGATAATTTTATCTATAGAATGGTAATGAGACGAATATTAGTTCCTAATGTATCCATTCAATTTAATCAAAATATATTCCATTCAAGGCTTCATAAAGAATACTTACAATCATACTGTACAAGAATTAACCTACCATAGACAAAGGTGACATGATTTTTTTCAATCCAAAATGCCTTAAAGAAGTGTGGTAATGTGGCATGCCATGATTGAAAAATAGGCTCAAAATGGAAGCATGGACAAACATACAAAATTTCAACTTATGGCATATATATGTATACAAACTGTGGAAGCATACATGGTGCAAGAGCACTATTGAATGAAAATCATCAATTTAAGAAGTTGTTGTCTAGGCTTTAGGGAAAAATTGATGCAAAGATTGATTTAGAATATTTTAAGGAATATCATCAATAAGTAGGTGAGGTAATTTTGTTTGTGTGTAGGAGAGGTCTAAAAGGGTGTTGGGCATGAAGCCCTAGGGTGAATTTTTGAGTTTTCCATGAGATTTTGAGTGGTTTTGATATGCTAAAGTGTGTTTTTCATTTGGGCAGTGTGGTTTCTTGTTGAATTGAGTTTGTGCAAACCATTTTAGACCTATTTTAAGTATTCATAATACTATGTGAGGGTTGGATGAGTGTTTTTCAATAAACCACTAGTTTTTTGGGTAAAAAGGAGGGTTTTTGGTGCATGTCAAGATGGGTAAAAGAAAGGTTCTTGTTGTTTTTTAGTCTAATATCTTGATATATGTTAAATAAGGTGTATGGTAACACTCTTAATATGTATTTAGTTCTTTTCAGTCATTCTAGGTGTTTAGGGGGGAGATTTGGCTTGACATTTGCAAAAAAATGTATTTTTGGCAAAGTTGTCAAGAGATAAGTTAGCTAAGAAGTTACAAAAATAGTTAGATAAATTGGGGGAGTTGAGTTTGAAGGGAAAAAAGATAAATATCATGTAAATTATTGAATGGAGTGTGCTCTTCAAGATTTGAATAAAATAAAATAAAGGAATTCTCTAATTTTTATGATTTTCCTGTGTTTTCATGTTTTCTTTCTCTGTGTAAGGATCCGTACAGGTGTGTGATGCCTTGAAGGTTTGAGAGATAATTTATGCATGAATTTATCTTGAATTGAATAAGGTTTGGTGTCTTAATAACATTTTAGAATATATTTTTAGTCATTTCTCCAAGTCTACCTTGTTTTGATAGTGTAAGGGTTTGAGGCTAAAATGTATTGATTTTCACCAATCCACCCACTGCAATGGATCTGTAACTCAGTGAATTGGTGTGTAAAATAATAAGGTAGATTCCAAATGTGTTTGGGAGTCTGGAAGAGCATGGATTTGGTCAGTGGAGTGATGCACTAGGTTGGCCAGAGCACATTTCTATGTGAAACTGAATAACCATGATGGTGATTCTAAGAAATAATGAATGTAATGGAATTGTGAGTGTTTGATAAGTTTTTTAAAAGGTATTGGAAGGTGTTTGGACCCTTGGGATGAATGGGAGAGTCTTGGAGTTGTGAAATCCTTGAAAACCCTTGTGTTTTCTTGTGTTTTGGAGGGTTTCTTGGGACAGTAGGGTAATGACCTTGTGTGGGAAAATTAATCATGAAATTGGTGGTTTGGTATCATGAAGATTGATTTTTCTTGGTCTTTGAGTGGAAACATCACATTTTAAAGGTACTTCCTTTGAAAATTTGGGGTAATTGGGAACCCTTTTCTAGGTAGGCTTATTAGAAGTCAAACATAGTCCAAATAAGTCACCCCTGGTTTTGATGTATGTTGCATGCCTAGAATCGGGTTGATGTAGAGTGGTGGGAACCCAAGATACAAATTGACACAACTTCTCTGAAATATGCCAACTAAGACATCAACCTTCAATTGACTCAACATGACAACAAGGTTACCTATCAACCATGACTCTTCATTATGACTCCAAATTGAAATTTTATGTAGGAAAAGAGTTTCAAAACCTTCAAGATTTCATAATATTGACATTCAACCACCTACAAAAATAAGATCAAAAAAACTCTTCTAAAAGCCACTTTTGACCCAAAATTACCTTGTAGGCTTCACAAACCAGTTTTAGGGATTTTTCTCACAAACCACCCAAAAAACTCGGTTTCTAGAAATTTATGAATTCCAAGTACAAATTTTAATGAAAACATCTTCAAAGGGAGCCAAATGAATTAGGAAAAATAATTTATGGAAGAATATAAATTTCACACCATTACTAAGCCTGTAAAGCCCGTACAGTGTCTACAAACACACAAAAAATAGTGAGATCTTTAGAAAAACAGTGTAAATGCAAGTTTCTTTCTTATTCAAATTTCACCAACCTCTTGAAGGAGGCCATACCAGGTTTTTAAATACAATTTTTGGCCCTTATCCAACCGATCCATGTCCATAACCAACCTATAACCACCTATTAACTACCAAGACCTTCATTTGTCTTAAAAATTGCTAACATTGACAACTTTTGCTAAATAAACAACATTATGAAAATTTGTTGTCCAAGATACCTAAGACAACTCAAAAACATTTATTTTATCACTAATAAAACTTCTAGAATATTTTCTTGCACTTCCATTTACAGTTTGAATAATTTTCCTTCAAAGATTATATGACAAAATTGACAATTTTCAGAAGCAAGAGTGCATACTTGCACATTTGATCACCAAACTCACAAAATCCCTAACTACATGAAATATTGGTCTATTTAGACCTTATTTTCAATAAAATCTATGACAAAGCATCTAAAAAATCTTGAACTCACCCAAATACCTTAAGAAAAACTGTCTCCAAAGTAGATTTTGAAACATGGTTGTAGGTGCCCCTACACCATAGGTTTGGAATATTGCTAGGGGAAGCATGCTCAAAGGGTGAATTTTGGTGAGATATTTTGAATTTGTTTTGGAGGTTGATCTGAGATCATTTATTTGTCATTTGGAGTAGGTCTCCATACCTCTCTGCATTAGTTTTGTGATTTGGCACTTTCATGAGTGATTTTGTGGAAATATGAAATCAAGTGAAATTGAAGGATTTTGATGAAAAGATGACCGAGTTTCTTGGTTCATCTTCTTCAATTTAAGTTAGGGTCAAAAGAACCCTTGATGATTTGTGGATCCTAGTAGATTCTTTGCATCAGGTTTAAAATGGTAATTGACAAGTATATATAATTGTGTAATTTAAAATATGCATTGACAACCTAAGGATATAATGACAAAAAAATAATAATCAACATGGAATATGAAAAATAACAAAAATGAAAGCAAGCCATAATAAAATGAAAGAAAATGTGTAAATAATTCACATACCAAAAAAAATAGACTTTCAAATTTGCAAGATGAAACAAATAAACTATGAACTTGTAAAATCTACCCCTCGGACATTACAATTTTTTTAAATAATGCACAACTACCAACTTAACCAACCAAAAATGTTCCATGCAAATTAGAAGTATCAATTTAAATAGATCTGCATTCACCATGGTAGCAACAAAATCAACATCACTACTTATATTCTTACACTCAAAAGAATTAAGCTCATACAACTAGGGTCATTCCTAGACCTAGGCGTATTCCTCAAAGGTTCATGGTGACCCTACCTACGTATCCCATCATGGGAATCAGAGGCTTTGTGGTTCACCCCACAATTTTAGAGGGAGTTAAATCTCTCCTTTTGTATGAGAAATATGATCTCACCTTTAAACCATGAATTATGAATTCATCAAGCATAAGTTATCACTTAGTTAATTATAATATAATGATTTTTTTTTTATGATAACTTTCCATCAAGTGTAAGGTCCATACCGGACATTAGTGTACAAAAATTCACAATATTCATAAGTGGTCAATCCTACCATAATCCCAAAGATCATACACAATAGTTTTCATAGGCATACCTCCATATACACAAGCTGACCAACTCATACATATCACAAATGCAATAGTGTTTGGATCATATACAAATCAAAAGTACAATGGTTATTAGATGATATGTATGTCAAAAGTAAAACTATGATGGCCACATTTTCACATCATAAGTACAACAATAATTATCTTATATGCATATCATATTTACATTAGTGACTAGCTCTAACATATATCACAAATACTCAGTGACAAGCTCCAACATATATCACCTAGACATAGTGACGAGCTCCAACATATATCACAAATTCACAATAACGAGCTCCAAGCTATATCACAATTATACAATAATGAAATCCAACATACATCACAAGTACATAGTGATGAGCTCCAACATACACCACAAATACACAATAATGAGCTCCAACATACATCACAAATATACAATAATGAACTCCAACATATCACAATTACATAGTGACAAGATCTAATGTACATCACATCCACAATGGCTGATTAACACATCACAATGAATGAAACATGTTCATAATACATCCTAGATATAAAGAATATCGATGCATTGGAAACTACACTATGGGTCCTATCCTTTCTTTTAGTCTT
This sequence comes from Sequoiadendron giganteum, assembly GCA_007115665.2. Taxonomy (NCBI): domain Eukaryota; kingdom Viridiplantae; phylum Streptophyta; class Pinopsida; order Cupressales; family Cupressaceae; genus Sequoiadendron; species Sequoiadendron giganteum. The sequence goes on from CM021107.1 coordinate 597,659,504, forward strand.
CTGCACCATTGGACAAATGGGAAGAGGATTTGATGCATCCCATACTACATTGTAGGTCCATCCTCAACCCTACAATGCTAATTATATAGTTTGACAACTAAAGGGGGTTCGATGCATCTCATACTACACCATAGGTCCATCCACCATCCCAAGGTTTTCCCCAAGTAGTGAACCCTCCATAGCTTGGTGGATTCTGACTTCAATCACCTATAGGCCATTGACTATAAGTTTATCCACCCGAAAAGAAGTAGCTCCTAACATATAATACCTTATGAGCTTAACGGTATTGACAACTATCTTCTTCACAATCTCAAGTAACACTGGCCTCAGTCACTTTTGTGCCCTTCAATACAATAGTTAGCTCTAGATTACCATTAATCACACATATTGGTCCCTACTCATGCAACCATTACCGTATCATAATCATAATCAAAGTAGCCCATAACAACCTTCACCTATATAACTAGGTGAATGTCGGCTAGTCCCTAGTAGTGGCCCATAAATCGGTCATTGGAATAGTCCAATAACTATATGTCATTGCTCAAATATTTCATAGGTTCACTCTTGGGCAGGGCATACATAACATGAATGATAATTAATGCCATCAAAAAATACATAGGCCTATACATAGAGACCTCTTGATATGTAGTTGATTTTCACAACACATACAAGTCACATGGAACCAACATGAGATGAAATTTACATATATTCAAATATCAATTTTATAAAGTTGTTACATCCATTTCTTCATTTAAATTAATATTTAAAAGTACATTATGTATTAAATATAAGTTATTAGATGTCCTTAGCTCATTCATACCCATTCAGGACCCATTCAACTTCAAATTGAAGCTTATGAAGAAGGAAAGATAAACCATATAGGAACAACCCCAAACCTTGGAGTTATCCCCCTAACCCCCTCCTATGGACTTGAAGTCACAGGGACATCCTTCGCCCAAGGATCACCTATGTACCCACTTAAAAATGAATCAAAGTCACATGTAGTTCTCCTTACAAAGCCTAATATGGATGCCTACACATCAGTTCCCACAACCCAAAGTTTCACTTCCCCTTAAGTATATTAAGGTCTTGGATCAAACTCCACCTAGTTTCTTTATAATCTTGTTTGAAAATCTTGATTCTCTTATATTTTCATCTCATTGATCTAGCCCGAATAGGCTTATTACTTAATACCAAATTACCTTGGTTCACACAAACCCATAAGAAATCATTTGCATTTGAAACTTATATAATAAGTTTAATAATGAGGCTCTTATAATCAAGGGGTCAATAGATACCTTCGAAGGATAAGAAATGGTGTTTAGAAGTTTGTTTTAAGTTATAATCAATGCCCGAATCCTAATTAATTAACTTGAGAACACTATGTCTATTAGACCAATACCTGGAAGCATAACCCATTAATAATATTACTAATAATGTTCGTAATCTTCTAGTTTTCCTTTACCCTATGGAGCAACCCATATTCTTATAATATTCTAATTCATTGATTGGGTAATTTATTTTTACTAAATATGATCGTGATGCAATGAGTGTTAAGTGGACGATTCATTATTATGATAGATGGGTTCTTGTGAACCACTACTCATGAATCATGGATCAATGAGTTTGACTCGAAAACTACACGGTGGAATCCTAATAGAAATATCATAATTTGACATGGTGTGGAAGAAACCTCCTACTTATCAATTGATGAGCTAAAGGGGATCTATAATGAATGGTTCATTTAAGGCATAACACTTGCTAAAGGTTTTGCAAATGGGGTAGCAAGATAAGCGAAATTAACCTTGGGGAAAATTTTGTGGTTAAGCGCGCTTGAGTTGGAGCAAAACTAGGATGGGTGACCTCCTGGGATGGACCAATGCTTCACCTTTGTGAGCATCACCTAGATGCAATGAGTGCTAAGTGGACCATTCATTATCATGATAGATGGTTTCTTATGAACCACTATGCATGAATCATGTGTCAGAGAGTTTGACTCAAAAACTAAACGATTGAATCTTGATAGCAATATCATGATTTGACATGCTATGGAAGAAACCTCCTACTTATCTATGATCACGATGTTCAACAATAAGGTCACAAGAGATGTTGGATAGCATGATCTCATAGGTTTATCTCTTAACTTAATTTTAGCATCATAATCAAATTAAACGATAATTATCTTCCACCTATAGTACGTGACCATATTATGGTTCACAATAGATCTAATATCCTTCTTTCATTCACATAATATTTTCAGTATCAAGGTTCTCACATTTAAGAGGTTGATAGAAATCATGTAGCCAAATAAAGCATTTCTCATAGTATTAGCGGATCAACAAAAGTGTTGAGTTTTAGCATTACAAACATGTTTAGTAAGTGTGGTTGTAGTGCCATTAATGAAGTCACCCTTACAATATTATGAAACGAAGATCCAAGGCCCGCATTAATTATATATGATTCTTGGTTCATATTTTAAGGTTATCTTGCAACTAAAGAATTGATCTGGGACTCTTTGCCAACTTGTTTCTATTGAAGTTCAAACATAAAGTTGTTTAAATAATCAAACCTTGATTTTAGTAACTTCTTGGTTTATAAATCCCTCCTAATCTCAACTCTTTCATCTTCCATATACATCCATACCTTGGTTTAACCATTTGATTATAAAAATACTATCAACAAATATTTATTCAACAATTAAGGTTGTACTTCTTTAAGTATTTGAATTTCTCACTACTTCTTTCACATACTCAACAACACCATCAAATTAAAAGATGGTTTCCTTGTATTAAGCATGCAACAATCTAATGTAACTCTAGTTTTAGTTTAATAAATAGTGTCCTTATCCACTACATTATTAAGTTATTGATTTCCAAGTCTCGATTAAGTATTGAGCAAGTATGGCAATGCCAATAAGAGATTAAAAGGGTGTAGTATTCTAAGAAGCACATACAAACTTACAATAAATGTAATTGAGGAATACTATAACAATGCCTTCAACTGTCTAGGCACAATAAAATAGTTATGTTATTTACACAATTGAATAAACATAAATAAATCTCTTACTTTTTTATATCTTGCTTAGTGGGTATGTGCAAATCATCATGGAAAAATTAAGCCCTTAAGAGGCAATTAAAATTCAGAAAACCAAAGTTAGGCAATTTGACATTTTTTGAATAAGTTATCTATATTATTTCAAAAATATGTAAGAATAGAGTTTGTAGAAAATTGAATAAACTACTAGGTTTATTTTTATTTTTAAAATTTATTTGGTGAAAATTTGAAATTTCAATGCAGTGGTACTTAAATTTCAGGGAAAAAATAAGAAGTAGGTGTCTATCTAACCACCCTAACCACAATAAAATGATAACATTTTTTTACAATATTTTAGATATAAGTAGATGACTCATGTTCCAATGTGATGCATATTTTTTTGTAATTTTTTTTCAAGTAAATAATTAATTATGAATTTTTTATGACGACTTTTAAAAAATATAAAAACTCGTATGCCTGACCACCTTTTCTTGGTCAAAACTTCATGAAATTCATTTTGTTTTAATCCTATAGTATGCGAAGCATAAAATATGACATATGTTTTAAATTCAAAAAATGTGATATCGTTTGAAAGACATAGATGTTTTTCAATCAGCCAATCAATCGAGACTTTAATTGTAATTCAAATAAAAAATGAATAATAATTATTTATTAAATTCAAAGTAAAACATAATTTATATTGGTGGAAAGTTGAGAATTTTCTTTAAAAACTCTTTTCATTTCATCAAATTTGAGAAGAAAAAAAAATCGTTAGCCACATGGACCATCCATCATATCATTTACATATCGCCACTTTTTGGCCCATCATGATCTTGCACATACCCTAATCTACGATCAATGTTTAATAATATCAAGTAATATCTTTATTATTAATACATAGTGGTGAAACATTATGTTATCCCTTACAAAGATAGATTCTAAAAAAACTAACATTTAATATCCTCACACATCAAAAGTCTATTAGAGAATGTCTCTAGGTAGGGACAATTTTCAATTTGAACCGTTACCCATAACCAACAACATCCTAATAAGGTGTAGAAGCACTATGAACCCAACTAATTATGTTCTGCAATACACTTCAACTAGCTAAATCTTGCTCCTACAAATTTAAAGATCATGAGCACAATATGTTATTTTAGGAACCATGAACTTTGAACAAAATCACACATTCAAAACTCCGACAACATTCAAAAAGTATGGACATGTTTCTATCAAAAGTATCATAAGCTAAAAAAAAAAATTCATTTTGAAATGGCCTTATTTTCAATCGAAACAATGACAATGTGTTGATGAAAACCATTCAAAAATTATTCGTAATATGAAAAAGGGTGTCTCCATAAGTTGTTTAGTCTCGTGGACGACATTAAAATCTCTCATTCATTCATTCATTAAGATTAAATAATAGCATGAATCCATCTGACAACAAGTAAAGAAGGAGAACAAAAAGGGGTTACTTGGATTGGCTTAACGTACCTCTTACATTCCATCGTGTCGAAAAATTCTTCACTCCCAATATCTATACTTGCAAGGTCTACATTGCTAGGCACACACATAAGATCAAAGGTAGTTAGCACAAGTTTACTAAGATAGTCTATATAAATCTAGGGTACTTTATAATATTGGCAGAAAATGACAATTCACATACAAGACTCAAAAGGACAATCCTAAGGGCTCGACCTAATGGCTCGAAGGCTCATCGCTTGATGGCCTTGTCTACGTATATACTTCGCAGAGACATCGTAGTTTGCCCAACTGGACTTCAACTATCTCACCCATGGTTGGATGACAAAGGGATAACATTTCCACGTCAAATGATGGATTAAACATCAACTCCAAATTAAAAAAAAACCACTAACACCTCTCCCCACGGTAAAGGGGGAAACAACAGTTCAAGGTCAGGGGTTGAGACTAGAATCACAAAGGATTTCTCAAGAGTTTTCTAACATAAATGAATCACACCAAACCACATAATAATGAGATTCAAAATTACTACCAAGTACCCATGTGGGGTTATAAAAAAAATGGCTATTACACTACAAGACTTAAGATTCAAAATTACTACCAAGTACCCATGTGGGGTTATAAAAAAAGTGGCTATTACACTACAAGACTTATTGGATGTTTGGGGAGAACTATATTATCAAGACAATACTAACCTAGCCCAATATGAAATCGATAGAAGTAGATATTTATCACTTTTGATTTTTATAGAAACAACATAATATATAACATCTCTACATAGATGAGGCTCATAAACAAATGGAATCTTGACGCAAGAATATCAAAAGACTGAATAAAATACACCAAATTCTCCTAAATCCATGACATAATTAAACCCCTACTCATAAAATACTTCTCTTTTTGAAACAATTCTTCTACATAAAACGAGACATTATCATCAATATAGTTCAAGCTAGATATTTAACAATTTAAACCCATATATCAATCATCAGATTAATCTACAACTTTCAAGGGAATGACATTAAGCCAAAAAGAAAACTTAATCCCAATATCTTACTCCTAGAATCATACTCTCACCTTATGTAGTCTTGGAAAGGATTTGGTAAGACTCTCACACTGCAAAAATTAGAGAAAGAGGGACTAGACAGAGCCAACATGGCTTCCTTCTCTACCATGACTTCCTTCTCTACCATGACTCTAATTTGGGTTTGCAGACTTGATGATGTGACTCCCTGAACATAAGTATGAATAGTTCTGATGGGATCATTTATTTTTACTAATGCTGGTCTTAACTTTCATAAATATGAAGTACACTAAGAATAATAGGTTATATGCACATGCAGATTTTAAGGATTTTTAAAAAAGTCCATCATTCTATTGGGTAATTTTTGATGAAAATATTACATTTAATTTAATTTTTGTTATTTTGTTTCCAGATAAGTAGTCATATATACATTTATTTTATACTAATTTTTTTTCTAAAGATACTAACAAAGAACCCTATAACTCTTATACACAACTGTTTCTTATGGATGGGAAATTTGCAACAGGGTATTGTGCTGACATGTATTAATAAAGATTGAGGAACAATAAATCACTATTGCTGCTATGAACAAATATAAGAAATAAATAAAATAAATCACTATTGCTGGTATAAAGAAGAAATACAATAAATCACTAGTGCTACTCTAAACAAGTATAAAGAACAAATACAGTTTCCCAACAGTCTATTGTGCTGACATGTATTAATAAAGATTGAGGAACAATAAATCACTATTGCTGCTATGAACAAATATAAGAAATAAATAAAATAAATCACTATTGCTGGTATAAAGAAGAAATACAATAAATCACTAGTGCTACTCTAAACAAGTATAAAGAACAAATACAGTTTCCCAACAGGGTATTGTGCTGACATGTATTAATAAAGATTGAGGAACAATAAATCAGTATTGCTGCTATGAACAAATATAAGAAATAAATAAAATAAATCACTATTGCTGCTCTAAGCAGGTATAAAGAAGAAATACAATAAATTATTAGTGCTACTCTAAACAAGTATAAAGAACAAATACAGTAAACTGTTATTGCTGCTCTAGATAGATATAAGGAATAAATTCAATAAGTTATTTTTGCTTCTCTAAACAGATATAAGAAAGAAATACAATTAATCACTAATTACTCTAAACAGATATTAGGAACAAATGCAATAAACTGTTATTGCTGTTTTGAATAGATATAAAGAACAAATAAATAAATCATTATTGCTGCTCTAAACAAGTATAAGGAAAAAGATACAATGAACCATTATTGTTGCTCCCAACAGGTGTAAAGAAGAAATTATTGCTGATTTGAATATGTATAAGAAAAAAAATACAATAAATCTCTATTGCTGCTCTCAACAGATATAAGGAAGAAATATGTCAATAAGTTTAGAAATTAATTTGTTCCAATATAAATTATAATAGCAGAAAAGGGTTAAAGAATTTTTTCTTGTATTAAATTTCTAATACTATAATATAAGTTATATTATAAATTAGTTTGTCATATAATATATCTGCAAAATTTAATCTCATTATAAGAGCAGATGAAGTCACGACTGAAGAACCCATTTCTATATCTTCATTATATAAAATTCATATTAGTGATACAAATGGAAGAATTTCAAAATTATCAATATAAATATAAAACTCATAATTGAATGCCAGAAATGTCTCAAATAATGACCATACTTTCATTACTTAAAATTATGGGAAACTCTTCACTATTTTAGGTATCAAAATTATTGTCTTAGTTTCAGTTAAAGAAAATGAAAATTCCCTTTTTTAAGTCATTAGAGTTCTTTTCTACCCTACTAAAAAGTCATTAGAGTTCTTTTCTACCCTACTACTGCTCTGTGTAATTAGATGTAAATTTGAAGTTCCTTTGAACTAATTTGATAATCCATAAATGAACTGAAAAATAAATCAAAAACATGTAATTGGCCCAAATTCTGTGATAAGTACAACATAAATACTAAAACATTGGTATAGCCTCACTTTGAAGAGACCAAGATAAATGCTCAATTAAATTCATTATATTGTAATTAGGATAATAGTTACAACTCAAAGCAAATTTAGTAAGGAAAAACATAGACGCGGTAATCAACAGCCAAATCTTACATGATAAAACATAGATACAAAATCTTTGAAATGTGAAGTATGTTATAATTTTAAGTCTTCAGATTTCCACAAGTAAAAATGTTAACTTGTTATATTTTAAGATTTCCACATGTAAATATGTTAACTTTTGAAAAAAAAATTGCAGTTACAGAATAAAATGACAAAGTCGGGCATGGAGTTAGATGGTCTACGACATTTTTTAAAGGTTTAAGACCATAAATTAGAGAAATTTTAAACTTACCGTAAACTTTAATGGGCTCCACTTTGACATAGCTGTAGAGTTAAGAAGTAGAATTCAAAATAAACCAGAAATTTTTGGTCCACATAAATAATTGTTCTTACTGGTAATTTGGCTTTATTGATCAGAAACTTACCTCTAATTTAAAATAATCAAATTTGGAACAATAGTGATCTTTAGGCCTTGCATCACTCTTTAAGTTTTAACCCTATTCATCTTTTTATTCACCCTATCATGTAGGTTAATTCATGATTTCAACCAGAAGGCTCACGGAAAATTCAAAATTGAATTTCCTGTGCAAGACACGCATTCTACATATGAGACTCACGGACACAGCAGATCTATGCAAGGTTGGAGAAATTGATTGGCCAAATGAAGGCAGCAGAGTATTTTACAGATTCAAGACATTTACTTAATGCTGATATATATATACTTAACTACTTAGGGTAAAGGATGCCAAAATGCTAAAATCTAAATGTGCTCATTATTAGGATCTGGACAGTAATTTTCATTTTAATAAGCATACTCTAAAACCATCAAAGAAACCTTATTTTCAGACTGCAGCTCGCCAAATTGGAGACGTGAAGGGTCAATACCAGGGAGGAAGAGTTTGGAGGAGCGAATACCATAGAAAAATGTTCCCCACATCCCCTCTGCTTTCGCCCAAAAGGGAAGCTTCGCTATTAGATGTTGTAGTTGCAAGTGCCCTGGCAGCCATGTATGCAAAATGCGAAGCGTAGACAAGGCACGCGAACTGCCCACCAAAAAAAGAAAAAGAAAAAATGTGAAAATATAGACCAGGCGTCTAAACTTTTTGACAGCCAAAAAAAGTGGAGATCATGTGTAGGCCAAAAAGCCCTCCCAAAGATATCCCAGCTGGAGAGCATGTAGGGTGAGAACGATTGCCGAAGTTTCCAGATGGAGAGCAGAAGCAATTTAATAATAAAAGCAGCAAGAATATGAATAAATTCAAACTTATTAAAATTTAAATGTTTCTTGTTTCTATAAATGCAAACCTGGTGTATTATAATTGTTTGTCTGTTGTAAATCAAAAGGGCGGAATGGATATCCCTCAGATCTTGACTGCTAAGCTAAAGGAGACCCCCTCGAAAATATCTCCAACAAAAAAATAAAAAGAAAAGCAAATTTTGTGAATCATAGATACTCGTTTATCTTAAATTTAAATACAATTTATTTTGTCTTTCAGATACCATTCTCAGTGGCTGCAACTAGAGCCACGTGGATGCTATGATGAGACTAGGTTTTTTTTTCTTTATAGAGAAAACAGTGATTTAATGAACATTGAATAAATGTCAATTAATTTCCTTAAACACGGTGATGCAAACTATTGTGGTTTAAATTAATACCTATTTAATAAATTGTGATATTGTAATAATGCTGGAATATGTGCCTTCTCAATGTTGTAATTTTGTAAACCAAAGTGAAGTTCATAAATCTGCCATATGAATAATTTAAATATGTGCAACATAAGTACAAATCATAATATATAATGTGATTATTATTTCTGTTATAATTTTTTCATAATATATAATGTGATTGTTATTTTTATTATAATTATTTTACTTAAATAGCAACATGAACAAGGATTCACAAAATTATCTTAACTATTAATTTTACCACAGCCAGTAAATTCATCTCTCAATTTATCCTTACAATAGATAATGATAGCAACTTAACTATGATAATGTTTACCATAACAATAATAACTAAATGATAATTGATAATTTTCAACCAACAAAAAGGATAACATTCTACTAATACCAATGAAGACCATTAATGTTAACTACTTCATGATAAGTGTAATCTAATTGAGATTATCTAGAACTACATGATTATAAATTAATTCATAAATTGACTAGAATGCATCATTGAACCAATATAGCTTTGACTATTGCTATTAAATTTAAAATCAACTATTCAATCAATTATTTATTTAAAAAAATAACAAAATCAATTTTAATGTGCTAGTTATAAAAAATATTATCTTCAATCAACCTACAAATATTGTCATAAAGTAAATTTTCAAGAATTTATTGATCTCAAATTATCACTAATCTACCAACTCATCTATTAATTAGATAATGTGTTCCAAGAGACTATTGATTAGCTTGATGTGTTATATCATGTATCTATCTAGAATAGATTATATCATCATAATAAATTATTAGCAATTACTATAACATTTACCAAAACCACAATTCCTAACCATTGTATCTATGACTCTATTTTTCTCAGCCTTATAATAATTGCATACAATATACATTAACTATATACAATGTATATACATATAGAAAACTAAATAACAAGATGATATTTCAATTATACAACATACACATAAACCAAATACATGAAGGTCAAAAGCATAGCCATAGAAATCCGATAAGGTGAAATAGACAAGTGAATCCATACCTTCTCTTTTCCACCCATTGGTCAACACCTTACATGAACATATATCCCCTATCATATGAAGCTTGTTTCCACCTTCTTGATTCTGTCACGCCTGTGCTCCAATAACACTCAACAACCATAATTTGTGAAACGTGGAAACTTAGATGGAACAACATTAGTTTACTCATACTCAACATATCATAAACAAATAAATCATCTTAGCCACAATATCATCTTAACCACGATTCATATGGGATTTTATTAATCTAGGGTTCACTTCTCACATTGTAATCCTTTTAAATTTCCATTTAAAATTTTACTATTCACATATACTTGATTTCTATGTAAATGTTTTTAAACATAAATTTATTTACCTAAATCAATTGTTAATATGATCATAGGAATTTCTTATCTTTTTCATTTAATACTTATGCTATAAGATTAATTTTACATTAAGCATTATCCCATGGTTAAAATTAGCAATGAAGGAATGTTCCATATTTTTTAAACTTTTGGTGGAAGTATGTGTTGCAGTGGAAAACATATATGTTGATTGTTCATTATATAATTTAAAATATATGTTGATTGTTCATTATATACTTACATATATGTAAATTTTACAAAAGTAAATAAAAAATAATAATATAATATATGTCATTATATAATTACATATCTGTAAATTTTACAAAAGATAGTGGTTATAGACCTAACAACAAACAATTAGACGAATTTTGTGGTTAGAATCCATACATTTGCAACATTTACACTCCCAAATAAAGGCGTTGCTCTTCAGAAAAAAGGGATTGTGGACATTGAATATGAAAGGTAAGAAGTAGAGTGAGAATTATACACATATATAAGAAAAGTTCTAATAACGAAAAAAGTGTAATTAAAAATCAAGGAAGAAAAAAAATGAACCCAAATTTAGATAAAAAGAGATCTAATCAAATTATACTATAACTTTAATCCTATTAAATGATTATTTTGAAATATTTTAATTTCATGATTATATATCAAAGTTACTATTATAATTATTAATTTTAGAGATATAATTGAAATAATTAATTAAACCTTAATTTTATAATAATTATTAATATAATAATTTTAAACCCACTTATTAGTATTATAATTAAAAAAATATTAAAATTATGGTTAGGGTTAGGGTTATGGTGAAGATTAAGGTTGGGATTAAAATTAGGGTAAAAAGTAGAGTTACAATTATAGTTACAATTAGGGATAGAGTTATGTTTACAATAAAGGTTAGGGTTATGTCAGAGTCACAAGAAAATTATGGTTAGAATTAAGGTTAAAAAATATGGTTAAAATTAAGGTTGTGGGCAGGGTTACAATTAGGGTTACAATTAGGGTTAAAGTTAGGGTTGGTATTTCAATTGGGGCTAGAATTGAATTAAGATTAGGGTTAGGGTACAATTAAGATTATGATTAGGGCTAAATTAGGGTTAGGTATAAGGATCAATTATGGTTACTATTAAATCAACCAAAAAACTTATGGTTATTATTAAGATTAGGGTTAGGGTTTAATTAGAGGTAGAGTTTAACTAAGGTTAAGGTTCATTTAGGGTTAAGGTTTACATTAGGGTTAGGGTTTAATTAGGGTTAAGGTTCAATTAGGCTATTTTTACTTAGTGTTATTGTTAGGGTTCAACTCTAGGGTTAGGGTTAGGGTTCTACAATAGATTTATTGGGGTGAAGATTAGGGTTGTGGTTCAAATAGGGTTAGGGTTGGGGTTCAAATAGGGTTAGGGTAGAGGTTAGAGGTAAGGTTAGGATTATGGTTCAATTAAAGTTAGGATTACATTCCAAAACTTTTGGAAAGAGAAGGTACACAAACCTTTTAGGCCTAGGACTTTCAATTCTAAAAATAGATGTCTTAACTTCTTCCATGACCACATCATTAGATACATTCTTCCTTAATGAAATATTTAGCTACTTTATTAGAATTTAGAATCATCATCCAAGGTCGAGATATGATCCAAGAAGAGATCCTACTTTTCTTCTCTTTTTTTGTCTTCATTTTCCTCCACGAGCACGTTTTCCAAAGAGGAAACCAATGAAGCCTTGATGGTGTTAGGATCATCAAAATTTTATCCATAAGCATCTTCAATATTCATATTATGATTCTTTGCCTTCTAATTTTGCATGTTGAATGAAAAAACTTGGCTTTACACCTTATTTAAGTCATTTAATCCTTGATTTTTGTCTCCAATAGATTTATTCAAAACTGTAGACACCATCCAATTGAACTATGAGATTCCTCTCTTCTTCTATTAGGATGTAATAAAAATCATTTGAGAGGTCTTTTTGGATCTTATCCATTCTACTTTCAAGGAGATTCTTTCTCTAAAAAAGTTTCTAAGGACTTGGATATTCCACTCCTTCAGTCTTAGTTTTATGAATTATAACTTTATGTTGAACATGCACATATTAGTGCGATGATCAACTGTTTGGGTGAGCCAGGAGTCAGTGACAACCATTTCAAAGTTTGGGTTTTCTATCTACACTTTTTCAAACTTGAAAGACACTCTTCTAAGGAATTTGTCATTATCTATGAGCTAGTAATTCGAACCAGCTTCAACTAGGGTTATGATTAGGGTTCATATAAATTTATGGTTAAGATTAAGCTTCAATTTGAGTTAAGGTTTAATTGATTAAAAGATAGGTGCCTTGAGAAGGATATATCTCAGCGTACTTTACATATATTTCTAAAATATAGATATGCTAGTATTTAATATAGTACCAAACATCTAAAAGTTGAAATCCCTAAATAAATTCTAGAGAGTTGATCGGGTGACCTTACATCCTCCCCACAGTAAGTAAGTTGGTAACCTTACATCCCCCTAGGAAGTAAGTTGGTAAGGGGGTAAAGTGCCACCGTAAAATTAAACCATAAGATAACATAGTCCAAACCATTCCTTAGCAAGTTATGAGAATCAAAACATAGTCAATTAATATGGCACAACTATATACACGTATCCACCAATGGAATTTCCCTCAAAAAGGAGCAAAGTCAGATCTTGCATAGGTCTTCATATACACCATACTAATCATCAAGTTCCAAATATACCTACAAATTCTTACATCGCATAACCAAAATGGTTTTCATTATAAAATAATTATGTTATCACAGATAAAGCATTATTTATTCAGATACCACTAGTTGCCAAAAATGCCTCAAATAAATTTTATCCTGATAACAAGAGTTCATATTTCACCTCATGATAAGACATATCATATATATAATGCTTAAGCAATCCTTTAATCTTCCTCTTTAACTGTTATTCTCTTACTCTTACTTTCTCATTAGTACACCCAAAACAACATATATCCAACACACACATTACCATAATAAGTATTCACTTGACTTAAAACACAAGGCTCACATAAAGAGATGAGGATTCCTATGCTAGCCGCTAGCTAGAATGTTTGATTAACAAATTATTTTGTGCAAATCATGTCCAAGAATCCATCTTTGACCTCCACAACTACCAGGGAAATTGTAACTCTAATATCTAACCAGGTTTCCATCCTTGTGCTCTGATAAAAGTTTATCTCCTACAAATTGCATTTTCTTGAAAGTTTCTAATGAAGGGAAAGGCAGAGATAAGAAATATACCAAAAAAATATAATTTTTACCATTCACACACATAACAGACCAGAAAATATGTTTGCTGCTTCAGAGAAATTTCATATTAAACTTCTATATATAAAAAATTACAAACATGCTAACTTATAAAAGTTTTCGGCCAAGTAAAAAAAAACTAACAATTAATGGCAATTACGAATGCCAGCAAAAAATTGTCCAAGTAATAATAAAGATAGTCCTATCTAATAAAAAAAAGTCCTTTATCCTATCCATCCACCAACGCACAACACACAAACTGCCGCCGTCAAAAACCAACACACTGCACTACCATAGGCGGTTAGGGAAGGAACCGTGGTAAAGTGATAGATAGAGAAGTAGTCAAAAACGGACACCAAATGACTAGCCTACGTTACCATGGTCAGAGAGGATGACGACCGCGGTATGGCGGTTGGAGAACTAGTGGTCAGCAGACGGTCCACCGTAGTACCATGGCGATTAAGAAAGAGACCACGGTGGTCGTGGTAACCACCCACACACAGTCAAAATGACAAGGAATGAAGGGCACCATGTCACCGCAGATTGTTAGAGATCAGACCATGGTAGAGCAGTGACGGTTTGAATGGATGGAGCAGGGAACGATAATTTTCACTGCGGTACCGCACACAGTCAGGTGAGTAACCGTTGTACAACGGTAATGGCTACCTGGCGGTTAATCACATTTCTGCAAGAAACATGTGGTTATACCGTGGTAAAGCAGTAGACTGCGGAGTGCTTGATCGTGAAGCCGTGAATAGGAGAGAGAGAGGGCATGGTAGCCCGATAAATGTCGCCAAACCGTGAGCACTTGAAACTGAGGGCGCGAGGGCAGGAAACAGAGGTGGGAGTGGAGTGAAACTTCAACACTCCCCCTTGAACGAAACTTCCGCCATTTGTGACACCCAGTCTTGTTCTTTGAAAAAAAAATAAATCTATCCCTAGCGCTTTCGTGAAGATATTTGCATGCTACTCCTCTGATATGTAGAACTCCAAAAAAATTTCACCATTGTTGATCAACTCTCCGATGTAGTGAAAACGCTTATCAATGTGCTTGTTGCATTTATGGAATACAGGGTTCTCCGATAGAGCTATGACTGAATTATTATCACATAAAATATTTTTTTCCTCTGTTTCCTCATTCTACATTTCCTGCAGTATTCACCTCATCCACATTGCTTGGCAATATGCACTTGTGGCTACAACATACTCTGCTTCAGCTGATGACAGTGTAACGATAGGCTATTTCTTTGAAGCCCATGCAACTACTCCACTGCCAAAATGAGAGACATAGCCAGATGTGCTTTTCTTGTCATCAACACTTCCAGCACAATCATGCTATTAGTAAAATCTATTAGTTTGAATTCATCAGTTTTTGAATAGTGAATGCCATAGTTCTTCGTTCCATTGATGTATCTTTGAATTCTCTTTCCAGCCATCCAATGTGTTTCTTTTGGTGCTTCCATGAATATGAAGATTAAACTGACAACAAGAATTATATCTAGCCTTGTGGATGTTAAATACATCAAGCTCCCTACCAATTGTTTACACAAAGTTGAATTCACCTCTAATCCTTTGTCTTCTTTACTCAATTTCAGACTAGTCACCATCGAAGTAGGTGTTGACTTACAATTCAACATATTAAATCTCTTTAAAACATCATTTTCATATTTAGACTATGAAATAAAAATTCCATCTTTCTTCTGTGTTACCTCAATGCCTAGAAAATACTTCATTAGACCTAAGTCTGTCATCTCAAACTCTTTCGTCATTTCTGTTTTGAACAAATCAACTGATAGATTCCAAGTCAAAATTCAATCATCAACATACAGGCATATGATCAGGATTTTACCTTCATCATTCACTTTATTATACAGTGTTGGTTCACTGTCACATCTAGTAAATCCATTCTTTGTGAAATAGCTGTCTATTCTGCTATACCAAGCTCATGGGGCTTATTTCAGACCATACAGTGCCTTCTTCAGTTTGTAAACTTTATCTTGTCCTGATATCTTATATCCTAGTGGTTGTTCAATGTACACTTCCTCCTATAGATAGCCATTGAGAAAAGCTGACTTCACATCCATTTGGTGAACTAACCAACAATTCTATGCTGCTAAATCCAATAACATTTTGACTATGTCAAGGCATGCAACTAGTGTAAAATTTTCATTGTAATCTATTCCAGGTTGTTGTGCATACCCTTTTACCACAAATATTTCTTTGTGCTTCTGCACTTCTCCATTTGCATTCAATTTTATTTTATAAATCCATTTAACACCTATGGCATCTTTGTCTTTTGGAAGACTTTACAATTCTCATATCTGATTGTTTTCAATTGAATCTATCTCACCATCCATTGTTGTTATCCACTTTTCTTCCTTGATTGTAATCTTCATAATGAATCAGATCTTCAGCTTGTGAATAAAAGACAAAAAGTGTAAATTGCTGAGAATTGTTCTCACCTTCATTTTGATTATAAATATCACTCGTGCTTCTGATTTTTTTCCTTCTCATGCTTGCTAAAGTTGGATTTGAAAGATCACTTGAATCTGCAGAGTGTGGACTTGAAGGTCCTGTGCTAGAAGTTCTTCCTATGGTTGGTGTTTGCAGTCCTCTTGCTATTGCTCTTGTATTACTTGTTGGTGTCAATTGTTGACCACTTGCTTGAGGCTGAATTGGGACAACAGGTACATTAGTTGGAACTGTAATTTCATTCTCATCTTGAGGGATATTGACTATAACATTGTCTGTACTCTCTTTACTTCCATCCCATGCTTCATCTTCAGTAAATTGAACATCCCTGCTGATTATAACCTTCTTAGTTGTTGGATTGAACAACTTATATGCTTTGGATTCTTCACTATATCCAACAAAAAATTATTTCTCTCCTTTTTTGTTTTCTTCTCAACTGATCAGGTACATGTGCATATGAAACACTGTATCCAAAAAATCTCATGTGAGACACACTGTGCTTTTTACCTATCCATGCTTCCTGAGGGATAATATTCATCACACTTTTTGTTGGGAATTTATTCATGATATATGCTGCATAAGATACAACTTCAACCCAAAATTCATTTGTTAAGTGCTTGGCTTTCAACATACTTCTAGCCATCTCCATTACGGTTCTATTTTTTCTTTCTGCTACACCATTATGTTGAGGCGTGTATCTTGTTGTGAACTATTTGTGTATTCCATTCTCTTTGCAAAAATTTAAGAACTCTCTTAATATGTATTCACCTCATCTATCTATTCTTAGCACTTTAATGAAACAACCACTCTATTTTTCAGCAAGAGACTTGAATTGACAAAAGAAATTAAACACCTCATTTTTCTGTTTTAAGAAATAGACCCATGTCTTCCTTGAATAATCATCTATGAAAGTCATAAAATAATAGCTACCACCTATTGAAGGTGTTTGCATTGGACCACATAAGTTTGAATGAACAATTTCCAATGGTACTTTTTCTCTTGTAGATTTCCCTGTGGGGAAAGATTCTCTATGCTGCTTCCAAGTATGCAACCTTCACAAACTCTCTTGGATTTTTCAATTAATGGAATTCCTTTTACCATACTTTTTGTAGACATGCAAAATATACGCATGCATCTAATCATCATTCAAAATTATTTCATCTATTAATTAAATAAACCAATTTAATTAATTCACTTCTCTCAAAATTAAATAAATCCAATTATTTAATTATCTCCTATAGTTCTTGATTTAATTAAATCACTCATATGCATTTTCCTCTCATTTGATTTAAAATAAATACAAAAATTGAAATCAAATGTCATATCACCTAAACTCTTGTTAGACTAATCAAATCCTAATTAGTTTAATCATAATCACCTAAATCCTCTAGATTCATCCACTTGCACAATAAATCATTTAAATTGATTTATTAAAACACCTATTTTTCTTCACAAAAGAATATTCCCAAAGAATATGCCCTCATTAACTCTCATGTTTGATTTTTTTTGGACAAACACAATTCCCCCCAAAAACCTTCAACCATATTCATTTATTGTCATTTTCAAATTTGAAATGGGCACATTAGCCAACACTTGCACAATCATGGGCCAATCCCATTGTTACAAGTGGCTCTCTCCTAGTGGATGGGATTTAGTCCCACATCTCTCAATATTAGCTTCTCCTCTCTCAATTTCTCCTATAAATGCAATGCATTTTCTCTCATTTCAATATCTACATTTAGAACATCTTTATTATAGGCAACTTGAGTTCAAGAGCATCTCATTGTCTATCATTTTATTTGTTTTAGTAAGGATTGGGAAATGACTCTTTCACACATTCAAGGAGCACCAATCCATCATAGAATAGGTATCTAATACATTTTCTTGTTTTCAACTAAATTAGTTTGCTATGTCACTTATCATGCACGTTAGACTATTCTATGAAGATGTTGATTATTTGTGTTGTTTAGAATGCTAACCATACTAAGACGGGTGTGTGTGGAAGGTTTTCAAATCATTTGCAGATTTTCACCATCTACAAAATGGTGCTAGAAGGAGGGCGGTCTCTAGCTGTAGAGTCTCTTTTAATTATGGTTTATGCATTAATCCTAGTTACTGTTTTAGCAGAAGCCCATTGAATCCTTCGATAAATATGAATATAAAGTCCTTTTGTTTTGTTTCTTAACTCCCAGCTTTGCACACCAGTAAAGCCTCTGTTTTTACTATTCTTACAAATTTTAAACTTTGTGCACCCCTCGGTATTCATGTGAGTCTGCTCATAAATTTCAAAATATTTGCTAATATATTTGTCAGTAGTAAATAAAGGATGTTTGAGTCAGCTCATTACGTTGTTTAAAGCGGATGAAGGAAAAAAAAAAAAAACCTGTCAGTAGTAAATAACTATAAATGCTATTTTTCTCATCTGTTGCACTCTAAGTTCTGAAAAATAGTAGAGTTCGGCTGTCATCTTACCATACTGTATTGTGTTTTTTCCATGGAGGTTTAATCTCATGTTGCTATGCATGTCCTTATGCTTGTATCATGTATTGTTACTGCACTTACCTATTTTTCTGCTACAATAAATTTATAGGATAACCAGAAAGAAAATTATGTCAATATGAAGTCAGATCAAAACACTCGGTTTGGGATTAATGCCTCTTCCTAAAGCGGGCCGATTCATATATAGTATGGTTTAGAAGAGGCGTCCACTTTTTTTTCTCTCTTGTTGTGACAAGATGGAGACTTAGATGCTGGGGTCAGAATGCAGTTGGTCATCGGCATGAAGGTAAATTGTTGGCTTGAGAAGACTATTCAATCAAGGAAGGAGCAACATCCTAAGAACTGAGTTTGTAGGGAGTGAAAGTAAGCTTTATCTGTAATGTTTTATTTCCATCACCTTGCCGACAATCATATGGTTTTATTTGTTTTATTTTTTTCACGCCATTCATAATGAAAAAAATTATTTTACTTCATTATGTCCAAGCTTTCCTACCCGCACTTTACCCACATTGTTGTTATAGCTCACACCTAAGCTCACTTTCCTACATTTAGATCACACGAGTTATAACCTATTTATCCACTATGGCTCTACGTGGGACGAGTGTAAGAGTACTTCATCATCTACAATTATTTCAAAATCTTCCAACATCTCAGTAATCCCAACCTCCACAGTCTCATTATTAGTCGTGGATTTCATAGATACTCCCTGCATGGTGTGGCGCCCAATAGTCATAAAGGAGCCGTCATAATCATATGAAATTTGTACACACCGCCTATCTCGAAATCCTTGCCTCTAATGCTCTTAATAGTCAGGGAATTAGAGTAAATAAAAGGAAGGGAATTAGAATAACAAATAAATTAGACAGAAGTTGTCATATCAGTTATTTATTCTATCTGTTGTTTTAATGTCTTTACTTTTCGGGTTTTTCATTGCACCATTTGTCACCCGAGGTGTAAATAAATATTCTATCTGTTTTCTTTTATCCGAATCTTGTGCATTACTTTAGAAAGAGAAATATGGTGAGAGTAGATAGAACTATAAGTTTCTTAGCTTCCACCAACTCCCCGTAGTTTCTAATCACTATCACAACAATAAAGGTACCATAAGTGGTCTCCATTTTCTACTATTCCAGAAGCCTTCCACGGGATCTAAAGGTATACACGTGATGTATTGTCAAATTTTTGAATAATGGGTGAAACACTATGCGTAGTAGTGTTGTTTCAAAATAGCATTTCAAACGTATAATTTTGAAATATACTTATTGCTGTTGTCTTCCTCATTAATGTTGCTGTGTTTCGTCAATGTTACTTCTTTCTTATTAATGATGATTAATCGGTAAGCTTTAGTTTCTCATATTAGCTGTTACTTTTGAGCTATGATCAGACTGCTGGATTAAATGAGTTATTCATACTATGGATGTTGACTATGGCGTTAGTGTTCTTGCATCAGCTGTTACTTTTAAAATTGTGATTAGATTGAAAAGATTTTTATTTGCTAGATAAAGGATTTGAACATTGAGACAATAAAAACAATTCCTTGCATTCATCTTAAAGGCATTCTGCTTGCGTATCCGCTGCTGACAATTCGCCAACTATTATATTTTTCCCATACAAGCATGTTTATCCATATTTTATTCCTAATGGTATGCTAAAATTGCAGTGAATGTTTCTGGCTGAAAGGTCAAGAATGGTTGTGTCACTGTTAATACATTGCCATTGGCTGGACTGGTATTACTGGCAACAAACTTTTCTTATCTCTGTGGCGGTGAACTAAGTGGTATTCATGCTCGTCTCTGATTTGAAGTTTTAATGAGTCATTGAAAATCGGTGTTGCATTCATTCCTAGTTTGGTTTGCGAGCTGAATACCTTGTTCCCCACGCAAAGTCATTAAATGTCATTTAAAGCTTCCATTTTTCATTGATCATTCTCATGCCCAAGCGATGCACACAAAATGATGTAGATTTTCTTAACTGCAACGGGAAATACGCCATTACTTTGCCTTTAGTTGTGCTAGATGTTGATTTTTTCACACTGGTAGGATGCAAACAAAATAGGATGGATGTTGATTACAAGATGATAAATTCTTTTGATTGTAACTATGATCCTGAATTTCAGTCCCAAATGAAAAAGAAAGATTAAATGTTGAGGTTCTAGGCTGCTTCTAGAAGTATTTTGAGCATCATGGGGCGTGAATACAAATCTGACCAACCTGATTTCATTTTGTAAGCAGTGTGTAAATTAGTGGAAGATTAGTATGTGTTCAGATTAGCTTCATTTTGTGCTCCATCCGATCTATGGGTTCTTGTTTATCTGTTGTTCTAAATTGGGATATGCAAATCATGTATATGATCTATTATATTGTAGATGTAACTTTTGAACAGTTGTAACGTGGAATGGGGTATTATTTTACCACTATTTTTTTTCTTTCTTTCAGGACCCCTATTAATTACTCTTTGCAGATTTATATTAAATTCAGATTCAACATCGAGGCTTTTCAAATCTGGATTTAATGGTTGCCTAATCTCTTTGGTTTTTTTTTTCCCCATACCTATCCTTCTTGCTGCAATTTTTAATGATGATCTAGCAGTTCAAATCTTCTTTGAGATGCTAAAATGAATAAAATATGGGGGGAGCATTTATGAAGAAGGCAATCTGTCTTTTTTGAGTCTGGTGGTGAATCATAAAATAGGTTTAAATCTGAGTTGAATAACAATGGTTGCAAAGATGAAAGGGGTGGTTCAGGTGGTAGATTTTTGAAAAAATGAAAAATAACAATTGAAAATGAATCATTGAAAAGTTCATTAGAAGTAATACAACCTTTGTCGATAAGATCTTTGAGACTGAAGGACTGTTTTCTTATTTCGGCAAGTTTGGAAAATCATTATACTTGAAACTATATTTATCATGTTAAATTATGAATCTTATTTATCATGGTTTTGTGATGGAATAGGTGTTACAGGTTGACATCAAGGTTGACATCAAGGAGGGCATCAAAATCAAGCATCAAAATTAAACAAAGGCAAACTAAGCAAAGTTGAAAAACTTGAGGATGAAAACTTGAAATTCATAGAGCATTTTTAAATGCTTAGGGCTCCAATTACTACTTTAGTTTTTTGTTTTGAACCAACTCATCTTTCTTTTGGGTTTAAAATTGACCATTTGATTTGATCTTTTCAACTTGGTTAAAATTGAGCTTAGAAAAATATTAGATTTCGATTTGGACTTAAAATTGAACAAGGCAAAATTCACATCTCATTTGGTGCTTTCAAAACGACCTCATCACTGCTTTATGGATTAAAATGAACAAGTGTTTTTCATGTTTCACAATATTTTTCACAAATTAACATCATTTAAAATGCGTATGCACTTTTCTCGCCCTTCACAGGGATCTTGAGAATCAAAAGCATTTGATGATATTAAGTTGTCAAAAAGATTTCCTTCACATTTCGATTTGGGAGCTTAAAACTGAACAAAACTTGTCTAGTGTGAGAAAAAGGCATTACGAGTGTTCTCTCTTTGTTCATGCAAACAAAGATGATCGAAATACGAATGCACTTACTCGCTATTGTATGCCTTTAGAGAGCCTGCCTTGGTGGAAAAAAATACTCACCCCAAGGGAACGTCTCAAATCGATAACGAGCTAAACGCCAAGCTATTCCCAACCAGTATACAAATTCGAATGGTGAGGAAAGTTCATCATTAGAGGAGCTCCTACAAAGAAGCAAGTGATACTCTTTATATGGGTTGATCTTGCCTCTCGTGTGGCCTCTTGAATGGGTTCCCTGATTACGAACCAAATTTGTAGAAGGCCAAATCTTTATTTATTTTGTTGGTGCAAAAGGTCATGTCCTTTGAAGCCGCCGCACGTTATACATGCGGTTTTGTTGTAGAGATGGAAAGTATGCCATGAGAGATTCATGGGAACTAATGCTTGGCTGACCCAAGAAGTGTGTGTCGTGGAGGGGAGCCAATGTGGTCAAGCATTTACCTATCCGCTCAAAATATGCGCAGCTGGATTCGTCTAAGTGGGAACCCAAAAAAATATTGTCTCATCATCCTAGGGTTGTAAAAAGTTCTTGGAAGTGAAGAATACATTGCTTGGTCCTAAAAATATTTGAAAACAAACATTCACAAGACCTTCAAATTTCAAACCCTTTTAAGTAAACAAATACTTTTGACGAATTTAAACACTCTTGCTTTCCCTAGGGATCATATCCTTAGAGGTTTCTAAGTGATTGGATTCTATCATCATTTGTTTTCAATAAGGTTAAACATAGGAGACTTTTGCCCTATTTTCCTTGATTTCCACATAATGGACTTTGTGGGATGAAAACGAAAGTGGGACATTAGACATACAGTTTGAAACATAATCAAGCAAGTGCTTTTGGTAAAAAGAATACACTAAAGAAAGATAAAAGACAAATTGGATTACACGTGTTTTCTAAAATGATTTCCCACAAAATCAAAATCCCAAAACCAAAGTTCAAGAAGCTTAGTCCGAAAGCTTGTGAGGAGCGTCTTTAGAGAATTTTCGAATTTAGAGAAATATTGGTTTACAACTTTTACAAGAAGGCTTCAAGAAACAACCCTGAGTTGTATGCGCTCTACTATCAACAGAATCTCAAACTTTTTGAAAGGTTTGCTTTCCTCTCTATAGGAATGATAGCGTGTTCTTCAACATCGAGGTCTTGTAAGAAGAAGTTTTATCTAGGTCAAGTCTAGGATCAAATTCAATCACTTTCATCCATCTCTCAACCATCAAAATCAGTCAAAAATCACCCCACCAATAACTCTTGGAAACTTTGTAAACACCTTTTATGTTAAAATTTTAGGAAAAATCAAAACCACTTTGTTTGACTTAACATACCTAGTCAAACCATCATCTTATACACAAGTTTTCTTTAGGATAACACAAATTCCTAGTGTTTATGATTTCATCTTGTTTGGCTTAACACACATAGCCAAATTATCAAATCATCACCTCGTTTGACTTAACACACTTAGTCAAACCATCCTCTTATGTACAAGTCCACTCTAGGATAACACAGCTTCCTAGGGTTTTAAAAGTGCATTTATCACATTTTTTTTAACTTAACACATTTATTCAAACTATCACCCCAATCATGATCAATCAAAGTCCTAAACAGTTTAGCATTTCCTTCAAAGTTTCTTTAAGGGTTCCATTCATCCGTATCACTCATATTTCGTTTATCTCATCCTCATCATCACTTTGATCCTTTAATTTTCCTAGTTCTTTGCTTCTCTGAACCTAAGGTTTAGACCTATCTAAAGAATTAGAGGTTCATCTCTTACATTCTTGAAAATTGATCTTCATTTTATGGTTCAAAATTGATCTCAACACAAGAAGAACATGGAGTAAAACAAAGAAACATCCATTTCAAGTGATTTAAGCCAAACTGAAACAATGTTCAATTCAACGATAACAATTGAACTCCCAATCAATCCGCATCAAATACCTCCAAGTTCTCAAGAGAAGGGTCATATTGAGGACATCACTAACAATGGAATGACACAATCAGAAATTCTAGAAATAGTGCAAAATCCTGAGAGTCACTGAATTATCAATACCATGCTAAAGTTGTATCCATCCCAATACATGTTAGAGTTAGCAAAAGAAGGGGCTAAACTCCCTTATTACTTTGACGTAAGCACCCTTGTGGAGAAGTCTCTTGGCATCATGCCTTCGCCCTCATCCACACTTCCACTTCAAAATGTCACTCAAGACATCCCCCAAATCATATCATCTATCGCTTCAACCCCGTCGGTTGTTAACAAAGAAAGTGCCATGTTTCACGAACTTCAAAAACATCATCTTATGAACAATCGAGGGTTGAATGCAAGCGCCACATGGAAAAAATTGATACCGGTGAATCCACTGCACCCATATGTCCCTTTCGCATTTAATGATCATATCAATTCATCCTCATTTCACGCAACGTCGAATTATCCTCTTGACATACAAAATTCTCTCCCTATCTCACAAGGAGAAGGTGACTTGTTCGGAGTAGGTGGAATCTTGGATCCATCATCATCACTTTCAGGGATTGCACCACCTGTCTTCCCACCATTTCCACCCTTACCGCTTAGATCCACATCATCACTTGGGTTGGGTATCCCTCCTCTTCTTGCCATCAACTATTCAAATCAAATCACCTCATTAAACCCACCAGTTGTGTCATCTTTATCACAACAACAGATGGAAACCATCTAAGTAACCATGATGATCAACACGTCTACCATTCGTCAAAGCATGGTCTCGCAGGGACCAATCACCTTGATCACACCATCTATAGCTCAAAATTTTATCACTAACACGACTGCTCCACTCATCACGACAGTTTGCATTCTTCCTGATCCACCACCATTACCACCAAGGCACAACACAACCAATTCATTCACCATGATGTTGCAAGATTCTCGACAAGCTTCCCAACAAAAAGCACTTCAAAATCAGCAAGCTGCACAATTAGCTACTCAGCAAGCACAAGCGTAATTAGCTGCAAAAGAGGCACAACAGGCTACAAAACCCAAGCCTTGTTACGAAAACAACAAGCTGCACAAGCAGCACAAGCTGCTCAATCCACACAAGCTATGCAAGCCGCACATGTCGCTCAGATGTAACAATCAATCCAACAAGAACATGCTCAAGCACGAGCGCAATTCCAAGATCAGCAAGCTTAAGCGCAAGCATGATACCAAGCTCAATTTCAAGCACAACAAGAAGCGTATCAGCAAGCCTTGCAAGACTACCAATTACAGCAGTAGTACAACTAACAACAAGCGTTGTTGGCAAAAAAACATGACCAACAACAAACGTTGTTCGCATAACAACAACATCAGCAGGACCAACAACATACATTGTTGGCTCAACAACAGGCACAAGCATCACTTGCTTAGCAAAGCTTGCAACAAAATCACATCAACATCTCATCTATCAATCCCACACCTCAAAACGTATTCTCTCCACCTCCCGATCTACAAGGTGACATAGCATCACAGATCAAATTGCTTTCGCAGAAAGTGCTAGATCTTCAATCTGGGAAGATAGTCAGGACACCAAGCAAATTCTGTCCCTATCCATTTGACAGAAGCTTGGAAATGGTACCATTCCCCAAGGGATTTGAGATCCCCAAATTCAATAACTATCGTGGGATAGGAAACCCTGAAGATCACATTAGGGAATTCCAAGTACATTGCATGGAAGTTTCCTATAGTGACACATATCTAATATGGCTATTTCCTCGAAGCTTGGCTGGTGACGCTATGGAATGGTTTTCTCACCTGCCTACGAGAATCAAACCCTTTCAAGAAATCAAATATGATTTTCTCCAAAATTACGCATTCAACATTTATGTGGATGTTAGTTTGGAAGAACTCTTAACACTCAAACAAAGTAAGGGAGACTCATTCACTGCTTTTCTCCAACAATGGTGAGAGAAAGCTAATCGAAGTAAGTAGGCCATGCCAGAAGAGCAACAAGTCTGTATCATCATCGACAATACAGACAAAACCTTGGCATTCTATTTGAAGATGCAATACATCACTACGTATGATCAATTGATCCCCAAGGCGCTCACTATTGAACGAGCTCTCATTGCACAAGGAGGCACACCCACTTATCATGAACATCAGGACAGTCATCCATCCACCAGTTTCAATGACAAACCTCGCACATGGGTGAAGAATCAAAATGTCACCAATGATGGCGTAGTGGATGCCAAAGTTGTCATCAGTGCCCCCAAGTAAAACATTCAAATGCAACATCTCCAACCATAGAACAACAACTAAAATAACGTGCAAAAAAATGTGGTAAACTAGCAATCACCTTAAAACCAAATCAATGATCTCAATAATTAAGGAGGACCACCTCCGTGAAACAAGTTTCCCCCCAAACGAAAATTCATAGCCCTTGGGGAGTCAATTGAGTCCATCATGAAAAAACTAGTCAATGAGAACATCATCAAGGTCCCCACCCATGATAATTATAGCAATCCCCAGGTGAAACCACCATGGTATAATGAAAACCTCCTTTGTGACTTTCACGAAGTCAAGGGACACACAACTGCCAACTGTATGAAGTTGAAAAACATCATCTAGGATCTCATTGAGGACAAGATCATTAATGCTGAACAACTGGCTAGTAATCAAGACCTCAAGATATACACCAATCCGATGCCAAATCATAATCAAGGGAATAATCAAGGAAATAACAAGGGGAAGCAAAAGTACACTAGCGCAAACCTTGTTTATGAAGACATTGTCACATGTGTAGATGAAATGGTCACTGCCATCAATGTCAGAGGAGTCGACACTGATTGTGGAGTCACCACACGCAGTGGAAAGCTTACTATTGTAGGGGCATCACATCCATCTAAGACCCCCATTTCAAATATAAGAGCCATTCCCTATGATTACAATGTTATTGACCAAATGAAGAGAACTCTTGCACAGATCTCCATCATGGAGCTGTTAAAAATTTCCACTTCCCATAGGAAAATTCTTGATGAAGCATTAGTAGCCTCCACCATCTCCGCCACCCTTGACATAGATCAATTTCAGGCTATGGTTGGAAATATCGTCACCCAAAATCTCCTAACATTCTCTGATCAAGACTTCCCCCTGCAACCATCTCATAACTGCGCACTCCACCTTCAAGTGCTAGTCCATAAAAATAAGTTAGAAGAGTCATGGTGGATGGAGGTGTAGGCCTAAATATTTTCTCTCTCAAGCTTATAAAGAACTTGGGATTCGCTGAGGATTCCATTAACAAGAACAACAACATCATAATAAGGGCGTATGATGATCAAGAAAGAGTGTCTTAGGGCACTATTAAAATCCCAATCCAAGTGGGACCAACAACCATGGAGACTACCTATCAGGTCCTTGACCTCGACTTACCATATAACATCCTCCTTGGTCATCCATGGATCCATGGAATGAAAGCAGTGGCCTCAACATATCATCAATGCGTAAAATTCCTATACCAGAATGAGGAGGTCACTATACATGGGGATCCTGAACCATTTGCTTACTAAAAAAACTTGGAAGCCAAGTTTTATAAAATCCCCCAAGTCCCAAAAAATTATGAAGGGCCATCCACTTCATACATCGACCTAGCTAACCTCACCTCCACTTCTGCGATAGAGACACTTGCCATCCGTGATATATCTGAAATCAAAAACATGATCAAGGACAATGGATGCGGAGACTATAGAATGAAAAGGAATGAATTTTTTGTAGGATAGTTACCACAATCTCCTAGGTTGCATGGACAACCTCAACCAGCTGAAACACATGTCCAGACTATTAGGACAGACCCTTTTGGATTCCGCCATTGGGGGGATCTCAGTCGAGAAAATGTGGATGAGGGAGACATCTCAAACACATTATACCAAGATGAAAGGCCCACCCCCACCCTACCCATGGATGAAAATAACAGAGGATTGCAAATGATTTTTGGTATGGGCTATAACAGGAACGAAAGCCTTGGAAGGAACAATGATGGATGGCTGGAGCCCATCATTATAGAAAGAATAATTCAGAACCTTGGCCTTGGATGTACTCCTCTGAGTATAACCGTACGTGGCAGAGGTACTCCCAACACAACAATCAGGAACTCTCCGCAAGTATCAACAACTACCCTTAGATCACCCGTCTACCTAGGCATCCCACTAGATAATTTCACCTTTGACGTCACTGATGTCTACACCAGTAGTGACGATGATGATACCATAACAGGCCTACCCATGCTCTTTGAGGATTCCACCCTACTAATGATTAGTGCCTCACCAGCTGAGTCAAGAAAACAAACCCACCAAATCACCTTAGTACACCATCAACTCATCGATCACGACCAACGTGGACCACCAATTCTAGACTCATTTGAAAACGATGAGGCTCTCTCAGACTTCATGGGACTAAGGGATACAATTCCATGTGGGTATCACAAGGCGGGTTTTGATATCACATTGAACAGTCAAGCATATTATGGGGAGACGATTGAGTCCTTCAGTTGCAAAAGAAAAATATCGAGAAGAAGCTCAGAGTTGTTGAGTGAAAACCACAATGTGACACTCTCTAACCACAAAATAGTAAAAATAAAGGATGCATCCAATGGTGAAAACCTCTCTGAGAAACTGGTGGATGAAGGATTCAATCCCCCCCTATTGCTCTACATCAGGAGAAATTAGCGGTCCTAGCAGAGCAGTGTAATCCTGTCAACTTGGGAAGAGAGACAAAACCACAAATCACATTCTATGCTCAAACACTTCAGATAGAAGAACAAGAATTGTTGGCTGCATTCTTAAGAGAAAGAAAGGAAAAATTTGCATGGACCTACACTGACATGCCAAGTCTGGATCCTGAAGTAGTAGTTCATCATTTGGCCGTTCACCCCAGAGCAAATCTAGTTAGATAGAATTTAAGAAAGATGCACCCACAAATAGCTTTGCTCGTAAAGATAGAATTACATAAACTCTTAGACGTTGGCTTCATATGCCCAATTGACTATCCAGAATGGGTATCCAACGTTGTACCAGTTTCCAAACAAAATGGGGGCATCCACATCTGCATAGACTTTAGAGACCTAAACAAAGCATGTCCTAAGGATGATTTTCCACTACCCAACATTTATATGATAGTGGATATGATGGCTGGACATGAGAGGCTATCACTGATGGATGGATTCTCAGGATATAACCAAATAACGATTGCAAAAGAAGACCAACGTAAGACAACATTCACATGTCCTTGGGGCACCTACTGCTGGAATGTGATGTCATTTGGGTTAAAGAATGTAGGGGATACATACCAAAGAGCCATGGCACTGATCTTCCATGACATGATCCACAAAATAGTCGAAGATTATGTGGATGCCATATTGGCTAAATCAAAGAAGAGGCAAGACCACATAGCAACCTTAAGTGCAAATTTTGACCGAATGGAAAAATACAAGGTTAGGCTCAATCCAAAGAAATATTTCTTTGGAGTACAATTTGGAAAACTTTTGGGCTACATAGTATCAATGAGAGGGATAGAAGTGGATCCTGCAAAGGTGAAAGCAATCCTTGATATGGGACCACCAAGAACACTAAAGCAACTCAAAGGATTAAAAGGTAAACTCCAGTCCATCCGAAGATTCATAGCACAACTGGGAGACAAGAAGATTGCCTATTCACACCTAATCTGCAAGGGAGTAGCATTCAGGTGGGACGACAAGTGCAAACAAGCATTCAACAGAATCAAAGAATACCTACTTACGCCACTAGTAATAATGCCACCAATCATAGGGAAACCATTGATTCTATACATCTTAGCAACAACAACCGCCCTTGGTGCCCTTTTAGCCCAACATGGTGAAAAGGGAACTGAGCGGGCCATTTACTATATCAGCAAAAAAATGGTGGGGCATGAACTCAACTACACATCAATAGAGAAAGCTTTCCTGGTAGTGGTGTTTGTAGCCCAGAAATTCAAACACTACATGCTAGCTCATCAAATTAAGCTAATTTCCAAGATAGACCCCCTCAAGTATCTATTGTCAAAAGAAATGCTTACAGGTAGAATGGCTAAATGGGTTATGATACTATCTGAGCATGATATTGTGTATGTAGAGTGAAAAACGATCAAAGGACAAGTAATCGTGGATCAGCTAATACAGGCTCCAATATATGCAGACAACCCGCTCATATCAGAGTTTCCAGATGAGTCCCTTTTCAATCTTGGTGCAACCGACCACTAGAAACTATACTTTGATGGTTCCCACACACAACATGGATCAAGAGCCGGTGTGTTCTTCATCACCCCCTAGGGGGACTATATACCGAGATCTTACAAGTTGGCATTCCCCTATACAAACAACATTATAGAGTACAAGGCTTTAACCATAGGTCTCAAAATTGCAACACATTGGTGAATCATGGCATTAAAGGTTTATGGAGACTCACAACTTATCATCAACCAAGTCAAAGGTGAATACCAAACTAAGGATGATAAGCTTACACCATACAAAAAGGTGGTAGAAAGCCTCAAGGAATCATTTGTCGACATCACCTTTGAGCAAATACTGAGGGAAAACAATAGAGCAGTTGATGTAATGGCAACGATTGGATCCTTGCTAGATATCCCTCGTAATGTCTTGAAACATGAATTTCTGGTAGAACAGCTTCTCGTACCCACGTTCGAGGTACCAGAGTCAGAATATGCATGTGAACTCGTTGGTTTTGGTAATATTTGGTATCATGACATCAACACCTATCTAAGATTAGGAGTCCTCCCAACCGACATTACCAAGAACCTCAAGTGAGCCTTTGTCAAAAGGTCCTTACAATTTGTCATCCTAGGAGAAACCCTCTTTCGTAGAAGCATCGATGGAACCCTGTTACGTTGCTTAAAACCTGAAGAAGCCCTGACTCCTTTGACTGAGGTACACAATGGCACTTGCAGTTCACACTCGATTGGTATGACCTTGGCTAAGAAGTTGCTGAAAACTGGGTGCTACTGGCTGACAATGGAAAGAGAGGCACATGACTTTGTCAGAAGGTGTCTATAGTTCCAACAACATGGAGACCTCATTCATGCACCAGCTCAAGAATTACATCCTATTGTTACACCTTGGCCCTTTTCCCAATGGGGGATCGATCTCATAGGTAAAATATAACCCACCTCATCCAATGGCCATAAGTTCATTATCACTGCCACTGAATATTTCACAAAGTGGGTTGAAGCAATTCCCATGACCTACATCACGACTAAATAGATATCCAAGTTCATCCTGAATTACCTCATCTTTCGATATGGTGTTCCCCAATCCATTATCTCTGATAACGGGACACCCTTCAAGAATCAGGATGTCCATGACTTGTGTGAGAAATTCAAAATCCAACACCTCTTTTCCACACCATATTACCCACAAGGCAATGGCCAAGCAAAAGCTACCAATAAAACTATCCCGAAGATCCTTAAGAAAAAAATCAATGACTCCGATCGTGACTGACATTTGCAGTTAAACCCCACCTTATGGGCCTACTGCACCAACATCCACACACCAATAGGCGCCACCCCATTTTCCCTGGTCTACGGATCATAAGCTATACTCCCAATTGAGATCGAGCTCTCGTCCCTGAGAATATCTTTGCAAAACCTCATCACAGATGAGGAATACAGGGTTACAAGACTGAATGAGTTGGAATTACCAGATGAACAGTGCATGGACACCCTCAATCATCTATAGGTCTATCATAATCGCCTGAAACACAGCTACAACAAGAAGATCAGGCAATGCACCTTCCAAGTCGGTGACCTTGTGCTAAAAGAGAACCAAAAGAATGTACCAAACTCGAACAACAAAAGAAAATTTGAACCCAACTAGTTGGGACCTTTCATCATCACCGCAAGCTATAAATCAGGGGTATATCAGTTGTCGACACCAGAGGGCAAGCCTCTGTAGGAACCCATAAACAGTTGTCATCTCAAAAAGTTTTATGCCTAAGAACTTGCAAGGTATAGAAACAGAAAATACAAAAACAATCAGAAAAATTCTTGAAAAAAATGGTTACCTTGATGAAAACTTGGCAAACAGGCATCTTGGTGACAACAAAAAAGTCAAGAAATGCAAAAAATCCCAAAAAAATCAAAAAAAGGATTGAAAACAGTAAAGAAAAAAATCGTCCTCTAGTGAAAACCACTTCGGTGGCACTTTGGACAAGTACCTTGGTGAAAACCTGGCAAATAGGCGCCAAGCGTAAATAAAACACTCTCTATCCACCAAGATCTACATGACTCACTCATCCATTCCATCACATTTCATTAATCATCCATAGACCCATCCGCTCGCATCCATACCATAGCCTGAGTTGGTGTCCATATCATATTCCACCATAGTACTACTTGGCATATTCCTAAGGTCAGTTTGTCCTGCCTTTATCAAAGTAGTCTATCACACCACGCTGGGGGCATGTTCCTCTATCAACATTAGATCAAATTCATGTATAATCTTGAAATCTTCTCGAAACGTCAAAAATCCAAAAAATCCAAAAATTCATCAAAAATTCAAAAACATTCAAAAATCAAAAAAATCAAAAATTTCATCAAAAATCCAAAAACATTCAAAAATTCATCAAAAATCCAAAAACATCCAAATCATCAAAAATCGAAAAACGTGTCGAAATATCAGAAAATATTCAAAAAAATTCATCATTGAGTCTTGTCAGTCTTTCACCTTGTCCGAACGACGTCGTCTATGAGCTTGAACGTAGGCAATGTTGATCTTTGATCATCCCCTGACACAATTAGGGTTAGTCCTTAGGTGTCCATCGCATTGGCAATCTATTTTCCCATCTATGTTATAGTTAAGGTCAGTCCTTAGGCGTCTGTCGCATTGGCAATCTGTTTGCCCATCTATTTTACAGTTAAGGTCAATCCTTAGGCATCCATCACAATGGAAATCCGTTTGCCCATCTATCTCATCTTTGAGTCAAGATTGTCGTCAGTCGAATTACATGGTCTCTGCATATATAACGTAGGCAAGGCTAATCTATGGATCAACTCCCGAGACCCCTAAGATAGGTCTTTAAGTTAGTGTCTTCGTCATAAATCTTGAAAATACCAAAAACATTGAAAAATGTGAAAATACCAAAACAATTTGCAAAACATCTCAAAAATACCAAAAGTAGCCTCAAAATATCCAAAAACCCAAAATGGTGCATCCATTTCATCTCACTTTCACCCACGAATTTCAATCACCTCTCATAATAAAATCAATCATCACTTTCATCCTTTGGTGAGTCAATCGGAAGCAAGTCTAGGAGGTTCAAAAGTGAACACCTAATCGTCAAAGTCTTGAAAGTCTAAGTCAGTAAGCAAGCAAGTGGATCAAATCAGAATATCGGTAACTTATCATCCAATCAGTCCCATCAAAACCCTGATCACAACATGTCCTAGGATCAAGCTTTCTTGCGATGGACATAAGCATCAAGTACCCCTCAGTAATTTAGTCTTGGCTAGCGGTATGAATAACATTAGCTTGTTTGGTTTTCTTTATTTGGTCTTTATTGACTTATCTTATTTTGGCACTCATTCCAAGGACCTCTCAATGATGCCTAAACAAATCAGGTTTAGAGAGAAAGGAATGGGGCAATGATCATTATCTTTTTATCTGCTGTGCTTGTTAGATCTTCTTGTAAAATAACTTCATCATGCATACTTTGTTTTGTTTGTAGGAAGAATGTTTTAGGTATCTTGTTGACCAAATAATAAGGCTTGCCTTTTTATATTTTGGCCTGAGATGTCTAGAATATCTCAACTGCATTCTGAATAAGGTTATGTTTGTCAAGTGTGAACAAGAGTAATCCTATTTGATTGTTGAGTCAAAGTCCATCACACTAGGCGCCACGCCATCCTGGTTCTTAATACCTTGATGCATCACACCTACGTGTGTTATCAAACATAAAGAAAGGTATGCTCTTTATCTCTCCCATCCTTGGATAAGTAATACATCATCAACATTCATCATCATATCCAATAAAGTCTCGACAACTAGTAGACTTGTTGGACTTTTACATCTTCTTGGATTTAAGGGTTGATCCCTCTCATTCTTCTATCCTTTTTCATGCTAACCATTCATCCATCCTACATCCATCTTGCATCTTTCGTAATCATTTCATATCATCATAGCACAACATCATCCATCTCATTTTCATAATCATTAAAGTTGTTTAGGATAATACAAATTTGTTATTCTAAGCATCTTCCAAACATCTCATTTTTGTCATCATTCTCATATAGATCATATAGTCTAACCATCCATACATTAATTTTTGAACCTCTTTGTCGCGAGATCCACCTCAATCTTTTTGCTCGATCTCTCGAGGGGGCAATGTACTAACGTACTTCTTTTCGTTGGGGCATATGAAAAAATCAGATTTTTTTTAATTTCGATGTCAATGGCATCATTCTTTGAACCAATGCAACAAGTACATTGCTTAAAAGAGGGGAAAAAAGTAGACATGCAAAATATATGCATGCATCTAATCATACTTCATTCAACATTATTTCATCTATTAATTAAATAAACCAATTTAATTAATTCACTTCTCTCAAAATTAAATAAATCCAATTATTTGATTATCTCCTATAGTTCCCGATTTAATTAAATCACTCATATGCATTTTCCTCTCATTTGATTTAAAATAAATACAAAAATTGAAATCAAATGTCATATCAAGGTATGTGTAGGATCATCGTGGAAAAATAGGCCCTTAAGTGGCAATAAAAAGACAAAAAATCAGAGTTAGACAACTTGACTTTAAAATTTGAATAAGTTATCTATATTATTTCAAAAAAATGTAAAAATAGAATCTGTAGAAAATTGAATGTTGTTTCTAAACTACTAGACCTTTATTTTTAAAAAAAAATCTATTTGGTGAAAATTTGAAATTTCAATGCACTAGTATTTTAATTTCAGGGTAAAATAAGAAGTAGGTGTCTGTCTGACCACCCTAACCACAATAAAATGATAATATTTTTTTATAAGATTTTAGATATTAGTAGAGGACTCATGTCCCGATGTGATGCATATTTTTTTATAATTTTTTTCCAAGTAAATAATTAATTATGAATTTTTTATTACAACTTTTAAAAAATATAAAAGCTCGTCTGTCTAACCACCTTAACTTGGTCAAACATTCATGAAATTTATTTTTTTATTTTTTAATCCTATAGTATGGGAAGCATAAAATGTGACACATGTTTCAGATTCAAAAAATGTGATACCTGTAGACATACGAAATTAGCATTACTAATTAAACATCACATTCAATCATTCTTTCCTTTTAATTAATTAAATCAAATTAATTAATTAAAGCTCCTAAAGTCTTGATTTAATTAAATCTAATTAAATCACTCATATTCATTTCCTCTCATTTGATTTAAAATAATTACAAAAATTTCAATCAAATGTCATATCACCTAAACTCCTGTTAGATTAATCAAATCATGATTAGTTTAATCCTAATTACATGAATCCTCTAGATTCATCCACTTGCACAATAAATCATTTAAATTGATTTATTAAAGCACCTATTTTCCCTCACTAGGGCATATTCCCAAGGAATATAGCCTCATTAAATCTCATGTTTAACTTTTTTGGACAAACACAATTCCCCCCAAAAACCCTCAACCATATGCATTTATGGCCATTTTCAAATTTGAATGGTCACATTGGCCAAAACTTGCACAAGCTTGGGCTAATCCCATTATGACAAGTGGCTCTCTCCTATTGGATGGGATTTAGTCCCACATTGCCTAATATTGGCTTCCCTTCTCTCAACTTCTCCTATAAGTTCAACACCTCTTCTCTCATTTTGAGAATCTACATTTGAAGACATCTCCATTATAGGCAACTTGAGTTCATGAGCATCTCATTTTCTATCATCTCATCATCTTGGCAATCTTGCTTATCAAGGGTTGGGAAAGGGCTCTTTCACATATTCAAGGATCACCAATCCACCATAGAATAGATGCATTTCATGTCTTCTTTACATGTTTGATTTGGTTTTTATCATTTGTTTTGAAGAATGTCATGTTATTCTATGAGGATGTTAGAATTATGCTAACCATTTACAGATTTTGACATCCACAAAATGGCGCTAGAAGGAGGGCTGAACATATTTATTTATGTTATTACTTCTTTTTTTCATTTCAGTTATGGTTCTCAAATATCCATGCCAATATACTATGGAGTTCAGATCCATAGTCTTCTTGTAGCAACAACGGTATGATCATTCACCAATCTGCACAAGTTGTGGCCATTCGCTTGAATTCTATTCACTGCTATAGAACCAATATGCTGAGATTAGTATGGTTGAAGTAGATTTATTTAAATTTGAAGGCTATGCATTGCCTATATTTACCTTTGTTGATTCAGTTTAGCTCTCCCTGAATGCGTTCATGATTCCTCTACCAGATTTTCCTTAACATGAAGAGATCGAGCCATAATATGAACAGAACTTGCTAAGTTTTATTCTCCGTAGTACTTCTTATAGTTCTGGAGGTCAGTATGTTTGAAGTAGAAGACCATCCATTGCTTATGTCTGCCTTTAGTAAGATACAGTTTATTTCACTGACTGCGTTCGTGGTTCCTCTACCAGATTTGTCTTTTAAAACAAGTAATCTGTAGAGATCAAATCATAATATGAACATGCGTTGATTTAGTTTTTTTCACATGTTATCTCTTACAAAGGTCTAGAGGTCACTATGTCTGAAGTAGATTTCTTTGGATGTGAAGACTGTCCCCTGCTTATGTTGGCATTCGCTAAGATATAGTGTATTTCTATTTGAATGTGCTTGAGGACAGTATGTTTGAAACATATTTCTTTGAATTTCTATGTTTGCCTTTGCTGAGATACATTTTACTTCTCTTTGAATGCGTTTGTGGTCCCTCTATCAGCCACTACTTATGTTTGTCTTTGCTAAGATACAATTTATTTCTCTCTGAATGCGCGCATAGTTCCTCTGGCAGCTCTTCCTTTTGGAACAAATTAATCTTATACTCAGCTAGAAATATATCAGTTGCGTGGAAGACCTTGTCCAATAAACTTTGAAAAGTCCATTGATATTTAGTTATTGCACCTGTCAGTTACATTATCTTGAGCCCCGCCCCACAGTCATGAATGAATGAAAGTTGTATAAGTGACTAGCAAACATATATTCAAATATTATGTATGACGTGCAACCGCAAAATTCATTGATTGGTCTTTATTATACTTTCTTGGCAGTTTGAAGTGATCTTTTTTTTCTGCGCCCCATCTTAAGTTAGCATAGGCTTCATTTATGGTAAAGGGTGAAGTGCAAGTTGTAGAAGTGGGTTTTACAACTATCGAATGCATTCACTATGAATACTCTCATGCCTATTCAGTATTGTATTTGCGTAGGCTGGGTGAGTGTCACCTTTTTTTGGTTGATTCATTCACCATCCTAAATATTTGCTGAGGAATCCGCACCTGCTAGCTGCATTGATATGACTGTAGTGATGAGAATTCAAGACTGTATTTATTAGCAGTTAAGTTAGTAGGCATTGTACTATGTGTTAAGAAAAATCTATCGATGTTTCATAGAAAGGAGCAATCTTCACCCGCCTTTGTACCCACCACATCAATCTCCAATTCGCCCACTACTGTCAACTCATTACAGAGTGCAAAATCTCTTCCATTGTCGAATTCAACAAATGAGCTATCCTTTACAAGATTGCAATAGGCTAAAAAAATGAGGCATAGTATTTACTCAAGGTTAAATGTCCCTAGAATAGCCCATACCCGAAGAGTTACTACAAATGAATAGATCCAAAGTGCAAAGCAAAGAAGCAGGTAGAGATTTAGATTATCATCGTATTTTTCTATGGTTGAGAGTAGAAACTCTTATGAATTCATAGGTGTGTGTTTTCATGTCCCATACCGCGTCGCCCTCGCATAATGGGGTGCTGTCACAATAATGGGTTACACTTTTTGGGACATCCTGATTTTTGCTGAAATCACATATTTTTAGAAAATATAATGATTTAAGCCTTAAAAAGGTTCCATTTTAAGGGTTTGATCAAACCCACTTATATCAAACACCCTTTGATAGAAAGCCGCTAGTTTTAAACCATACCTATAATGGTGTCTCCTCTACACCTATCAAAATGCTGATAAAAAATCACTTTTGATTTACCTTTTAGGGGATCAAATTAATTTATTTAAAATTATTTTTTTTTAAACATGTAGTCCTTATTATAAGCTTCCAAAAAAGTATAATTTTAAATATATTTAATTTTATTATTATATTTATTTTTTATTTCTTGTG
Organism: Sequoiadendron giganteum; assembly: GCA_007115665.2. Lineage (NCBI taxonomy): Eukaryota > Viridiplantae > Streptophyta > Pinopsida > Cupressales > Cupressaceae > Sequoiadendron > Sequoiadendron giganteum. The sequence goes on from CM021107.1 coordinate 597,698,296, forward strand.
AATGTAGGTTTTTCAATGAACATCAAGGTGTTTATTTCACACATACGAAAAAATAGGAAATGAGAGAAAACAAAATCTTCAAAATCCATGTACATTAGCTATTGATGTTCTTATTCCAACAAAAAAAAGAATAAGTTAATTCAAATGATTAGAAAAGAAGTTATGCAGCTAAAAGTATAATATATCCAAATTATAATTACTATGAATTAGAAAATTAATTTAAAAATATATATGCAACAAAAAATAATGAAAAAATATCCATCCCCTAGATAATGATATGAAAACATTGTATTTAAAAAATTAGAATTGTATGGTTTGTATAAAAAAAGTTATGCAGTCGAAAGTAAGCATTAGTTTTTGAAAATGATGTTTAGTAAAAAAAATAAGCTAATAAAAACTACATAAAATAATTCACAATTTATTTTTTAAATTTAAAAAAAAATATAATTAGATTCTCAACATAAAATATCACAAATCACTAGTTTGCTTCATCTTCAAATTCTTAATGGTTTAGCTTCTATAGGCATACGAAAGTGAAGATCTGGTGAAAAATGTTGATTTCAATGTCAAGTTTGGCCAAAAAGTGTAACCCATTATTGTGGGATCACCCAATGGTGATCATTGTCAATAAGAGAAAGAGTCGCTCTTTATCTGGAAGTGTCTTCTGAGTGTTAATAGTCAGACCATGGGATGTAAATCTACTTTCTCTATTGTACGCCAGAGTGTTTCCAAGGTTGTAATTCTCTCTAATCAGAATGGTATATTTTATATTTAGTTTTAAATAGGCATGTGACCTTGATGTATCGGTCCATGAATTCGATAGGTACAAATCATTATGGCTGTGATATTTTCTTTTACAACATATCCTTTTTGAATTCAATCCCTGGCATTGGTTGTATTTAAAATGCTTAAAACTAGAGAAGACATTGAATTTGTTAGAAAAATTGTTCATGGTTAAGTAGCTCTATTTATTTCTAGACTTGATCCCTATGATAATAGAATCACAAGGCTTCAACGCAAGATCGGGTTGTCATTAATATCACCTCTACATTAAAATTCTCTTACAAATTTGACCAATGTTATGTTTGCAGGTAGCGACTATCATATCTAAATATTTCTTGTCACCATATCATAATTAAGGTCATAAATTTACTGGTTAAAGCTAAGAGAATACTGCCCAATAATTAAAAAGATCAAGTATTCCAATGGCAGATTTTGATAATACTTTCCAGGAAGTCATTCACACCTCATATTGAGATTTGGTTTCCTTTAAATATTGATTTTTGTTTGCTGTCCAGGAATAATTGAGCCTACTTTGGGCAGAGCTTTTATGTTATCAAAAAGATTTTGTTGAATTTTTTGGTGATTGTGTTTGGAAGAGGTCTAAATTTTTTTGATGATTTATATCTTTAGATAAGATTTTCATACAAAAATATTGGTAAGAGAGGCTTTTTTGTTAAGATTAAATTATTGTCAGGAAAGGATTTTATCTTTGCTATCAAATGGTCTGGTTTTGATTAATGTTGTTTTAAAAATCTGAGGAAATCAGGATACTTATTAATGCTTAATTCTAAATCATTAGTTTTTTTCAAATTAATTCTCAATTCAATTTTACTTAAATAACTTAATCTTCACATGATTGTCTTTTCAACAGGAATAAGAATAGGAAAACGAAGGAGGAGAAATTCCATTCAAAGAATCTACAACATTGAAGCATTGAAAGAAATCCTTGAAAAGTCTTGGAGTTAAAGAAAGTTGAAGCCTAAAAACTTGAAGTTAACAAAGAATTTTTAAATGCTGGGAGCATTCATTTTCTACCCTTGTTTTCTGTTTTAAACTAAGTCACTTTTTAATTTGGGTTAAAAAAAATCATTGATTTGGTATTTTTTCAAAGTTGGTTAAAATTGAACCTTAGACATTTACTAGATTTTTATTTGGCTTAAAATTGGACAAGGCAAACTTCACATCTCATTTGGTGCTTTTAAAATGAATTCATCACTGCTTTGAGGTATAAAATGAACAAGTGTCTTTCATGTTTTGCACTATTTTTCACAAATTAATATCATTAAAATGCATATGCGCTTCTCTTGTGCTTCACAAGGATCTTGAGAATCAAAAGCATTTTGGCGATATTAACTTGTCAAAAAGATTGCCTTCACACTTTGATTTGGGGACTTAAAATTGAACAAACTTGACTAGTGTGAGAAAAAGGCATTGCGAGTGTTCTCTCTTTGTTCATGCAAACAAAGATGATCGAACTATGAATGCACTTAATCACTATTGTGTACTTTTAGAGATCTTTCCTTGGTGGGAAAAAGTACTCACCCCAAGGGAACGACTCAAACTAGTAACGAGCTAAACACCAAGCTATTCCCAATCGGTATACAAATTCGAATGGTGAGGAAAGTTCATCATTACAGGAGCTCCTACGAACAAGCAGGTGATACTCTTTATATGGGTTGATCTTGCCTCTCATGTGGCCTCCTGAACGGGTACCCTGATTACGAACCCTTTTTTTAGAAAAGGCCAAAACCTTATCTATTTTTTTGGTGCAAGAGGTCACGTCCTCTGAAGCCGCCCCACGTTATACATGCGGTTTTGTTGTGGAAATGGAAAGTATGCCATGGGAGATTCATGGGTACTAATGCTTGGTTGACCCGAGAAGTGTGTGTCGTGGAGGGGAGCCAGTGTGGTCAAGAATTTAGCCATTCACACAAAATATGCGTAGCTAGATTCGTCTAAGTGGGAACCCAACAAAATATTGTCTCATCATCCTAGGGTTGTAAAGTGCTTGGAAGTGGAAAACACATTGATTGGTTCCTAAAAACATTTGAAAACAAACATTCACAGGACCTTCAAATTTCAAACCCCTTTTAGGAAACAAATACCTTTGAAGAATTTAAGAACTCTTGCTTTCCCTAGGGATCATATCCTTAGAGGTTTCAAAGTGCTTCGATTCTATCACCATTTGTTTTCAAAAAGGTTAAACATAGGAGAATTTTTCCCTATTTTCCTTGATTTCTGCATCATAGACTTTGTGGGATGAAAAAAAAAGTGAGACATTAGACATAAAGTTTGAAAAGATAATCAAGCAAGTGATTTTGGTAAAAAGAATACACTAAAGAAAGATAAAAGACAAATTGGATTTCACATGTGTTTTCTAAAATGATTTCTCACAAAATCAAAATCCCAAAACCAAAGTTCAAGAAGCTTAGTCTAAAAGCCCGTGAGAAATGCCTTGAGATGCTCCTTGAAGTAAGAGAAATATTGGTTTACAACTTTTACAAAAAAGCTTAAAGAAACAATCCTGAGTTGTATGCATTCTATTATCAACAGAATCCCGAACTTTTTGAAAGGTTTTCTTTCCTCCCATAGGAAATATAGCATGTTCTTCAACACCGAGGTCTTGTAAGAAGAAGTGTTATCTAGGTCAAGTCTAGGATCAAATTCAATCACTTTCATCCATCTCTCAACCACTAAAATTAGTCAAAAAATCACCTCACCAACAACTCTTGGAAACTTTGTAAGCACCTTTTATGCTAAAATTTTAGGCAAAAGCAAAACCACTTTGTTTGACTTAACACACCTAGTCAAACCATCATCTTATACACAATTTTTCTCTAGGATAACACAACTTCCTAGGGTTTATGAGGTCATCTTGTTTGTCTTAACACACTTAGCCAACTTATCAAATCATCACCCCGTTTGACTTAACACACTTAGTCAAAATATCCTCTTATGTACAAGTCCACTCTAGGATAACACAACTTCCTAGGGTTTTACAAGTGCATTTATCACATTTTTTTTGACTTAACACATCTAGTCAAACTATCAATCCAATCATGATCAATCAAAGTCCTAAAAAGTTTAGCATTTCCTTCAAAGTTTCTTTAAGAGTTCCATTCATCCATATCACTCAGATTTCATTTATCTCATCCTCGTCATCGCTTTGATCCTTCAATTATCCTAGTTCTTCGCTTTTTTGAACCAAAGGTTTAGACCGATCTAAAGGATTAGAGGTTCATCTCTTACATTCTTGAAAATTTATCTTCATTTTATGGTTCAAACTCGATCTCAACATAAGAGGGACATGGAATATAAACTTGATCCATCGATCATAAGAAATTAGAGTCAACCAAACTATCCAAGTCTCACAATGCCAATTGATTATCGAAACTCACATTTATGCCATTCAAATATGGCATCATTATCTCCTCCAAACTTCAACAATACGAATGTGAGTATGCCCAATCTAAAGTTTGGAACACCTTTTCCAATGATAGATTTAAATCCAAGTCCAAATCTACAAATCTATCAACCAAACACTCAATGCATGAGTTTTCCAAACAACATTATCACACCAAATCCATACATGCCAAGTGAAACTTTACCAAAAATGACCATTTCAAATCCACACTTGGTAAACTTTGGGGTCAACATGTTTGTAAATCCCATGAATGTTGTTCAAAATCCAAGCAATATGTTGATGACTCTAGGTATTGATCCAAGTGAAGGTAACACCATGCAAAATAAAAGTTACCTAAATCAAGGCAATATGATTCTCAACCACAAAAATTTTCAAAGTCAATCTATAATGCCAGATAAAAAAATCATACCAAATCATCCCATTTTGCCATCGATATTCGCAGTAGCAGGTGGCAACCATCCAAACAATCCCAAAAATCAACACCATCCCCAATCCACCACCACCACCACCGCCGCCACCGCAAAAACATAGCACGACCAATTCATTCTCCATAATGTTGCAAGCTGCTCAACAAGCTTCCTGCAAAAAGGTGCTCCAAAACCAACAAGTCGCTTAAGCTATGCAAGCCGCACATGTCGCTCAGATGGCACAAGCAATCCAAAAAGTACACGCTCAAGCACGAGCGCAATTCCAAGCTCAACAAGCGCAAGCGCAATCACAATACCAAGCTCAATTGCAAGAACAACAAGAAGCGTATCAACAAGCCTTGCAAGACTATCAATTACAATAGGAATACGGCCAAAAAAAAGTATTGTTGGTACAACGATGACACGACCAAAAACAAGCGGTGTTGGCTCAGCAGAAAACACAATCCTTACTCATGCAACAGAGCTTGCAAAAAATTCCCACCAAAATTGTTTAAAACAATGATCAAGATCTATCCATTAATGGGCGCATTGAGAACGTTTCCACCTGAATCAACGATCAAATCAACACACACCAAGAGCCACTTTTCAATCATGATAAAAAATCTTCAAAAATACCCAACAATGATCTAATTCAAGAAATGTCAACATCACTTGGTCTTAGGGTTGAAGACATTGACAATCTCTCCATCATAACGACTAAGGAAAATGATCAAAATCAATCTATCAATGAGCACATTGAAGATGTTTCTACCTCATTTGATGATCAAATCAACATACATCAAGATCCATTTTTTAGTTATGATCAAGACCCCTCCTACAAAGATCTATTTCAAGGAGTGTTAATGTTATTTGATCCTATTGACATAAACCAAGATCCATCCACCAATGATTGTGTTTATAATGTCTCTACATTAGCTAATGAGTTAGAGGACATATCTCAAGAACGTATTCCAAAACATGATCAAAATCTATCACCAAGGTCTAACAATGTTCCTTCCCAAGACACATTGACATCCTTTGACCTCATGGTTACGGATATTGAAGGAATCCCTCGCTCAACATTTGATCCAAATTCACTCAAAGCTCAAGAGAATATTGATCCACTTCCCAATGACGATGTCCAAGAAGCCACTACACTACAGGATTTGACCCCAATTTCTGATGGCCCTTCGTTGGAATCTCGACGATACATTGTCGGCCGACCGATGATTAACAGAAGTCAGTGCCGTCGCTCAAATTTCATCTACATCTCGACGGGCTGCAAAACGTCGACCTCACGACGCACGCTCAACGGAACCATGACACCAGTTTCATCGATCGTGTGACGAACAATGCCTGGATGACGGGAGGCATACCTTCGCCAAACCGTTGGATTAACAACGTAAGTCTGTCACCATTGCGACACAAATTCGACGTATTGGCAATATCATTGAGAGATCAATATTGTTATAGTGATCAAAATTGCTTGAGAAGATATTTTGGGAGGACTGGATTTTTGTCTCAGCGATAACTTTTCATCATTGAGATACACATCTTGTCTCATCGATGAAGCACGAGGGAAGCATATCGACAAGACATATATTATCAGAGTAAGTTCTGAAGGTCTACCCAAGCAGCTATATGACGTCGATAAGATTACATCGGCAGGAGTCTTGGAGACATAATTTAGATTGAAATAGCGACAGAAGTTCGTCAAATGAGCAACGAAATAGGCAAGTCATTACGGCGAAACTTCGTCAGATAGATTGCAAATTTGTCGGATGTTTTTACGGTTCATCGTATATTCGACGAGAAAGTGCACTTTTTAAAAAAAAGCCTATTCATTGAAAGATCAAGACTATTACAGCAATCAAAATTGCCTGAGAAGATATATCTGGAGGACTGGTTTTTTGTCTCAGCGATAACTTTTCATCGGCGAGATACAGATATTGCCTCACCGAGGGAAACATATCAACAAGACATATATCATTGGAGTAAGTTCTGAATGTCTACCCGAGCAACTATATGACGTCGATAAGCTTACTTCGACATGAGTCTTGGTGACATAATTTAGATTGAAATAGCAACAGAAGTTTGTCGAACAAGCGACAAAATAGGCAAGTCATTACGGTGAAACTTCGTCAGATACATTGCAAATTCGTCGGACGCTTTTTGAGGTTCATCGTAAAATCAACGAGAAAGTGCACTTTTTTTTTTAAACCTATTCGTTGAAATGTAGGCATATCAGTGAAAGATGAAGACTATTACAATGATCAAAATTGCTTGAGAAGATATATCAGGAGGACTGGTTTTCTGTCTCAGCGATAACTTTTCATCGGCGAGATACACATATTGTCTCATCGAGGGAAGCATATCAGCAAGACATATATCATTGGAGTAAGTTCTTAAGGTCTACCCGAGCAACTATATGACACCAATAAGATTACATCGACAGGAGTCTTGATGACATAGTTTAGATTGAAATAGCGACAGAAGTTCGTCGCACGAGCGATGAAATAGGCAAGTCATTACGGTGAAACTTCATCGGATACATTGCAAATTCGTCGGACGTTTTTGCGGTTCATCGTAAATTCAACGAGAAAGTGCATTTTTTTTTTAAAACCTATTCGTTGAAAGATCAAGACTATTACAGCGATATGAGGCCTGTTTGTAGCAGCAATAATGATAACTATTTTCTTGGCTATCATACAAGCCATCTCCATCAACAGAGCTTTGAAACCAAATCCACACACAACACAATGTTCATAGTGAAAAGTTAGCACTTTCTTTCATCTTTGCATATTGGTTTGATGCTTCAAACGATGCATTTCTTATATTGAAAAGTGCATTACTTACCTTTTTGAGCTTCTTTTTGTTTTGAGATTAGTTTAATAATCTCTACTTAACAGGGCCAACCACATAAAGGTGGAAGCTCATTTAGCCCTCCCCCCCCCCCTCACATCACTCTCAATTCCCCATACCCGATCATATAACATTAATCATTCATTTATCCATTAATAACATATAACATTGATTCATTCATCCATTAATAACATATAACATTCATTCATTAACATATAACATTTTTTCATTAACATATTAAGATTCATTCATTAACATATTTCATTTTTTCAATTTTTACATATTATCAAAAATATGGTTGTCATAATATGATTACAATCACTTTTTTTTTGTTTCTTTTTTGCAGCTAAAAAAAGCTGAAGTGGAGTATTGTTTTCAAAATCATCTGTCCCCCCTTGAGTTGTTCTGAGCTCTGCTCGTGATCTTAATGTATGCCTAGTTGTGTACTCACAACCGCATGGACGAGGCTGTAAGGGGGGGTCTGTTGCAATAGCAAAGAAATGTTAAATTTATATGTTTTATTATTATTGTTACACATATTTCATTAATTAAAAGAACATCAAAGTGGTGCTCTTTACCTGATTGGGCCACATCATGTTCCTGATATTGTCTTATAGCCTCATGCTCAACATGTTGAACACCCTCTAAATCCTAATCTGGAGTTGAAACATGAAAGATTACATTAATTAATACACCAATTGCAATTAAAAATGTTTCAAAGAACATTAGAGTGGTCTTGCTTACCTGATGGAGCCACATCATGTTCCTGATCTTGTCTAGCCTGATCATGCTCAACATGTTGATCACGCTCTACATTCTCTAAAGTTGAAACACGAAAGGTTACATTCATTAATACACTAAATGAAATTAAAGATGTTTAATTGTATTAATCCATACTGTGTTTTTTATAGCACATGAATACATCTAGTACAAAGATGCACACCATGGCCTTCATCGGTAGGTTGCACTCCACCCTCACCAGGCTGCATTCCAATGTCATGTGCAGGATTATCATTGCTTATCTGTGTAAAACAAATACATTATTATGGTGGAAATTAATAGTGAACAGATTGCACAAGTATTCAATTTGAAATAAACTTTATTGAGTTTATTTACCTGCATGTTGGATGCAGTGGAAGATTGTGTTTGCCCAGTCGAGACTCTTAGCTGTTCAGTCAGGGCTCCATGCCTTGGTCGAAAGAAATCTTTAGGTCCTCTTGTGTGGGCACTCTGTTGAAATCAAAGCCCTGCATTTTTGCATGCAATCATGAATTTTGCTTCTATGATGTGATAAAACCAAAATTATTTGCAATTTATTATTTGGATGCAATATTTCATTTATTGATACTTACAAATCATGCGGCTACTTTCATATAACCACCAGAGCCAAGTTTGTGTTGCCCGTGTTTTTCTAGTCTTGCCTTTGTTTCCTTCGATGTGTCAGGCAACCTATGAAAAAATTGAAATACGTTAGATTATGTAAAAAGAAAGATTAATCAATATATAATTAAATTGTTGATAGTATTACATACCTTCCTTGGCCCGATAGTATCTTTCCTTTCTTCTTTTCAGCCTTCTCGTTTCCATCCGACACCAAGTCCTTCCACTCCCTTTCCAGAATCATGGGGGGACGCTCGTACTTTATGTTCTTCTCTAAATGTGACCTATATTGGTCCCTCACATACTTTAGATAGGTACCAGCTTTCTTAAGGACCTTGGTTCGGTTGAATGTTTTATCACCAAACAACACAACTAAACGGTTAATGAGCTCATCTTTTAAATCTTGATTTTGGGCATTCCACCGTGTACGTATGGTGGGCCCGAAGAGCTCCAATGAAATATCACTTAGATGTTTATAAAAAACATCATTTCCTACAATTATAATGTAGGAAAATATTGCCATTTTGTAAATAAATATAATAGGGCACTATCCCCACTGTTAGCACTTACTTAAAAAAATAATAATAATAATTAAAACATTCTAAATTACCTAGGACCTTCTCTATCTTTATGGGAAGGAAATCCTTGGTCACCACAAATATGACCGGAAATTTTCCCGTACTAGTAATACTAGAAGATCCAAGAAATGTTGCTAAAACATCACCAGTAGTAGTGGCCTATGCATCCACAGGTACTGACACATGTAGTGGCATGTGTTCGCTGCCAGAGGGTGGACTACCGAATGCTTGCATGGTATGTGTTGCCGACATTTTAGATGATAATATAGGCATAATGATGGGGTCATATGATGTGTTGTATGCGTAGGAAGATCAGGATTGACACTTGTATCGTCCCCTACTTCCCTAGAAACACTTGCAGTACCTTGATCACAACCAGCAACATGATCATGAGGACGCAAATAATCTTGTAAAAACAACACATATTTTAGTTCATGACATAAACGAGTACAAAATATAAAACCATGAATGAACTTATGTTATAATTAAAGATCTCATGATAGCTTACTTCCAAGTTTTGTGCTCTCTTAGACAATATTTTAACCCTTTCTCTTATCTCATCTGTTTGAGGCACTACGAATACCAACTGAAGGATTTCTTGATTGCATTTTTTTTGGGCCTTCCTCATCATATCCACAGGGTTTGTGGAAAATGCAATGACATCATCACATAATAGTGATTGCACCTCCATATGGATGCTCTCCTGTACTGTTGGTGCCTTTCCCCGATCAGCCAACTACAACAAGAATATTAAAAACATTATTAAAATTAACCCAATAAACTCATGAAAAAAACATAATAATAAAACATTTTGCTCGTATCTAATTTGTACAATTACAATGAAGTAAACCTGTTGGATAGAAGTGCCTGAAGATGCATCACAATCTGTGCTCTGGGTTAGAGCCTGCCTCGTATGATCAATGTCCCGCTGTGACAAAAATTAAATATAAAAAAATTACCGAAATGAAACCAATAGAATTACGAAAAAAAACATAATAATAAAATGGTATATTGGAGTCATTAATTGGAGGTTGGGTAAAATGATATATATATATATAGTACATACCACCCGCATAGTAATTGTGTTTATATCTAAGCGATTCAAATTGTAATCGATTAGCAACTCTTCCCCTACAGTTATTGATTTTATCACACATACAAATACACAGTTTCCCTCTCGCACCTCGAATATACAATTGGGTTGCTTATTTGTTGACCCAGGTCGTGTACTATTTATAAACCCTGCAATATTCCCTGATGCTTTTGGCCTCCCATCAATGTACCTAGCCACTCCTTTATTTTGATCCTTATCTTTTAGTTGTATATAATTTGTTGATAGTGCATACCTACGCATACTTCGTGTATATCGAACCAGCTGCATCCAATCTTTGTAACTGTAACAAGGTCCAACATACTCCATCAACTTAGTAACTTTGTCGTAACAAAATTTTATGCCGTCCATGCAAAATAGGCCCAAACCATGTAATGATGATGGTGCTATGCGATATATCCTCTCATTGACACAAAGATCAGTGTTTATTGGAGGAAGTTCCTTGGGTACCCATTGTTTCCATAGATGTTTGTACCTCAAGGGCACCTCAATGTCGCCTATGATCTCATCATCATAAGAACATGACCCCCCTTCAGTAAGAAAAAATTCCATGCATTTACGAAATTTTCTTCTAATATTTTGACCTCTAGTTGATCTCCCTCTTTTAGACCTGCTACATGTCTCGCTTTCCTCTTCTCTTCCTGAATTTCCCTCGCTTGAGGAAGATAAATCTGACAAATACCTATTTTGTGTTGCTGCACTCATAAGGATGTTGGATGAGTTTCTTTCATGGTGATGTGATCCAAAGGTGACATTATGATTAATTTATCATTTCATCACTAGAAATTGACAGGTTATAAGGTAATCAAGTCTTTATAGATTGAAAGTTATTGTTACTACCATCCAAATGTGTCCATCACAAATCAAATCTACTTAACATCTTTGTGCAGCATCTTTGCAAGCATAAAGTAACTTCAAATGATAGTTTGGATTTGGTTCTTTCTTCTTTCAACAAGTATTGTAGCTCATTTTTGGAGCTTTCAAGAAAAAGATAGCATTGTAACTCATTTTCACAGACTTGTACTCAGCTGTATTTTTACCTTTCAATCAATAAAAGCAAACTATTTTTCCTTCTCAATACTGGATATTGTGTGATAACATGAAATTATTGATATTTCATTGTGATTATAATGTTTATCCTTGGTTCTAGTCTAGTTTCTCATAGCCTTTATACAAAACTGCATGTTTGTGCAGGTCATAGTTTGTGTTCTACTAGTTCTATGTAGGATTCAATTGTGAAGTCAAACATTCGAGCCTCTAGGAAGGTCATTTGTTGTTCCACTTGATTTTTTCCATAAACTTCAAATCCTATCTATGAAATACTTATGCAAAACATGTCAAAACTGAGTTATGTATATTGCAGCGAGTTTTATTGATCACATTGTGTGTCAAAACAACATTACAAATCCTTAATATTTGGTGCATCACGCTAGGAGTTAGTTTTATTTCATGTTTCCTCCTTACCCTTTCGCCAACAAGTAGTTTTAGGTGACTACCATAAGAGCCAACTTACTCTGGAGGTTCTTTTCTGCTCTAGGTAACCCACAACCTAGAAAATTCCCATGTTTCACCAATATGTTAAGTTCTGCAACTTAGGAGAGGTACAATATTGAGAGATAACAGTTATTGGCATGCTTGGTGGGACTAGTATAATGAAATTTGCATCAAAATACTGAGAGATTTGGTGTTTTAATTAGTATTATTAGCCTTTGGAGGCAATATAAACAACACCATGGTGACTCTAATTACATATCAGTTGGTTTTAGTAGTCCAAATGCATGCAACTAAGAAGAGGAAAGTGTTGTAGAATTTAAGCCAATTAAAATTCCAAGTTTTAAATGTTTTTCTTCAAACCAATAGTTGATTCGTAACCAAGAGAAGCCATTTCAAATCCCCTTACCAGTTGAATGTAACATGGACAACTATGATGAAATTGTTAAGTTGGAAGAGCATGTGTTAACAATCCCAAGCTTCAAGAAAATCACTTCTTCTCTTCCTCAAGAGTTACCAAAGCCTCCTATACTAGCCAATCCTCTATCAACACTCCCTAAAGCTTTTGAGGAGTTGCTCAATCATTTCAAATAGGAGGAGGTCGAGCTAGTAGTGAAACAAGAGTTTTTGTTTTCAATTCAAGACTCAAAACTGATTAAGGATCTTCCTCAAGTGGAAAGAACTTGTGAGGTCAGTTATGAGGAGGCAAAAGAGATATCTATTGTTTATAAGCCTATGAATGGTGTGAATAATGAAAAATCTAAACTTTTTCAAGTAGAAGTCAAGGGTGATTAGCTGGAAATCAAGGTACAAGGAAACTTGATGGGTTAGAAGGAAGAGTTGATCTTCCCATTTGATGAGTTGTCTTGTTTTGTTGTGCAGGATGAAGATTCGAAGAAACAAGAAGATATCAAACAATTCGATGAGTTGCTGGTTAAAGAGGAAAAATCAAACATGGATCAAGAGGAAGAATATGGTCTTGATGAGGAGTCTATTCTTTCAAGTCAAGAAACTTATCATGAAGTTGATTTGAAAGATCTTAGCTATTTGGAGGAACTTCCTTTCTGCTGTACAAAAGAGCTTAAGGTTGGTATAACAAATGAAAGTTTGTTGGAAGAGGCTACTACATTGTTTGAACATTTACCTTCACTCATTGAAGAAGAAAATCTTGACTTGGAGTGTACTAATGAGGATTTTGAGCTTGGACTAGCTATTCCTAAGAGCCTTCCAAGAGCTGATAGCTTTGATGAGTTATTAGCTATCTTAATGGAAGAGGATGGTCCATTGACCATGGATGAGGAATCAACATGGAAATTTATCATGTAAGGTGAAGGTAATGATGTTATTTCTAATCATTCAATTTGTCTTCTCTCTTCTCTAAACTTAGCCATGAAACAGGACAACCATAAAAAAGGTAGAAAGGTTTGAACAATGTAGTCATGATAATATTATATCAACCTTATTGGGTTCTTTGAAAGAAGAAGAAAACCATGAAGTTCCGAATCAATTTCTCGTACCACAAGAGCACCATAAGAGTAAGATGAAGGATATGATCACACCAAAAGAGGAAAAAGGAAAAACCAATCTAAAGCTTTCAAGGGGATGTCCTATCAGGCATCTAACTAGGATGGAAACTAGCAATGCATCACAAGTCATTATTGCACCCAAGCATGAGGACTCTATCCTAATATCCTATCCATTTTAAGATAACATGAGTGGTAAGTGGATTTGTGGATTTTTTTTCTCCATTTATGAGGCATTGCAATAGTTGGTTAAACATCTATCATTTCTTCATTTCCTCTTTGATGCTCACAAACATATGGAGCATTACAAGTTGCAAAGAAAGGGTAGCTACATTCATGAACCAGTTAATGGTTTTATTTAGGTATTCCTTTCCTCAGTTAGTCTAGGTTAGGATAGTTTCTATTTTAAGTGAATAAGTTTTGTTTGCACAGTTATTTTGTTTTGAGTCATTTGGTAGGTTGAATAAGGTTGGTAGGTGTTATGTGGTGGAGCTTTTATTTTCCTTCCCTTTGGGGTAGTTTTATCTTCGTTATTTTTCTACTAGTCTGGTATTTGGGGGTTTTTTCTTTCTAGCCGTTGACTTGCTATCGGCAGTACTTAGTCACTTAAGTCATGTTTTATCCCTTTTGGTCGTCACTTCACCAACCCCTTTTACCTTTCCTTTTAGTTTTGCATTTTGACTTATGCATCCTTGTGGTTTTCGGCCTATTAACCTTTACAACGTAGCCTTTGAATTATTTTTTGACCCTGTGGGTTATTTCCTCATTTGCCTAGTGGTCCCCTTTCTTTAAAGTAACTATTTCGCATGTGTAGATTTGTATTAGCCGATGGATGCAGAAACTGTGATCTTGACCGTTCATCGCACACCTCGCAAGGTTTGTGCTTGTGTCAGAAAATGCTGCGAGGCTTGCGAGATGCTGCCACCTGTTGTGTAACTTGGTGGGGCCAGTTTTTGAGTGTTGACTGATGGACGGGTGATGATGCTGACAGCTGTGTACTATCTGATGCATTTGGGCCGTCCCTCCTTGACCTCGCACAATTAAAACTTCAATTTCAATAATGCTGTGAAGTATGCGATGTGTTGATGCGTGGGTGCCGGTGTTATCGATTAACGAATGAGGTGGGACCCATTCCATGCTGATGTGGTACCTAATGGGCAATATTCTTGCTCGCTTGCTGACTGGAAGGAGGATGTGTCATTTTCAAACTGCTATTGACCAAATCTGGACCGTCCATCTGGCCAACTGTATCTTTGATCAACGACGTGTTTTCAAACAAACATGTGTTGTACTATAGCCATTCTATCTCGCGCGAGGGAATAGTAATGGTCAATTTCGACTCGACCTACATCATTAAATGCTAAATAACCAGTGGATTGCTATTTCAGTGTTGCATTCTGGTTTATAAGAATTCCTCGGTGTTTAGAAAAGTGACTATTATCTCAGTTCTCCATTATCGCGACAATTGACGCTCTGTAAAATAAACAGTAAGTGATACGAATGCATTATTTTGTAATTTCAGAATATATTAGCGTTGCCTATTGAATAATTGGCGATTGTGTCCTTTTCAATTCCTGGTGAATTGTTAAGCGAATTGGCTGTTAGAGAATATATAGGTCATTGCTAGTGATTTGTGTGCATATAAAAAAGTTTTCTGTAATGACATTCGAGAATAGGGTGTAATTGTTTTTTTTTCTTTAAGAAAACCCTAGTTCAAATCCCCTTCTGTTTAAAATATATGGCATCCAAGGCACGAACTATTGGTCCCGAGGCTACGCCTAGGGGTTACTCACAAGATATTATTGATTTGTTGAAACCTTCTATGAGCAAGAAGCAAGAAGGAAGGATATTGTTCTATGGACCCGTGATTCATGAAGGTTTAATGGACAAACAGTGTACAATCCATGATGCCGAATTGCCGTACACTAGTTGGCAGCTCTTTTCCAATTGGTTTGGAAATATAATTTTTTTTGTTCCTCTATGTAATCCATGGAGACTGGACTTGGGTAAGCTGGTGGTACCAAATATCTATGAAGATGTAGATTGATTAAAAGATATTGCTGCAAGGTACGATCATGTGACTCGAATTGTCAGAACACATCTTAGCAAGCCTATGATTAAAGTAACCAGAGAGGAAATTGCAGAGATTTTTGGCTTACATGAATGGAGCCAGGATATGATTCCCATCAAATTGGAGGTCTTTAGGGAAGAATACAGAAACACTAAGGGTTTGATAAGGACATCCCTTTTGATACCCCATTTGGTTGTGTTGGGAAGAGGGAAGAATCAGAAAAAGGTTGTTATTGGCAAGAATGAGCCTGAACCTTTCCCGGTAGACTACTTCACCCCTCATTTCAAGAAGACCATTTGTGCACTATGTCAAGTTTTGGGGATTGTCCTGAAGAAGACTGTGCCTATAGAGATAATGTATATGGTTGTCAACCTCCAACACCCTGGTTATAATGTGGTATATGACTTTGCCACTTACCTTGCAGAGAACATAGATTCTGGCTTAGCAGCTTTGAAGCTGGGAAAGAATTGGGTAAAATTTAGATGGTTTTCACTGTTGATTCATATGTTTTTATATAGGGGTCAGAAGGTATTTGAAAAAGATATGGAGTTGAGGAAGATGTAAGGAGATATTGAAATGCCTGTCCAATATTGGACTAGGGTCTTAGACAAAAATGATCATAAGTTTGATTATGTCACCTTTCATAATATTTTTGGATCTAAGTTAAGGAAGGCTTTAGTTGTTGATCCACCTAGGATTCCAAAAGAAATTCATGACTTTATAAGACCTATGGAGAGGAGGCCTAAGCTGAATCTAATCCACAATTGGGGTGATATTATCCCCAATCACAATACTACAATCTTCAGGGACTTTGGCACCAATGCCATCCCATCTATCCTACCTAAAGAAGTTCCTCTCAGACATGGTTTTGTAGAGATTATGAGGCAATTGGGAGCATCTCAACATTTACATTTGCCTATTGAACACAAGAAAGGATCCTTTTTCCTTGAATATACAACTTTTGCAGATTTTGTTATGATAAAGGGAGGGTGGAGAAATTTACACTTGTTACTCAAGCCATATAGATTGAAAACTGTACGCCCTAAGAATTATGATCCTGAGGGTTTTATCTCCCAAATGAAGGCTAGACATCGGACTAGAACCTTTGTTCACAATTTCTACTATCCTGAAGATATCATTATGAATATTTTTGATGAGGACTTACAGGATGAGAGAAAGGCAATGTACATTTCCTATTCAAAAATGGTAAGAAGTAAAAAAGAGAAAATACCTAGTTTTGATCTTGTATTTGATGCTAAAGATGAGCTCAGTAGAGAAATCTATGTTCTTGATAATTTTGAGAGAATAGTAGGAGTCTTGAAGGAGGAAAGGATTATAGAAGGAAAGGGAAAGTCACATGTGACTGAGCAGCACCCTGAGATAAGAATCGAAGAAAGGCCTACCTACCAGCCTCAAGGGAAAATAAAAGTGTTTTCAAGAAGGAAGAGAAATAGGATAGAGGAAGTTACGATGAGTGGTGCATCATCCATCCTAAGGAAATCAGTATCTGGTATTATTGATCTGGATTTGCCTCTGAAGAGTTCAAAACAGATTAGCACATCATCCCCAAAGAGGCCTAGAACTGATAGTATGGGGGATGTTGGCCAGAAAGGTAATGATGAGGAGGATATTATTGTAACTCCGGATGAAATAAATCCAGAAATGCCACTAGATCCAACTGACATTGCAATGAGCTCAGGAGACATCACCCTAAGATTAGGGAAGGATGAGATTAAAAGAATTACAAATAGTGATGATTTGAGAATGGAAGCCTGCAAAGAATTCATGATGGATGACTCTTTTATCCATACCCGTGCTTTTGAAGATTTTGTATGGAGAGCTCATCTCTCATCTTATACTGAGAAGGTAGAACATGAGAGAAGTTTGCACCCAGAGCTTCCAGAGCAAGTAATTCAGTCAAAGGTCAAAGTACAATTGAAGGATGGGTTTAAGGAAATCACACCAGAACAGGGTAGAACATTGGTTCAAAAGTGTGGGATATTGCTGATGTTGTAGTATTTGATACAGTAAGAAGGGAAAATAAACCGAGTCTTGCAATAGAGGAGGAGGCGACATTAGCACTTAAAGGATCATCTTTCAGTGAAGAGTGGGATTCTCTGGCAATATGGTCACTATCTACAAGGTCTCAAAATCCTATTGTCGCTGAAACATTTGATTTTAGTGGTCATTTGATTGTGAAGAGAGTTGCTGATACCCCTGCCTTGGAGGTTGTTGACATGGTTGTGAATGTTGCCAAATTTACTAGGGCAACCATGGAGGATTTAACTAAAAACTGAGATACTCTGAGGAACCAGTATAATGACATTATTATTGAGTATAATAAGAGTCAACAAAGGGTGGTAGAATTGGAAACATAAATGGCCTTATTAAGGCAACGAATGGAAATATTGAGATCCCAAAAGCAGGTTAGCTCTAGCCAAATTATTGCTGACCCACCAATTGATCAACCCCAACCTCCTGCACAAATTCAATCTTGGGCTAGTGTCTCGTATAATATGGGACAAGTGCCTATTGTGGTTGAGAAGGCCAGTACCTCGAGTGAAGATCCTTCTAGGGAAAAGTTAGTCCAGTAGATTGAAGAATATAAGGAGATGGTAAATCAAATCCGGGATGCAGCAGGAAGGAATAATTCAGAAATTGTTGATACTGTGTTAAGGCATCTACATAAACGGGTCCAGAGTAAGCTGAATGGTGTTCATGCAAATTATAACTTGATGCTGCAAGCACTTGAATTGTTTCCAAGGGACAGAGAATTGGATATCCCTTTGCTAAATAGATGGGGCCCTAGAATGGAAAAATTGAAATTTATGTTAGTTGGAGCAAAGTAGCATAGGAATAAGTATCCTACAGTCATGACAACATATCAATTTGTTAAGACTATTGTTGAGCAAAAATTCCAGAGGTCTGCTGCTCCTATGGAGTCCAAAATCAAAGCACTGAAGGATATTTATGATGGAAAATATTTGACTCCACTACCTCATATTTTGCATAGTCAGGATAGTGTCAAGCCTTTGCAGGCATGGAAGGAGCAAATGAATAATATAATGACCGACCAAACTCATGAGATATGCAAAAATGCTGATATTCGCATGTTGGAGAACACTTTAGAGAAGTTATCACTTGTCATTAGTTTCTTGGAGAATTTTGACAAGACAGCCACGCCATTAATGATAAAGTATGTACCTTATCGAAAAATGGTGGACCGGGTGGTGGCTTTCAATTGGCCGTCAGAGGAAGATTTTGAGTAATGGAAAATATGTTTATTGATGAACTTGAATTATAAATAATGGGGATGAGAGCTGCAATTTGGTCATGTAAAATACAGGTTTGGCCTACGGTATTATATTTTGAAATGCATTCTCTTCCCGGATTCAGGTACAAATTGGGCAAATAAAATCAGCACATGGAGCGGTTAAAAGATGCTTTGGTATCAGGGAATCAATACTTGGAACCACACTTTCCTTTCATCCGTAACAAATTAATCATCATTTTGTTTTAATCTTTTCTTCTCTTACCAAGCAAATGATGTAAAGATAACTGATTAGGAATTAGTGGTCCATTAAAAAATGGACATGTGTATCCTCCGTCCTAAAGCTTGTTTGCTCCCTTGTTTTTATAAAAGGGAATTCTGGGCCGAGGAATAGGTCTGTTGAAATTACTTAAGATACATAAGAGAAGAATCAAGTAGAGAGAGAAAATAATATGTCCATTTTTTTGAAGCTTTGAGTATATTTGGGAACTTAGTAAATCATGGGGTTTTGGAGCATACTTATGCAAATCTTGTGATTTTTTTAAGTCTATTTTCTCTCCTATTGTAATAATTTGCATGAATTTTTAATGAAAAGTCTATCAAAGATGATGTTCATTAAATTTCATTTGTCATTTCCTGTGGATTATGTTCAACTATAGCTCTGGTTCAATGGACCTGTTAAATGCTTCAGTTGTTCAATAAATTCATGCAAATTAGCACATAGGATTTGCTAAAGAGTAATAGATTCATGTATTGATGAATGGATGGTAATGCCTTACATATAGATCATAGATTCTCTAGATGAAAGTTACCCTGTAGTTCAGTTTCCAGTTTGACTCCGTGCTTTAGGATACGACACTGGTACTCTGACTGCTTATTGTTCTTGTATTTTTTGTTATAGCTTTAGGCAATTTCACTCGAATATTTCATAAAAACACACTTAGGTGCTATTTCAATTCCTTGTTAAATAAGAGCTGAATTCTCCTGAGAAATAGAAAATTTCTTGAAGGATTATCTTGTTTAAACTTAGACTAGAATTTATCTGTTGTTTATCCACGTATGAGAAAATCATTCTCATCATGAACGGCAATATATTTTAGGGATACCCTCATGGATCTTACAGAGTCCGAAGTGTAGGAGAGATAATAGTTTTGTTGCATTTTTCTCGTTAAGTTGGGACAGTGCCTTTAGGACTTTTAAAATTGAGTATGGCAAGCTCATAGAAGCTTCTGTAGGTTCTACTTGGGTTGTAAAAAATGCCAACATTCTACACTATTTTGGATGAGGTACAACATTATGCAAGACTATTTATCAAGTCTTGTCAAGTTCCAAGAGTGACCACCATGCCCAATGGATAAGTTTAGGCAACTGGTGAGGATGTTTAGCAGGCAAACATATAGAAGATGTCACCAATTTTTTTACCTAATTTAGCTTCTAACTCAATCAAGTAAAGTTGGGATAGTTTTTGCAAAAATAAACATAAAGGTACACATTCAATTCTACTAAGTTCCATTCATATACACAAAAGTATTATAAAATGAATTTCAGTTCATTATGCAAATGTATACAAGAGAAAGATTGCACAAAATTTTCACAAATGTCTTTTATTGATAATTACAAATGTATGGTGTCCCACACAAGTTGTGGGAATAACTATTTCAATACAATATAAGACATAAACTATACATTTGAAGAAATAGTAAGGAAAGAGCATATGGAAAGAGTAGGGACCCATCATTGCCTAAATGATGAACCCCAAAGTTGAACTGTTGCCTAAATGATACACCCCAAAGTTGAACTGTTGCATCATTGGAAAAGTATGATCAAATTCATCTATTATGAAGAATTGGTCTATGTGCCTCTAGTAATCACTATAAAAATGTGAAAGACAAAGCTATTTTATTTTTTCTATCTTATCTTATACCATTTTACGAGAATGGGGGGGCCAATGTGCGAGAAGATTTCTGGAAACTAGGCATGAAAATTGTAGGTTAAAGAGAATGGGGGTGCCAAACTTACAATACTCATTGTCCCTTGGTCGTCGATTTTCCCTGAGTGCCCTCAACCTAGTCCTCGGCGCTGGTACTGACCTTGTTTTAGCTCCAAAATCTTCATCGGTGCTGGTATTGACCTTGTTTTCACTCCTCCAAAGTCTTCCTTAGCGTTGGTATTGACCTTTCACTTGTCTAATTTGATGAGCTACAACCTGCTTTAGTTAGGTTTTAGAGTATGTTAATTAAATTTTAAAAAATTATGGCGCCATTTAGAGTAGTGAATATAAAGCAAGCAAAGCCTATTATGGCGCCATTTAGAGTAGTGAATATAAAGTAATCCAAGCCTATTATAGTCATGAGGGAAATAATAAAACTCCTAAGATACTTTGTGAAACCATTTTCCTTGGTTAAAGGGAGGCCATAAAATATACCTTTGGATTTTTTCAATCTTCAAATATGAGGATTTGCAAGGTTCTTAGCAACATGAGTAATGGAAATGTGTGCAACAAGAATTTTTGAACACACATGGAATCTCCTTGCCAAAGAAAGGGGCTTCATAATTTAATATGATAATTTTTCTCAGCTCTAGAATCAACTTTTAAATCTTCTCCTAATAGGGCCAAAATCACATCTTCTTGTGTTTGAGAAGTGACCAGCACTGAACATAACCGTCAAGCAACTTTTCATCAAGATTATAACATCACCGTTGATTTTGAGCATGTGCATCTTAAAGCCGCTTTAGTAACCTATCATATAATGTACTAAAACTCGACATAAATATTAAAGCACTTTGATTAATAGTAATGTTATAATATTAATATATTATATAACAATATTATATTACATTATATGAATTATAATGAAATATTTGATATATTAAGATTATATATAATCTATATATAGAGTAATAGTAATTATATTAGATTATTAATATTATTGGTATATTATTAATAATATTAATATTGTATTAGATTAATAATAATTATAATATTGTTAAATGATTAATTATATTACAAATGAACGCTGCTTTCAAATTCTTAGCTTTGAATGAATGGTTGAAGCACCAATGTTGAATGTTGCAACTCTAGTAGGCATGAATAGAAGTAGAGGAGATTGTTTGGGAGAAGAATTTTTTCTAGTGCTAGGTTATGTGTTAGGTTATATAGGGTTAGGTTATATAGTGTTTGAGCCTAGCCTCAAACACTACAACTAGGGTTAGGTTTGGGATTAGGTTTATGGTTATGGTTAGAGTTTAGGGTAATCCAAATAATAACCTAACCCTTTCTCTCGAAACCTTAACCTTGACCCTAACCCTCACCTTTATCCTATCTTTATAACCCTAACCACAACCACAACCAAAACTCTAACCCCAACCCTAACCCTAACCCTAAATATTATTTATTTTATTAATTAGTTGCATTCACTCTAATAACCCTAAACCTATCCCTAAACTTAACCCTAGCCCTATCCTTGGCCCTAATCCTAACCCCAACTCTAAGCCAAATATAAAAACAACCCTTAATCATAATTACAATAACCCTAAAACTTCATTCTAGATATAACCCTAATACTATAATCCCTAATTGTAATACTAAACCCTAACCCTAATTTCATATCTAATCCCAACCATAACCAAAACTCTAAATCTAACCCTAACCATAAAACATAAACCCTAATCTAACCCTAATCCTAACATTATTTTCCTAACCCTAACCCTAACTCTAAACCTAACACTAACCCGAACACTAAATCCTAACCCTAATTAAATACCCAATCATAACCCTAAATTGTAACATCATCCTTTGAATTGGATACTACATCAAAAATTATGTGTTACAATCATTGCTTCCATTGTTGGCATTTTTACATTGGGATGCATATATTTTTAAAATCAACAAAATCTTTTAATGTCTTGCCAAAATTAATATTATTAATTGTAATATCAAACTTATAAACATGTATCCAATTTAGAACATAAATAAGAAATATATGGTAATAGTTTCTTCAAAAAAAAAAGTGATGTGGACTAGAAGGACTATAAGGACTATAATGATTTTAGAATATACACATAATGGATTTGTTGAAAAGGTTTTAGAAACTTTCAAACAAATGCAATTGGTAGATGCAAAAAAAATTTCCACAACCTGATGGAACTTTAGTAAATTGAAGCTGGGGTTAGAGGGTTTCTAAATTACTCAGGGTAACCTTCAGTATGGATCGGTCAAAACCCTCTTGTTATGTTTTAACGGTGACCTGTTGCCACGGTGGACTGGTCACTTAAGTGAGGTTTCATCCCTCTCAGGTCGTGCTTAATAGGCCCTATTTCACCTGATTTGCCAGTCTTTTTGGCGTAATGGCCTAGGTATTACAACACCAGAAATTTCAATGCGGGCCCCACTTAAATGTTCCATCTGAGGGTTGATGAGCTGTCCGATCACAAAATTCGATCTTGACCACTTCTCGCAGACCTCACAAGTTTGTCTGCTGGCGTCATCAAAGTAGTGTGAGGTTTGCAAGATATGGCCACGTGGCGTGAATGGATGAATGGGTTTTCTTCTCGAGGTGTTCGATATGATAGGGGGTCATCTTTTCACGTGTAAAAGCCATCAATAACAGGATAATCATGATCTCTTACACACCTCGCACAGGCAGAGTAAATATCTAGGAGAGTGTTGCGAGGTTCGCGAGGGAGTGGCACGTGGCTTTTCTTTTCTTGCCTGTGGGATTATATGGGACCCATTGTGCAGTCTGGGTCTATTCTTTTGTGGGTTTTTGATTGGATGTGTTTTCTGAAGGCGTCGACGTGGATTGTCAACATCCATTGACTTGATCTCCACCCTCTGTTTGTTAAAGTGCCTCTTGAATTGGTGGTTCATTTATAGGGAATAAGTGTGTGAGTTTCTTGTGTGGCATGTATTACTTGGTTGTTGCTCATGTCATTAATGATACATGTTTCTTTTCTCCTGAGGATCTCCACCTGATTTCCTCCTACGTGCGAATAGTGCCATCCTGCTAAGGGTATTCATAGTTATCTGGATCATTAACTGTGCAAGTGCTTGAATCACCTTCAAGTAATTGTACCCTACATAATGGCTTGCTCTATAAATGCTAACTGAATTGTATGTAATCAACATTGCATTCTCTTATGTCTAAGTGCAGTAAGGTTTTTCTTCTGTTTGTGGCTGCACTCTATTTCTATCATGAGTAAATCAGTTAAGCGAAGGAGTGCGAGGTTGCCTTCACCAATCATGAAGAAATCCGATTCTCCCATGTCTCGCAAGGCTATTATTAGGAACACTGGGAAGAGGCCAGTAAATTGTTCGTCCCCAATAATCATCTCGGATTTTGATGAATCTGAGACTGATTCTAATTATCGGTACTATTTGGCTTCCTTGGCCGATCTTATGGGAGTGGATGAGGAGGTTCTAGAAATTGAGCCAGTGTCTGCATTAGCACCAGGTCTAGTTGTTTGGGAATATGCTCGCAAGGTTGGTAAAGAGGAGGTGGTGCCATCGCTATCACAGGCTCGAACTCAAAGCGGTTGCTTGTACCAGGGTCGTGCTGCTTCTTCATGATTACTGGCAGTGGGTCCGTTGGACGTGTCTTCTCTTCTCTTGTTGTTCTATTAAGTGGATGTGGATGTGGATATGGACGTGCGCGTGCTTTGCACAAAATTTTGTTTTTCGACTGGTTATTTCATAACCGTTTTGATTCCTTTGTTCATGCATGGTATCATTATGACAAGGAATGTAAATTTGAATTTGATTTTGGTGCTGAAATTCAATTTGGTGTCACAATGTAGCCTAATGCTTGTTGCTCTCCTATTCTATAAAGGAGATTTCATAGCTCATTGTGAAGGGTCAGAAACATTTTGCAATCTGACGCTTGGAAGTTATATAGTCCTCTTTATTGTTAAAGTGTTATGAACATTTTGTTTTAGGAAGTCATCTTGGGGGTAGGTTTATATACAGATTAGTGTGATATGCTTTTTTAATTACTGATATCAAAAGAAATCTATAAAATTAAGATGGTTTACTCTCCTGGGTGTGTGCCATGGATTATGAATAGCTTTATCAAAGATTCATTTGTTCAGTTTCAATAGTTAATTGAAAATGTGATTCATTTTCTTGCTTTAACTCAAAGAGTTAATCAAATTCTTGAAAAATAAGTTACATGTTCATGGTTGTATATACTTAGGATGCTTGAAGAAGTACCATCTTAATATGCTAAAATATCTCATGATAGTAATGCTATATGAGATGGGTTCATCGTATCAGGATTTTGTTTTGTATGACTCCGTTGCCCTATGGATGAAGCACTGGATAATGTTTGTGTCATTTTATTAGTTCAATACTGTAGGTTCTAAGCAAGGATATCCAAATACTGAACACAAAACAATTGAATACAACCTTGTCCTCCTCAGGGAGGTATTGTAACAAATAAGTGGGTCAGTTCCATTGCTCTTTAGTACTGGTAGTCATTCTCTAGTCTGCCAAAACCTTGAGATGATCACTATCCCTTTGAGTGTGTAGGAATTGTAATCTGTACATAGGAAGTGTTCTTACCAATCATGAGACGTTCATGTGAACACGTTTAAGTTTACCCACCTTGGTCCTATAGAGCCAAAAGTGTAGGAGAAGTCAGTCCTTTACTGACTCTCGTTAGTTGGCCATTAGTGATTGTAGTTGTCCTCGATAGGGGTTGGCTACCTCTTAGATATCTGCAACCTCTACATGGATTGTATTTTAAACACCAACACAACCTTCACCAAAATCCTTATCGGTTTCCTTAATATGGGAGATTTGGAACAAGGTATAGACATCCATCAAAGCATAATATGAAGATGATTTTTTTCAAATGTTGTGGTTGTAGATGCCCTTTTAAAATTTATATAGAATGTGGAAGGATAGAAAAAGCTTGTGAACTATTTGACAAAATGTCTCAAAGAATTGTAATCTCTCAATTTATTTTAGTGTCTATTTTGTTATACCCCATGTCCCAAATTGGGTATAACACAATAGACACTAAAACAAATTGATAGATTGTTATGAGGGCAGTGATGAGACTTTTCTAATTAGAGTGTATTCCATGAGATTACAATTATTCGAGGCATTGTGTCAAATAGTTCATGAGCTTTGTCTATCCTCCCACATTTTGCATAGATTTCAAAAGGGCATCTACAACCACAATATTTGAGAAAATTCATCTTCATATTATGTTTTCCTTATGATTGGTTGACTCTTATACTAAATTAATATGTTCAATTTATGTTTCCCACTTGATCTAACTATCCACAAATGGCAATTTAACAGTGGAAAGATATGATCCTACTTTGGTATAAATTGTATATGCAATATTAAGGTATGAATTAATATGTTCAATTAAGAGATGTCAAATGAAATGAATAAAACTAATGTAATGTAAATAAGGGAGACCAGTGCCTTATTGGGTAAAATGAAGTCAAATGAAAGCCTTTAATGAATGGTTTCTATCTAGCAGGTCCTCTAATTGTTTGGCATATAACTATGAGTTTACAACTGGTATAAACATGCAAGAGTGTAATTGATAAACCCTAGTTGAGGCAAAATATCAAATCTAATAATCTGATTCTTCTTAATGATCCAAATAGCATTCCCAAATTACTGTAATTTATTGAAAGGAATTTTAATTCTTCGTTAAAGAATCCAATAAACCAAATCACACAAAAACAACAAATGTGTATTGATAAATAGAATACATACTTGATACTTCAATTTAAACAACCAGGAAACATCAGATTGGAGACAATCAAATAATCGCAAGAATCCAACAAACAATTGATACCAGAATAAAGCCACTAAATCAACAGTCTTTCATTATCTCCTTCAAAGTTCATACATGCAACATAGTCTCCTTGAATGTCATCATTTCTGAAAATTTAATGCTTACAACAGTCTATCCTATTCTAATTCTATCTTCTACGCCTTAAATTTATCCAACAACGGATACTTATACACCAGTTTGCAAAAGGACATGCCTTTTCAAAAAGGTTTAAAGCATAAAAGGTTTAACAAATCCACTATTAACTAATTTCTCTTGAACCACAAATGGATTGCAGACATATGCTCTGTATAATCTTGGCACTCATGAGTGTCGACATCTCCCAACGCATTGCGGATCACAATCTCCATCATTATCATTTGCTCATTTTGCTCACATGCTGCATCCAATATCACATCTTTTGCAGTGGCTATCTCCAGCATCCCTTGGAGTATTGTTTCACACTCACTTTTCCATGTAGTCGCTTCCTTCATTTTCCCTTCATCATCACATAGCTTAGTGAATCTATCTTCGGCAGCCTCTGTCAATCCTTGCATATCCCCTTGTAACTCCACATAGAAATCCCTGTGCCTATCCATAATACAATTGGCATTTTCAATCTCTTCATTACTAGTAGTGTCCTCCTTCAGTTCCTCAATTCTTTCCTAAATTTTGCTATCCACTCTCCTGTGTTCCTTTATTGCATCTACGTACTGTGAATGTTTTCCCCAGAGTTTATTTAACCAAGTGGTTAAAACAACCTGCCTTTTTTTTATTATTGCAGCAAATGCATCCATTCTCCCTTGAGAGTATACAGTTGACCCTTCCCAATGGTCTTTTTTCTGTGAACTCTCACCTTGAGTGAGCATCCTTATTGGTTTTGTTACACCGCCTACCAAGTCTTTCAAGCGTTCATTCTCTCTCAACATCCTCTCATTATTGATTTTGTACATCTCCCTTTCCCTTATCAATGCTTGGATTTGGGCTTTATTCAACTTGGCTATATTTATCCCAATATCAGTAGTCACTATAGGATCAACCTCCCTAGCCTTTAGGGTCATGACATGTCCGAATGCCTTTTCAGTATCAATAACAATTGATTTCTCGTGAGGAGGATACAAGGCCCAAATCATCAATGGTTCATCATCAGGATTGTATCTTGATCTTGTGTATACCTCTGTCACCTTCTCTATACTGAGCTTGTGGGTAGCATTGTTATCTTTTAAAAAAATATCAAAAACTAATGCAGAATTCATATCCAAACTTGGAAAAATCATAACACCTGCCTTTTCAAGCAGCTCCCTCCCCTTTTCAGGGGTCATGTCAATCATCTCTTTGTCCACTTCATCCTTTAAGCTTTTTAACAAATGATCCTCATTCCTTGGAGTGACATTGTCAACCTGTCACCTTATCTCTTTCCCTTTTTGCTTATATAAAAATGTCTTAAACTCTGAGGTCTTTACAAATTCATCATCTGATATGAAAGACCTATAGTCTTCATGTCTTGTATCTACATCCATGGTTTCCTCAACATCTATTTCTTTGGAAACATAGGCATACTCCTGAGTCTTCATTCTTGAAACTTTCCCAGATGAGCTTTGTGGCCTGTCTATTTCTGAAATCCCCTTAATGGAGGATAACAACTCAGCATCCACCAACTCCTGATTATGTTTTTCAAACACAATTTCAGCTTCCTCTACCTCCAGGTTTCTGATTATGTCATCAGATTTAAAGGGCACATGATGGTACCCTCCGAGAATTACTTTTTGTCTAGAAAAGTGGATATACCCTTCTAGATCAAAGTTCTTTCTCACTAGTGCTCTACTCATGTTGTAGTGCAATAATTTGTCTAGAATCAGATCATAACCTTCCTTGGCTAATACAGTGAAATCACTAAAACACAATGTACTGGGCATAAAAGCCTATTTCCAATATGAACTTAAGTTCATAACACTGGAGTAATCCATTTTCCTAACAATTTCAAGGTATGCAATTCTATCCGGGACAGTTCTGGGCAGAATGAAAGGTGTATCCTCAAAGCCATAAACCCTAATAATTGTGGCATTCTCTAAGCAATACCAATCCCCCCAGTTGTGGTTAATTGGTCCATTGTAATCTCTAGGCCTAAGAAACCTTTTTACTTGTTCAGATAAAGAATAATCACAAGGATGGCTAAAAAATCTATACAAGGGTTTCACAAAGAATTCTTCAAAATGCAAGAAATTTGAATTGGCAAACCTGCTATCCCAAATAGCAGTCCATAATTGAACAAGCAATGGCCTACCTTCCTTGTCGGATTGTGAAATCCTCAGCTCCTGGGGCCATAAACCTAACTCTTGTCCAAAATACAACACTAAGTGCATCAGCAGTGAGTAATTTCTGAGATGGAGAACATAAGCACCACTCTTTATCGCCATCAAACCTAGATCCAGCTCCTTAAAAACATGTGCAACATAGTCAAATGATCTGGAATTGTGGTACTGAATGTCTGCAGAAATCACCATGGGCACAACTGCCATATGCTCAGGTACCTCCATCCCTAATACCTATCCCACTGAGTAGTAAGTATATTTTAGGTAAGGTTCGAAGAGGTCTTCATGAAAGGGTGGCCCCTCACTGTCTTCCATTGGAGTAGGTTTTCCATGACACCTAATTCTATGCAGAGGTAACCTCCACCCTTTATAAATGGTGTCCATCCTTCTGAACTCACTATCGAGCTCTTCACTCACTACTTTGTCACTGCATATTCCCTCCATTATGAAAACCTCAGCAATTGCATTCTCAGATACATGTATCAATGGATTCCTTGACAAATCACATATAGCTTTGTTTTTTGAATCATAGTGTCCGGCCAACAATTTTACCAGTTCGACATTTATAAAAATATTAGGGCACACTAATTTCCCTAAATTGAGCCTCCATGGATTGCCAACTGGCTCAAAGCGATTTCTCCTGTGGTAATGGAAATTGAATAACTCATAGCCTCTAATCAAAGTCTAAACATCACCTATAAATTTGCATTTGTCATCCAATTTGTCAACTTCCGGTTTGAGTTGTGCAGAATGCCTAGCTTTAGGTCCAGAACCAGGTAACTGGTCTATGAGGTCTTGATTTAGCTTCCTTTCAGTACCTTCTGGTTGCAACTCAGTCTTTTGCTTTTTTGCTTTTGATTGGCTTCCCTCCCTGAGTTTTCTTCCCTTTAGTTTTCCTAAACCAGTGCCTTCCATAATTCAAAAATTTACGAATTCTGAGAGGACGAGAAACTTACTGTAACTTCTTCCAAACTCAAGCCAGGTGAATGCCTTAATTGTTGTGCTGGTTCCCTTGCTCTCCTTCGCTTTGAATTCTGTGAGACAATGATTTCAATTGATCATACCCTGATATGCAAAATCTCCTATGCTTCGTGGTGCCATTAATGTCTTTACCGATCGAGACATGAATGCTGTAAGTTTTTTTTTCAAAATTCTCGCAATCACATCAGGGTTCAATGATCACCCACCCACCAAGACATCTTGCAGTTTCCCTGACATCACAAGTCTCCCTGATAGTTTCTTTCCTTTTGCTTTTATATCACCATGACTTTCACCGAAACAACTATCGCTCAGACTTAATGAATGGGGCCAACGGTTCTTTGTATTACTCCGAAAGTACTTTGTCTCACCGAGATGTTCACTTTATCGAGTATGTCACCGAGAACAAGAAATTTGTTCTAGCGACAAAATAATACTTGCTGTGATGTCTCTTAGATCTCCCCGCGGTGACATGTCTCACCGATACCCCTCTTCTTTGGCAAGACAACGAGCATCGTCTTATCAATACCCTTTATCTCCGCATGCTCAATTCTATCGGTGTAACCTGAGGGTCGGTAAGACTTTTATGAACTCTTCCCAGCATCGTTTGTCTTACTGATTGAGTCCTCCTTTTGCTTTATCGGCAAGACCAATAGCGCTTTGGCCAGTGTTTTCAAATCTCTCTCCGATGACCAAAGTCTCTCTGATAGACTTTACTTTTCTCCAATCAGCAAAAGGTAACTTAGCTCGATATGACCTTACACCGTCACGCCAATACCTTTTGTCTTGTCGATAAGTAATACAAACCCGCATTCTCCTAGTGTATAACTTTATCGGTATGACCCATTTGATGTCTCGCCGATACAATAACATCGATAAGACATTTCAAACCTCTGGCCGGTCCACCTGTTCAATGTTCACCCATCTACTAAGACATCTTGCAGTTTACCAAACATCACAAGTCGCCCCGATAGTTTCTTTCTTTCTGCTTTTTTATCGCCGTGACTTTCACCAAAAAAACTATCGCCCAGACTTAATGAATCGGGGCAACAATTCTTCACCTTACTCTGAAAGCTTTTCATCTCACCGAGATGCTCACTTTATTGACCAAGTATTTGTTTTTCCGACAAAATGATACTCACCGTGATGTCTCTTAGATCTCCCCACAGTGACATGTCTCACCGATACACTTTTTCTTCGGCGAGACCATGCACATTGTCTTCTCGACACCCTTTATCTTCGTATGCTCAGTTCTGTCGATGTAACCCGAGGGGTTGGTAAGACTTTCTGAATTCTCCCCGGCATCATTTGTCTCACCGAGTGAATCCTCCCCTTGCTTTATCGGCAAGACTAATAATGCTACGGGTAGTGTTTTAAAATCTCTTTCTAATGACCAAAGTCTCTCCGATAGACTTTACGTTACTCCAATCGGCAAAAGGTAATTTAGCTCAATGTGACCTTACATCGTCTCGCCGATACTTTTTGTCTTGCCGATAAGATATAGAAACCCGCATTCTCTTTGTGTATAACTTGATCGGTGTGACCCTTGCTATGTCTTGCCGATACATTTAGGATATGTATATTATCATCGATGAGACCTGCATCAACTTATGCCGATATTTTCATATGTAAAGATTTTAATGTCAGATGAAATTTATGGGGCCTTATGGCACAATTTTAAATCAGATTTTGGTAAAATATGCTATGTGAGGATTTTTTGTCTGCATTATGAATATTTTTTCGGAGACTAATAATCATGAAGAAATAATGAATTTGTCAAAATTTGACAGTTCCAACAGCATGAAGGTTTGTTGTTTCATGACAGTACTAGCATTTCAGTTATAATGATATATTTAGAGCTCATGGCTCTCCTTTGTATAAACAAATCACAATTTTGAATAATATAATCAAGGGTTATGGTGTTCATCTCACTGTTATCATGGTGTGTATGATTTCCATTTTTCCTTTAATTCAAAGAGTAAATTAAAATGCTTGGATGGAGTCATAGATGGATATGTTTGTAAAGGGATTTGATAAGAAATATTGAGTTAGGATAGAAATTGACACTGTTGTAATGCAATATTGTCAGAGATCTTATATGTTATGTGTTTGAACTTGTTATGGAAATCTAAATATTTGTGAATTAATTCGACTCCCCAATAGTATATGGCACTAGCCTAAATCGTATGTGTTTGTAAGGTTATGTGTCTGTTTATCTAAGCTTAGAACTTGCTGCCAAATTGAAAATTAAATGACTATCTTAAGTGGTGAAATGTCGTTGTAATCATCTCATGCTCGAAGTAGTTGATACTATTGATGCTTTTCTATTGTTTTAATTGATATATCAATCATATATATATATATATTCAGTTTACCTATACAAATTTGTTGTATTTGCGTGATGTGATTATTTGGTTCTTTCAAGTAAAGATTAAACCCTCTTAGTAAATCACAGTAACTAAAGAGTATTAATTGTATCAATAAGAAGAATCACATAACTGGGATTGACATTCTATCTCAAGTAGAGTTTGTCAGTCATTTACTTGCACATTTATACAAGTTATAAACTACATTTGTGTGCCAAACACTTTGAATTATTGCCATCATAGATTACACTTTTATAGATCTTCATTAGACTCCATACACCCAACAAGGCAGTGGTCTCACGCTTTCATCTTTTGGTTTATCCATTTTATTTTTTACATTCTGTTAACTCAACATATTCTAATATAATTCAAATATAATTAAAATTAAAAACATCATAAATTAATTATGTAACCACATAAGTCAAATATAATTCTTTCAAGAAATTAATATCAAATAGATAATAAATTAAATGTCATTGATCTTCTTCTTCATCCAACTCTTTGTCTGTATCATCCGATCAGATTCAACATTGTAAGGATTGGTCATATCATCATCATCGTCATTGATATCAGTTTCGATAATGTCATCATCCACATGGATATCATCTTCATGAACATTAACTCCTACATCATCATGATCTAGTTCCTCCTCTTCGACATCTTCGTCAGGCACATCATCAACTAATTGTTGATCCTGATCATCATCTACATCATCTTCTATTTCTTCAAAATCTTCTTCTTCCACCACATTATACTTTACCGGCCTTCCTCTTGGATCATGTCTAACAACATATGACCAACCCGCTTTACCTAGAACCTCTGAGTAAAATACCTGCTCACATTGGCTTGGAAGAACATAGGGCTCATTTCTAGCTCGCTCAAAATACCTTGTATTAACCATGGTAAATCCATTATCATGTTCAATAACAGTTCTCTTAGGATCATTTTCATTCAATCGTAGCCTGTACCATAGGATGATGAACAAAACTAATTTGAAGGACTTAAAGTCACACTCAAGTATATCATCCAAAATCCCATAGTATTGATTTTCTGAGACTTCTGGATGTATGTCGCTTCTAGATGAAACATTAGTCACCTAGAAGACTGCAGTTATCCCAGAATCACAAGTTTTCTTCGTGTCATCCAACTTTTTGATTTGAAATTTATGACCATTGCACCACATAGCCTTGTGGTGTTTCACCTGCAATATGTCAAACATGCAAAAATTATTGCAATATCGTCAGTTGATAAACATATTTATTCTTGGCCGAATGTATGCAAAGAAAAAAATCTCAACATATATATACATCAATATAATTGAAAATAATTAAATAATATGGCTGATTAATATATTTATACATACCTATTTATCTCTTAAACCATATGCTAAATAAATTTCCCTTGGTGTAACATTGGAATCTCCATTACGATGAGCTTCTTTAACCAATGAAGCCACACCTTCCCATGTTAATGCACGACCAGATTGTTGACATCGTTCAATCGATACCATCATCCAATCAAGATTGTTTGCGATGTACAAATGTAGTGCATCCCACTCTCGACCAACTATATCAAAAAAAAATGAAATTCACAAACGACATATAATTAGTTAAGTACCACAGTATACGACCTTAATTTATAAGTACAATATACATAAAAACCAAATGTAAAATGTATTCTAATTAATCTCTGGTGCAGGAGCACACCTAGGCTAACCTCCATAGTTAGGATATTTTGGGCTTGTATCTGACATTAGTCAAGTCAGAGTAATTATATGTTTGTTTTGGACCTTAGAAGGTTATTGTTGTGGCTAGGTGAGTTAGTCATTAGGACTAAGGTCACCAAAGTTAGTCATTGTTAATAGTTTTTACATTGCTTAGCCTTAGTAGCTTAAGTTGGGATTTGAGTCTTAAATGTGTTCTAAACACATGAATGATGTTAGAAAGATGCCATGAGGCCTTTAATGGTGTTGGTTACTCAAAATATAGGAGATAGAGGTCCTAAGAGTTAGGAAGGTGGCATAATGATAGAGTTGCCAAATGTTGTTACAAAATTGTCATGACAACAGTTGCCATTATGGAAAATGTTGCATGCAACTCGGTTACATAGGATCCCCTAAAGGATAGGAGTGGGGGATCAACCAACATACCCTACAAACATGGTGAATGGCATCTAATATGAAGCAGGCTCGAATTCAAGAAAGAGGGAGATTGTAATCAAGTTTTTGGAATAGAAGATAGCTCTGCAATTTCTATTTTTATGTGAACTCCAAGTGTTATTGAGTGACAGTGATACTAAGTGAATTGGATGTTTTGATTTAGTATTAGATTCGTGTTCATGGGATAGTATTAAACTTTTTTTATTTTGCAAGTAAGTTGATTTAAGTTGTTTTAGTGTCCTGAATAGATAGGTTAAGGTTTAAGGGTTTTATTGGTCCTATCCTAACCAGCTTGTGTTTTTATGGCTCCCCCATGAAATCTGGTCACGGGATTTTCCTGAGGGTAGGTGGATGTGTTAGGGGAGCCATTGGTCTATACATATGTAGAGTTAGGAGTCATGGAGATTGGAGCAACTATGTTTAATGTCAAGTCCTATGCGAGCTTAGAGTGCCCGGTTAGAGGTTTGATAGTAATGAATTGAAGAATTTAGGCAGGGGTTTGAGGTATAGTACGAAACAAGTATAGTTATAGGTAGGGTATAGACATATCCTAACATGCTAGAAGGATTGAGGTTCTATCAATCCATTTGACTGAGGTTTGAGCAAGAAAACTAGTGGGGTCCTACAAACAAGGCCTAATAGCCCTATTTAACCTAGATAATAGGAAACCAGTGTACGGAGGACTTAGGAGTATAGAATCTTTTGAATCCTTCAAAAAATCCAAAAGGGTATTCGAATGTGGAATTGGTTTTTTAAATTTTTTGGAAATTTTGGGCAGGAACGAAGTAAAGGTCTCTGTCAAGGGCTAGAAGAAATAGGCCTCCTCAAAACCAATTCTTGAAATCGGTAAGAAAGAAGTTTGGAGATCCTCCAAGATGGATCTAGTTGGAAGTACATGGCATGTTTCCAATGTGTTTGGCACCCCTATAATCAATTCAATTTTTGTGTGATGTTGGCACTTAGAGTCTTCTAAGTGTAGGAGAGAGTTTGCACATAACAAAGTGGTGTTAGTCCTTCAAGGTGAAGCTCAAGGTGTGAGACTCTTGGAGAGGAGTTGGATTAGGACTTAGTTAATCATCTAAACCTAACAAGGAATTAGAAAATATTAGGTTCTCAGAAGAAGACAAGGAAAGGTCTTCTTAGCTAGTTGTGCAAGAAAGCCTTGGAACACTTACACTAATCTCCATGACCATCTTATAATTACCTGACACTTTCCTCAATCTACCTTTCCCCATCAAGTACTCCCCTTCGAATTTGTTAATGGAGTTGGGATCCCAAATGTGATCTACATGGATCTTTGCTGCAAACTTAGGAAGATATTCAGTAATGTACACCATGGTCTGGTATACCATGTATCCCTCCACCATAGAACCCTTAGGATGTGCTCTCTGTCTAACCAAAGCCTTCAAAAATTTCAAGTGCCTCTCAACCATCCACATTGACCTTGTGTGTACAGGTCCACACAATTCAATCTCCTCAACTTGGTGTATGAGGTAGTGTTCTTGTGCATTGAAAAATGTCGAAGGTAGACACTTTTGCATTTCACACATTAGACGAGGAATTCTTCTCTTCCAATAATTTATATCTTCTTTATGGATTGCTTTAGATGACAACCATCTACAAGTGATTCAAGGCACAAATATATTAATGAGATTTAACAAAAATATACAACGAATTAAACAAATATCGCTACTTACCTCATGTATTTTCCAAGATCATATATAACTTGCTTGAAATTGTTGTCGAAGTTGTCTAGGAGAGATAGAAGTAGAATGTACTATAGCAATTATAAAATGATCTTTTCATTAATATTTTTCCAAAAATAGTAAACATAATACACTGAAAAGTACATGCAGTATACAAATATATATATAATATACTAGAATAATTACCTTAATGAAGGTATGACAATCATGCATTTTCATCTCTGACCCAAATTCACCTTTCTTTGTTATGATATTGTTTATGTTGGCAGCAAATCCTGTGGGAAATCGAATTTTTCGTATGACTTGTTTTATAGCATTGCTTTGCTGCTCTGTTAATAACCAAGGAAGGGCACTTATATTAATTTGGTCTCCATCGCTATTTAATTGAATGACATTTTTCATTTCATGACTGGCTTCCTGAATGTCACTACAAATTTTGACAATTTTTTCTTTGTCATGCCTTCCATCCAATATTTTCCATAACTTTTTTGTCATATTCTTTCTGACATGCATTGTATCAAACAAATGCACAATTTGTAGCTGCTCATAGTAGGGCAACCTACTAAATTATCTGTGATAACTTTTCAGTCCCTGTGGAAGCCAACCATTAAAGCCTTGATGACCTTCATGAAGCATATAAGTTAAACAAATTAACAACTACAATCATTGTCAATTACAACATGATCACAAAATAAAAATATAAATTCAAAACATATCATAAATGATAGATAAACAATTTGATCTGATGTATAACCTTGACGATTAATTCTATTATATTCCAAATTCCATAGGCGATGTGTCATTCTTTGTGGTTTTCATGTAGTCTCTTCTTTCCCATTGAAAAGATGTTTTTCAGTAGTTCGATACTTATGATTTCTGTGAAGGAAGTGCCTATACTCATCAAGCACTTGCTTTCCTAAATTTGCTGAACAACGAGATTTCATCTTTGGACCACAAATTGGACATGCAAATTTTCCCTTTGTTTGAAGACCTGCAAATCATATATAATTGGATTAAATATGTCAATTTTTATAATTATATATAATGAATAGATTATTTAAAAAACATGCATGATATCTAATTCATAAAATTAAATATCGTTAAAGTCATGCAGTCGAATGTTATAACATACCAGAAAAATGTGTTAGCCCTGGGGCATCATAAATTGTCCATACAAGCATTGCATGGAATTGAAATTGTCTTTGTCCTATTGGTCTAGATACGTCATACATAGTGACGCCATTCCATATCTTTAGTAACTCGTCGATAAGAGACTCAATATATACATTCATATCTTTAACTTGGTACTTACCTAGTTGAATGAACATAGACATTACATAATTATTATAACCATTTTATTGCAATATATATAAATTCATGTACATGACTATTAAATGAAAAAACATATGTCATTATGCAACAAATAAGACAAATGAGATGCTACTACGTTAAAGAAAATTGATGTAAACAAATACCTGGAACAATCATTTCCAACATTATGTGCTCCCTCTTTATTGACATCCATGGAGGAATGTTATTGTTGATAACAAAAACAGGCCACATCGAGTACTAAATAGATCTCAGCTCTTCAAATGGATTGACACCATCCGCTACCAATGAAAGCCTGAGATTATGAGGTTCTTCTTTAAAGTGTGGCCATTTTTCCTCCATGTCCCTAAATGCAGAACCATCCACAGGCATTTGAATAATCTCATCTCCACTTCTATTACGTGCATGGTAATCCATAAATTGCACTAAGCTTTCACACCTAAATAATTGTTGCATACATGGAATAATGGGAATATAATGAAGAACCTTGCGAGGTACCTTTTTTGTTAGTTGATCTATTCGATTTCTACTGATATGACATTCTGGGCATTCTGTTGCAAATTCATGTTGTTTATGATATATAATATGATCATTGGGACATGCATCTATTGCTTGATACTCCATTCCAATATCTTTCATAATTCCAGATAAATCTCAGTATGAGCGAGGTAAAATATTTGATGGTGGTAACAAAAATTCACTAATCAATCTACAACAAAAAATAACTTCTTAATATAAAGAATATTAAAGGTACATACTTCATCCTTTATTTACTAGCGATGAACTAACAACAATTAAAATAGATGAAAAAAAATGACATATATGGCATACCTTAATATCCGTGAGATTGCTATGTTGGATAAACCATTCATAACCTTCAAGTTCACCAGCAACAATACAACAGAAAGAAGAATTGTTTGGGAGCCTTCATAAAGTGGCTCATATGCCTTCTCAAGTACAAGTAAATCATGAACATCATCAAAGTCATCTCGATCAACATGATTAGATTCAAGTTCACCAGCAACAATACAACAGAAAGAAGAATTGTTTGGGAGCCTTCATAAAGTGGCTCATATGCCTTCTCAAGTACAAGTAAATCATGAACATCATCAAAGTCATCTCGATCAACATGATTAGATGTGCCACTATATGTGTTATGGATCAATGTATTTGTACCATCATCTTTAATTGTGTTTTCTGGTGCATGATCATCTTCTTCCATAGGATCATTAACTTCATCTTCGATATTCACAGCTCCATGTTCCTCTGCTTGCAAAACCACATTCTCTGGGCTGTGATAATTCATATCATGTGCCCTAAGGTGCCCCACCTTTATAATAATGACAGACACAAATAAACCATGATCATGATCAAGTGATTTTATATATATATCAAATGTTAAAACAATATAAACATTTACAAATTCAATCAATATAAACACATATAATGAACAACTTACCAATGGACGATAATCATGCCCCCCTTCAACGTGACCATGCTGCCTACAATATTTCTCAGCTGTTGTGATTAAAAGTCTTCTCATCTTTAAGCCCTTGCAATTATTGCAAGGACAATAACATTTCCCATTGCCCTTTCTTTTCAATATAGCCCACAATCTAGCAACTGTCTCTTCATTTTATTCTGGACTAATATTATCTGACATAATTTTTCTTTACCAAGCTTGAATATTTAGATCTTCAAAAAATATCAAACTCACATGCACTCCAATAATTTTTAATCGTACACAAGTGTAGGACATGAAAATCTACAAATGTTAGTAACCTTGACAAAACAACATAACAGAAATGCATATCCTTATGAGATAATAATCCATGATTCACAATGCAAACAAATGACTCAACAGCATATGAAACATGAAATATATCTATCCCATATTGGATTGGTGCTCCTTGTGATGTAGAAGGGATGCCCTTTCCCAATCCATGATAAGCAAGATGCCAAATGATAGATGGTGAAGAGCAAGATTGACTCTCAAATGAAGAGAGCAACCTTGCCTCAAGATGTAATTGCTAAGCAAATGGTGTGGTGATGAACAAGATTAGTTCTCTTATGAAGAGAGTAACCTTGCAAGTGAGAATGTGTTGTCC
>CM021107.1:597738046-597843593 GCA_007115665.2 Sequoiadendron giganteum
AAGAATTGGGTAAAATTCAGAGGGTTTTCACTATTGATTCATATATTTTTATATAGGGTTCAGAAGGTATTTGAAAAAGATATGGAGTTGAAGAAGATGGAAGGAGATATTGAAATGCCTATCCAATATTGGACTAGGGTCTTAGACAAAAATGATCATAAGTTTGATTATGTCACCTGTCATAATATTTTTGGATCTAAGTTAAGGAAGGCTTTAGTTGTTGATCCACCCAGGATTCCAAAATAAATTCATGACTTTCTAAGACCTATGGAGAGGAGGCCTGAGTTGAATCTAACCCACAATTGGGGTGATATTATCCCCAATCACAATACTACAATCTTCAGGGTCTTTGGCACCAATGCCATCCCGTCTGTCCTACCTAAAGAAGTTCCTCTCAGACTTGGTTTTGTAGAGATTATGAGGCAATTGGGAGCATCTCAAGATTTCCATTTGCCTGTTGAACATAAGAAAGGAACCTTTTTCCCTGAATATACAGCTTTTGCATATTTTGTTATGATAAAGGGAGGGTGGAGAAATTTACACTTGTTACTCAAGCCATATAGATTGAATACTATACGCCCTAGGAATTATGATCCTGAGGGTTTTATCTCCCAAATGAAGGCTAGACATCGGACTAGAACCTTTGTTCACAATTTCTACTATCCTGAAGATATCATTAAGAATATTTTTGATGAGGACTTACAGGATGAGAGAAAGGAAATGTACATTGCCTATTCAAAAATGGTAAGTAAACAGGAGAAAATACTTGGTTTTGATCCTATACCTGATGCTAAAGATGAGCTCAGCAGGGCAATCTATGTTCTTGATAATTTTGAGAGCATAGTAGGAGTCTTGAAGGAGGAAAGGATTGTAGAAGAAAAGGGAAAGTCACATGTTACTGAGCAGCACCCTGAGATAAGAATCGAAGAAAGGCCTACCTACCAGCCTCAAGGTAAAATAAAAGTGTTTTCAAGAAGGAAGAGAAATAGGACAGAGGAAGTTACGATGAGTGGTGCATCATCCATCCTAAGGAAATCAGTATCTGGTATTATTGATCTGGATTCACCTCGAAAGAGTTCAGAACAGATTAGCACATCATCCCCAAAGAGGCCTAGAACTGATAGTATGGGGGATGTTGGCCAAAAAGGTAATGATGAGGAGGATATTATTGTAACTTTGGATGAAATAAATCCAAAAATGCCACTAGATCCAACTGACATTGCAATGAGCTCAGGAGCCATCACCCTAAGATTGGGGAAGGATGAGATTAAAGGAATTACAAATAGTGATGATTTGAGAATGGAAGCCTGCAAAGAATTCATGATGGATGACTCTTTTATCCATACCTGTGCTTTTGAAGATTTTGTATGGAGAGCTTATCTCTCATCTTATACTAAGCAGGTGGCACATGAGAGAAGTTTGCACCCAGAGCTTCCAAAGCAAGTAATTCAATCAAAGTTCAAAGTACAATTGAAGGAGAGGTTTAAGGAAATCACACCAGAACAGGGCAGAACATTGGTTCAAAAGTGTGGGATATTGTTGATGCTATAGTATTTGATACAGTAAGAAGGGAAAATAAACCACTTCTTGCAATAGAGGAGGAGGCGGCATTAGCACTTAAAGGATCAGCTTTCGATGAAGAGTGTGATTCTCTGGCAATATGGTCACTATCTACAGGGTCTCGAAAACCTATTGTCACTGAAACATCCGATTTTAGTGGTCATTTGATTGTGAAGAGAGTTGTTGATACCCCTAACTTGGAGGCTGTTGACATGGTTGTGAATGTTGCCAAATTTACTAAGGCAACCATGGAAGATTTAACTAAAAACTGAGATACTCTGAGGAACCAGTATAATGACATTATTATTGAGTATAATAAGAGTCAGCAAAGGGTGGGGGAATTGGAAACACAAATGGCCTTATTAAGGCAACAAATGGAAATCTTGAGATCCCAAAAGCAGGTTAGCTCTAGCCAAATTATTGCTGACCCACAAATTGATCAACCCCAACCTCCTGCACAGGTTCAATCTTGGGCTATGGTCCCATATAATATGGGACAAGTGCCTATTGTGGTTGAGAAGGCCAGTACCTTGAGCGAAGATCCTTCTAGGGAAAAGATACTCTAGCAGATTGAAGAATATAAGGAGATGGTAAATCAAATCTGGGATGCAGCAGGAAGGAATAATTTAGAAATTGTTGATACTATGTTAAGGCATCTACATAAATGGGTCCAAAGTAAGCTGAATGGTGTTCATGTGAATTATGCCTTGATGCTGCAAGCACTTGAATTGTTTCCAAGGGACAGAGAATTGGCTATCCCTTTGCTAAATAGATGGGGCCCTAGAATGGAAAAATTGAAATTTATGGCAGTTGGAGCAAAGCAACATGGGAATAAGTATCCTACAGTCATGACAACATATCAATTTTTTAAGACTATTGTTGAGCAAAAATTCCAGGGGTTTGCTGCTCCTATGGAGTCCAAAATCAAAGCACTGAAGGATATTTATGATGGAAAAGATTTGACTCCACTACCTCATATTTTGCATAGTAAGGATAGTGTCAAGCCTTTGTAGGAGTGGAAGGAGCAAATGAATAATAAAATGACCACCCAAACTCATGAGATATGCAAAAATGTTGATATTCGCATGTTGGAGAACACTTTATAGAAGTTATCACTTGTCATTAGTTTCCTGGAGAATTTTGACAAGACAGCCACATCATTAATGATAAAGTATGTACCTTATCGAAAAATGGTGGATCAGGTGGTGGCTTTCAATTGGCCGTCAGAGGAAGATTTTGAGTCATGGAAAAAGATGTTTATTGATGAACTTGAATTATAAATAATGGGGATGAGAGCTACAATTTGGTCATGTAAAATACAGGTCTGGCCTATGGTATTATATTTTGA
The DNA here is from genome assembly GCA_007115665.2 of Sequoiadendron giganteum. Taxonomy (NCBI): domain Eukaryota; kingdom Viridiplantae; phylum Streptophyta; class Pinopsida; order Cupressales; family Cupressaceae; genus Sequoiadendron; species Sequoiadendron giganteum. The sequence goes on from CM021107.1 coordinate 597,740,955, forward strand.
AATGCATTCTCTTCCCGGATTCAGGTACAAATTGCACAAATAAAATCAGCACATGGAGCGGTTAAAAGATGCTTTGGTGTCAGGGAATCAATACTTGGAACCACACTTTCCTTTCCTCCATAACAAATTAATCATCATTTTTTTTTAAGCTTTTCTTCTCTTACCAAGCAAATGATGTAAAGATAATTGACTAGGAATTAGCGGTCCAATAAAAAAAGGACATGTGTATCCTCCGGCCTAAAGCTTGTTTGCTCCCTTGTTTTTATAAAAGGGAATTCTAGGCTGAGGAATAGGTCTATTGATATTACTTAAGATACGTAAGAGAAGAATCAAGTAGAGAAAGAGAAAAGAATATGTCCAATTTTTTGAAGCTTTGAATCTGTTTAGGAACTTAGTAAATCATGGGGTTTTGGAGCATACTTATGCAAATCTTGTGATTGTTTTGAGCCTATTTTCTCTCCTATTGTAATAATTTGCATGAATTTTTAAGGAAAAGTCTATCAAAGATGATGTTCATTAAATTTCAGTTGTCATTTCCTGTGGATTATGTTCGACTATAGCTTTGGTTCAATGGACCTGTTAAATGCTTCAGTTGTTCAATAAGTTCATGCAAATTAGCACATAGGATTTGCTAAAGAGTAATAGATTCATGTATTGATGAATGGATGGTAATGCCTTACATACAAATCATAGATGCTCTAGATGAAAGTTACCCTATAGTTCAGTTTCCAATTTGACTCTGTGCTTTAGGATATGGCACTGGTACTCTAACTGCTTATTGTTCTTGTATTTTTTGTTATAGCTTCAGGCCATTTCACTCGAATATTTCATAAAAACACACTTAGGTGTTATTTCAATTCCTTGTTAAATAAGAGCTGAATTCTCTTGAGAATAGCCAATTTCTTGAAGGATTATCTTGTTTAAACTTAGACTGGAATTTAGCTATTGTTTATCCATGTATGAGCAAATAATTCTCATCATGAATGACAATATATTTTAGGGATACCCTCTTGGATCTTACAGAGTCCTAAGTGTAGGAGAGATAATAGTTTTGTTGCATTTTTCTCGTTAAGTTGGCACAGTGCCTTCAGGACTTTTAAAATTGAGTATGGCAAGCTCATAGAAGCTTCTGCAAGTTCTACTTGGGTTGTAAAAAATGCCAACATTATGCACTATTTTGGATGAGTTACAACATTATGCAAGACTATTTCTCAAGTCTTTTCAAGTTCCAAGAGTCGACACCATGCCCAATGGATAAGTTTAGGCAACTGGTGAGGATGTTTAGCAGACAAACATATAGAAGATGTCACCAATTTTTTTACCTAATTTAGCTTCTAACTCAATCAAGTAAAGTTGGGATAGTTTTTGCAAAAACAAAGATAAATTTACACATTCAATTCTACTAAGCTCCATTCATATACACAAAAGTATTATCAAATGAATTATAGTTCATTATGCAAATGTTTACAAGAGAAAGATTGCACAAAATTTTCACAAATGTCTTTTATTGATAATTACAAATGTATGGTGTCCCACACAAGTTGTGGGAATAACTATTTGAATACAATATAAGACATAAACTATACATTTGAAGAAATAGAAAGGAAAGAGCATATGGAAAGAGTAGGGATCCTTCATTGCCTAAATGATGAACCCCAAAGTTGAACTGTTGCCTAAATGATACACCCCAAAGTTGAACTATTGCATCATTGGAAAAGTATGATCAAATTCATCTATTATGAAGAATTGGTCTATGTGCCTCTAGCAATCACTATAAAAATGTGAAAGAGAAAGCTATTTTATTTTTTCTGTCTTATCTTATACCATTTTACAAGAATGGGGGAGCCAATGTGCAAGAAGATCTTTGGAAACTAGGCATGAAAATTGCAGGTTAAAGAGGATGGAGGTGCCAAATTTATAGTACTCATTGTCCCTTGGTCGTCGATTTTCCCTGAGTGCCCTCAACCTGGTCCTCGGTGCTGGTATTGACCTTGTTCTAGCTCCAAACTCTTCTTTGGCGCTAGTATTGACCTTGTTTTCACTCCTCCAAAATATTCCTCAGTGCTGGTATTGACCTTTCACTTGTCCAATTTGACGAGCTACAACCTGCTTTAGTTAGGTTTTAGAGTATGTTAATAAAATTTTAAAAAAATTATGGCGCCATTTAGAGTAGTGAATATAAAGCAAGCGATTCCTATTATGGCGCCATTTAGAGTAGTGAATATAAAGTAAGCCAAGCCTATTATAGTCATGAGGGAAATAATAAAACTCCTAGGATACTTTGTGAAACCATTTTCCTTGCTTAAAGGGAGGCCATAAAATATACCTTTGGATTTTTTCAATCTTCAAATATGAGGATTTGCAAGGTTCTTAGCAACATGAGTAATGGAAATGTGTGCAACAAGAATTTTTGAACACACATGGAATCTCCTTGCCAAAGAAAGGGGCTTCATAATTTAATATGATAATTTTTCTCAGCTCTAGAATCAACTTTTAAATCTTCTCCTAATAGGGCCAAAATCACATCTTCTTGTGTTTGAGAAGTCACCAGCACTGAACATAACCGTCAAGCAACTTTTCATCAAGATTATAACATCACCGTCGATTTTGAGCACGTGCATCTCGGAGCCGCTTTAGTAACCTGTCATATAATGTACTAAAACTCAACATAAATATTAAAGCACTTTGATTAATAGTAATGTTATAATATTAATATATTATATAACAATATTATATTACATTATATGAATTATAATGATATATTTGATATATTAAGATTATATATAATCTATATATAGATTAATAGTAATTATATTAGATTATTAATATTATTGGTATATTATTAATAATATTAATATTGTATTAGATTAATAATAATTATAATATTGTTAAATGATTAATTATATTACAAATGAACACTGCTTTCAAATTCTTAGCTTTGAATGAATGGTTGAAGCACCAATGTTGAATGTTGCAACTCTAGTAGGCATGAATAGAAGTAGAGGAGATTGTTTGGGAGAAGAATTTTTTCTAGTGCTAGGTTATGTATTAGGTTATATAGGGTTAGGTTATATAGTGTTTGAGCCTAGCCTCAAACACTACAATTAGGGTTAGGTTATGTGTTTTCTTTAGGGTTAGGTTTGGGATTAGGTTTATGGTTATGGTTAGAGTTTAGGGTAATCCAAATCATAACCTAACCCTTTCTCTCGAAACCTTAACCTTGACCCTAACCCTCACCTTTATCCTATCTTTATAACCCTAACCACAACCGAAACTCTAACCCCAACCCTAACCCTAATTACCTAACCCTAAATATTATTTATTTTATTAATTAGTTGCATTCACTATAATAACCCTAAACCTATCCCTAAACTTAACCCTAGCCCTATCCCTGGCCCTAATCCTAACCCCAACTCTAAGCCAAATATAAAAACAACCCTTAATCATAATTACAATAACCCTAATACTATAATCCCTAATTGTAATACTAAACCCTAACCCTAATTTCATATCTAATCCCAACCATAACCAAAACTCTAAATCTAACCCTAATCATAAAACATAAACCCTAATCTAACCCTAATCCTAACATTATTTTCCTAACCCTAACCCTAACTCTAAACCTAACACTAACCCGAACACTAAATCCTAACCCTAATTAAATACCTAATCATAACCCTAAATTGTAACATCATCCTTTGAATTGGATACTACATCAAAAATTATGTGTTACAATCATTGCTTCCATTGTTGGCATTTTTACATTGGGATGCATATATTTTTAAAATCAACAAAATCTTTTAATGTCTTGCCAAAATTAATATTATTAATTGTAATATCAAACTTATAAACATGTATCCAATTTAGAACATAAATAAGAAATATATGGTAATAGTTTCTTCAAAAAACAAAGTGATGTGGACTAGAAGGACTATAAGGACTATAATGATTTTAGAATATACACATAATGGATTTGTTGAAAAGGTTTTAGAAACTTTCAAACAAATGCAATTGGTAGATGCAAAGAAAAATTCCACAACCTAATGGAACTTCAGTAAATTGAAGCTGGGGTTAGAGGGTTTCTAAATTACTCAGGGTAACCTTTAGTATGGATCGGTCAAAACCCTCTTGTTATGTTTTAACGGTGACCTGTTGCCATAGTGGACCGGTCACTTAAGTGAGGTTTCATCCCTCTCGGGTCGTGCTTAATCGGCCCTATTTCACTTGATTTGCCAGTCTTTTTGGCGTAATGGCCTAGGTATTACACCGCTAGAAATTTCAATATGGGCCCCACTTAAATGTTCCATCTGAGAGATGATGAGTCGTCCGATCACAGAATTCGATCTTGACCACTTCTCGTAGACCTCACAGGTTTGTCTGTTGGCATCATCAAAGTAGTGCGAGGTTCGTGAGATATGGCCATGTGGCATGAATGGATGAATGCCTTTTCTTCCCGAGGTGTTTGATATGACAGGGAGCCGTCTTTTCACCAGTAATAGCCATCAATAACAGGTTAATCATGATCTCTCGCACACCTCACATGGGCAGAGTAAATATCCAGGAGAGTGTTGTGAGATTCGCGAGGGAGTGGCACGTGGCTTTTCTTTTCGTGCCAGTGGGATTATATGGGACCCATTGTGCGGTCTGGGTTTATTCTTCTATGTGTTTTTGATTGGATATGTTTTCTGAAGGTGTCGATGTGGATTGTCAACATCCATTGACTTGATCTCCACCCTCCATTTGTTAAAGTGACTCCCGAATTAGTAGTTCATTTATAGGGAAGAAGTGTGTGAGTTGCCCGCGTGGCATGTATTACTTGGTTGTTGCTCATGTCATTAATGATATGAGTTTCTTTTCTCCCAAGGATCTCTACCTGATTTCCTCCTACGTGCGAATAGTGCCATCCTTCTGAGGGTATTCATAGTTATCTAGATCATTAACTGTGCAAGTGCTTGAATCACCTTCAAGTAATTGTACCCTGCATATTGGCTTGCTCTATAAATGCTAACTGAATTGTATGTAATCAGCATTGCATTCTCTTGTGTCTAAGTGCAGTAAGGTTTTTCTTCTGTTTGTGGATGCACTCTATTTCTATCATGAGTAAATCAGTTAAGCGAAGGAGTGCGAGGTTGGCTTCACCAATCATGAAGAAATCCGATTCTCCCATGTCTCGCAAGGCTATTATTAGGAACACTGGGAAGAGGCCAGTACATTGTTCGTCCCCGATAATCATCTCAGATTTTGATGAATCTGAGACTGATTCTGATTATCGGTACTATTTGGCTTCCCTGGCCGATCTTATGGGAGTGGATGAGGAGGTTCTAGCAATTGAGCCAGTGTCTGCATTAGCACCAGGTCTAGTTGTTCGAGAATGTGCTCGCAAGGTTGGTAAAGAGGAGGTGGTGCCATCGCTATCGCAGGCTCGAACTCGGAGCGGTTGCTTGTACTAGGGCCGTGTTGCTTCTTCATGATTACTGGTAGTGGGTCCGTTGGACGTGTCTTCTCTTCTCTTGTTGTTCTATCAAGTGGATGTGGATGTGGATATGGACGTGCGCGTGCTTTGCACGAAATTTTGTTTTTCGACTGGTTATTTCATAACCGTTTTGATTCCTTTGTTCATGCATGGTATCATTATGACAAGGAATGTAAATTTGAATTTCATTTTGGTGCTGAAATTCAATTTGGTGTCACAATGTAGCCTAATGCTTGTTGCTCTCCTATTCTATAAAGGAGATTTCACGGCTCATTGTGAAGGGTCAGAAAAATTTTGCAATCCGACGCTTGGAAGTTATGCAGTCCTCTTTATTGTTAAAGTGTTATGAACATTTTGTTTTAGGAAGTCATCCTGGGGTTAGGTTTATATACAGATTAGTGTGATATGCTTTTTTAATTACTTATATCAAAAGAAATCTATAAAATTAAGATGGTTTACTCTCCTGGGTGTGTGCCATGGATTATGAATAGCTTTATCAAAGATTCATCTGTTCAGTTTCAATAGTTAATTGAAAATGTGATTCATTTTCTTGCTTTAACTCAAAGAGTTAATCAAATGCTTGAAAAATAAGTTACATGTTCATGGTTGTATATACTCGGATGCTTGAAGAAGTACTATCTTAATATGCTAAAATATCTCATGATAGTAATGCTATATGAGATGGGTTCATCGTATCAGGATTTTGTTCTGTATGACTCTGTTGCCCTATGGATGAAGCACTGGATAATGTTTGTGTCATTTTATTAGTTCAAGACTGTAGGTTCTAAGCAAGGATATCCAAATACTGAACAAAAAACACTTGAATACAACCTTGTCCTCCTCAGGGAGGTATTGTAACAAATAAGTGGGTCAGTTTCATTGCTCTTTGGTACTGGTAGTCATTCTCTGGTCTGCCAAAACCTTGAGATGATCACTATCCCTTTGAGTGTGTAGGAATTGTAATCTGTACATAGGAAGTGTTCTTACCAATCATGAGACGTTCATGTGAACACGTTTAAGTTTACCCACCTTGGTCCTATAGAGCCAAAAGTGTAGGAGAAGTCAGTCCTTTACTGACTCTCGTTAGTTGGCCATTAGTGATTGTAGTTGTCCTCGATAGGGGTTGGCTACCTCTTAGATATCTGCAACCTCTACATGGATTGTATTTTAAACACCAACACAACCTTCACCAAAATCCTTATCGGTTTCCTTAATATGGGAGATTTGGAACAAGGTATAGACATCCATCAAAGCATAATATGAAGATGATTTTTTTCAAATGTTGTGGTTGTAGATGCCCTTTTAAAATTTATATAGAATGTGGAAGGATAGAAAAAGCTTGTGAACTGTTTGACAAAATGTCTCAAATAATTGTAATCTCTCAATTTATTTGTGTCTATTTTGTTATACCCCATGTCCCAAATTGGGTATAACACAATAGACACTAAAACAAATTGATAGATTGTTATGAGGGCAGTGATGAGACTTTTCTAATTAGAGTGTATTCCATGAGATTACAATTATTCGAGGCATTGTGTCAAATAGTTCATGGGCTTTGTCTATCCTCCCACATTTTGCATAGATTTCAAAAGGGCATCTACAACCACAAGATTTGAGAAAATTCATCTTCATATTATGTTTTCCTTATGATTGGTTGACTCTTATACTAAATTAATATGTTCAATTTATGTTTCCCACTTGATCTAACTATCCACAAATGGCAATTTAACAGTGGAAAGATATGATCCTACTTTGGTATAAATTGTATATGCAATATTAAGGTATGAATTAATATGTTCAATTAAGAGATGTCAAATGAAATGAATAAAACTAATGTAATGTAAATAAGGGAGACCAGTGCCTTATTGGGTAAAATGAAGTCAAATGAAAGCCTTTAATGAATGGTTTCTATCTAGCAGGTCCTCTAATTGTTTGGCATATAACTATGAGTTTACAACTGGTATAAACATGCAAGAGTGTAATTGATAAACCCTAGTTGAGGCAAAATATCAAATCTAATAATCTGATTCTTCTTAATGATCCAAATAGCATTCCCAAATTACTGTAATTTATTGAAAGGAATTTTAATTCTTCGTTAAAGAATCCAATAAACCAAATCACACAAAAACAACAAATGTGTATTGATAAATAGAATACATACTTGATACTTCAATTTAAACAACCAGGAAACATCAGATTGGAGACAATCAAATAATCGCAAGAATCCAACAAACAATTGATACCAGAATAAAGCCACTAAATCAACAGTCTTTCATTATCTCCTTCAAAGTTCATACATGCAACATAGTCTCCTTGAATGTCATCATTTCTGAAAATTTAATGCTTACAACAGTCTATCCTATTCTAATTCTATCTTCTACGCCTTAAATTTATCCAACAACGGATACTTATACACCAGTTTGCAAAAGGACATGCCTTTTCAAAAAGGTTTAAAGCATAAAAGGTTTAACAAATCCACTATTAACTAATTTCTCTTGAACCACAAATGGATTGCAGACATATGCTCTGTATAATCTTGGCACTCATGAGTGTCGACATCTCCCAACGCATTGCGGATCACAATCTCCATCATTATCATTTGCTCATTTTGCTCACATGCTGCATCCAATATCACATCTTTTGCAGTGGCTATCTCCAGCATCCCTTGGAGTATTGTTTCACACTCACTTTTCCATGTAGTCGCTTCCTTCATTTTCCCTTCATCATCACATAGCTTAGTGAATCTATCTTCGGCAGCCTCTGTCAATCCTTGCATATCCCCTTGTAACTCCACATAGAAATCCCTGTGCCTATCCATAATACAATTGGCATTTTCAATCTCTTCATTACTAGTAGTGTCCTCCTTCAGTTCCTCAATTCTTTCCTAAATTTTGCTATCCACTCTCCTGTGTTCCTTTATTGCATCTACGTACTGTGAATGTTTTCCCCAGAGTTTATTTAACCAAGTGGTTAAAACAACCTGCCTTTTTTTTATTATTGCAGCAAATGCATCCATTCTCCCTTGAGAGTATACAGTTGACCCTTCCCAATGGTCTTTTTTCTGTGAACTCTCACCTTGAGTGAGCATCCTTATTGGTTTTGTTACACCGCCTACCAAGTCTTTCAAGCGTTCATTCTCTCTCAACATCCTCTCATTATTGATTTTGTACATCTCCCTTTCCCTTATCAATGCTTGGATTTGGGCTTTATTCAACTTGGCTATATTTATCCCAATATCAGTAGTCACTATAGGATCAACCTCCCTAGCCTTTAGGGTCATGACATGTCCGAATGCCTTTTCAGTATCAATAACAATTGATTTCTCGTGAGGAGGATACAAGGCCCAAATCATCAATGGTTCATCATCAGGATTGTATCTTGATCTTGTGTATACCTCTGTCACCTTCTCTATACTGAGCTTGTGGGTAGCATTGTTATCTTTTAAAAAAATATCAAAAACTAATGCAGAATTCATATCCAAACTTGGAAAAATCATAACACCTGCCTTTTCAAGCAGCTCCCTCCCCTTTTCAGGGGTCATGTCAATCATCTCTTTGTCCACTTCATCCTTTAAGCTTTTTAACAAATGATCCTCATTCCTTGGAGTGACATTGTCAACCTGTCACCTTATCTCTTTCCCTTTTTGCTTATATAAAAATGTCTTAAACTCTGAGGTCTTTACAAATTCATCATCTGATATGAAAGACCTATAGTCTTCATGTCTTGTATCTACATCCATGGTTTCCTCAACATCTATTTCTTTGGAAACATAGGCATACTCCTGAGTCTTCATTCTTGAAACTTTCCCAGATGAGCTTTGTGGCCTGTCTATTTCTGAAATCCCCTTAATGGAGGATAACAACTCAGCATCCACCAACTCCTGATTATGTTTTTCAAACACAATTTCAGCTTCCTCTACCTCCAGGTTTCTGATTATGTCATCAGATTTAAAGGGCACATGATGGTACCCTCCGAGAATTACTTTTTGTCTAGAAAAGTGGATATACCCTTCTAGATCAAAGTTCTTTCTCACTAGTGCTCTACTCATGTTGTAGTGCAATAATTTGTCTAGAATCAGATCATAACCTTCCTTGGCTAATACAGTGAAATCACTAAAACACAATGTACTGGGCATAAAAGCCTATTTCCAATATGAACTTAAGTTCATAACACTGGAGTAATCCATTTTCCTAACAATTTCAAGGTATGCAATTCTATCCGGGACAGTTCTGGGCAGAATGAAAGGTGTATCCTCAAAGCCATAAACCCTAATAATTGTGGCATTCTCTAAGCAATACCAATCCCCCCAGTTGTGGTTAATTGGTCCATTGTAATCTCTAGGCCTAAGAAACCTTTTTACTTGTTCAGATAAAGAATAATCACAAGGATGGCTAAAAAATCTATACAAGGGTTTCACAAAGAATTCTTCAAAATGCAAGAAATTTGAATTGGCAAACCTGCTATCCCAAATAGCAGTCCATAATTGAACAAGCAATGGCCTACCTTCCTTGTCGGATTGTGAAATCCTCAGCTCCTGGGGCCATAAACCTAACTCTTGTCCAAAATACAACACTAAGTGCATCAGCAGTGAGTAATTTCTGAGATGGAGAACATAAGCACCACTCTTTATCGCCATCAAACCTAGATCCAGCTCCTTAAAAACATGTGCAACATAGTCAAATGATCTGGAATTGTGGTACTGAATGTCTGCAGAAATCACCATGGGCACAACTGCCATATGCTCAGGTACCTCCATCCCTAATACCTATCCCACTGAGTAGTAAGTATATTTTAGGTAAGGTTCGAAGAGGTCTTCATGAAAGGGTGGCCCCTCACTGTCTTCCATTGGAGTAGGTTTTCCATGACACCTAATTCTATGCAGAGGTAACCTCCACCCTTTATAAATGGTGTCCATCCTTCTGAACTCACTATCGAGCTCTTCACTCACTACTTTGTCACTGCATATTCCCTCCATTATGAAAACCTCAGCAATTGCATTCTCAGATACATGTATCAATGGATTCCTTGACAAATCACATATAGCTTTGTTTTTTGAATCATAGTGTCCGGCCAACAATTTTACCAGTTCGACATTTATAAAAATATTAGGGCACACTAATTTCCCTAAATTGAGCCTCCATGGATTGCCAACTGGCTCAAAGCGATTTCTCCTGTGGTAATGGAAATTGAATAACTCATAGCCTCTAATCAAAGTCTAAACATCACCTATAAATTTGCATTTGTCATCCAATTTGTCAACTTCCGGTTTGAGTTGTGCAGAATGCCTAGCTTTAGGTCCAGAACCAGGTAACTGGTCTATGAGGTCTTGATTTAGCTTCCTTTCAGTACCTTCTGGTTGCAACTCAGTCTTTTGCTTTTTTGCTTTTGATTGGCTTCCCTCCCTGAGTTTTCTTCCCTTTAGTTTTCCTAAACCAGTGCCTTCCATAATTCAAAAATTTACGAATTCTGAGAGGACGAGAAACTTACTGTAACTTCTTCCAAACTCAAGCCAGGTGAATGCCTTAATTGTTGTGCTGGTTCCCTTGCTCTCCTTCGCTTTGAATTCTGTGAGACAATGATTTCAATTGATCATACCCTGATATGCAAAATCTCCTATGCTTCGTGGTGCCATTAATGTCTTTACCGATCGAGACATGAATGCTGTAAGTTTTTTTTTCAAAATTCTCGCAATCACATCAGGGTTCAATGATCACCCACCCACCAAGACATCTTGCAGTTTCCCTGACATCACAAGTCTCCCTGATAGTTTCTTTCCTTTTGCTTTTATATCACCATGACTTTCACCGAAACAACTATCGCTCAGACTTAATGAATGGGGCCAACGGTTCTTTGTATTACTCCGAAAGTACTTTGTCTCACCGAGATGTTCACTTTATCGAGTATGTCACCGAGAACAAGAAATTTGTTCTAGCGACAAAATAATACTTGCTGTGATGTCTCTTAGATCTCCCCGCGGTGACATGTCTCACCGATACCCCTCTTCTTTGGCAAGACAACGAGCATCGTCTTATCAATACCCTTTATCTCCGCATGCTCAATTCTATCGGTGTAACCTGAGGGTCGGTAAGACTTTTATGAACTCTTCCCAGCATCGTTTGTCTTACTGATTGAGTCCTCCTTTTGCTTTATCGGCAAGACCAATAGCGCTTTGGCCAGTGTTTTCAAATCTCTCTCCGATGACCAAAGTCTCTCTGATAGACTTTACTTTTCTCCAATCAGCAAAAGGTAACTTAGCTCGATATGACCTTACACCGTCACGCCAATACCTTTTGTCTTGTCGATAAGTAATACAAACCCGCATTCTCCTAGTGTATAACTTTATCGGTATGACCCATTTGATGTCTCGCCGATACAATAACATCGATAAGACATTTCAAACCTCTGGCCGGTCCACCTGTTCAATGTTCACCCATCTACTAAGACATCTTGCAGTTTACCAAACATCACAAGTCGCCCCGATAGTTTCTTTCTTTCTGCTTTTTTATCGCCGTGACTTTCACCAAAAAAACTATCGCCCAGACTTAATGAATCGGGGCAACAATTCTTCACCTTACTCTGAAAGCTTTTCATCTCACCGAGATGCTCACTTTATTGACCAAGTATTTGTTTTTCCGACAAAATGATACTCACCGTGATGTCTCTTAGATCTCCCCACAGTGACATGTCTCACCGATACACTTTTTCTTCGGCGAGACCATGCACATTGTCTTCTCGACACCCTTTATCTTCGTATGCTCAGTTCTGTCGATGTAACCCGAGGGGTTGGTAAGACTTTCTGAATTCTCCCCGGCATCATTTGTCTCACCGAGTGAATCCTCCCCTTGCTTTATCGGCAAGACTAATAATGCTACGGGTAGTGTTTTAAAATCTCTTTCTAATGACCAAAGTCTCTCCGATAGACTTTACGTTACTCCAATCGGCAAAAGGTAATTTAGCTCAATGTGACCTTACATCGTCTCGCCGATACTTTTTGTCTTGCCGATAAGATATAGAAACCCGCATTCTCTTTGTGTATAACTTGATCGGTGTGACCCTTGCTATGTCTTGCCGATACATTTAGGATATGTATATTATCATCGATGAGACCTGCATCAACTTATGCCGATATTTTCATATGTAAAGATTTTAATGTCAGATGAAATTTATGGGGCCTTATGGCACAATTTTAAATCAGATTTTGGTAAAATATGCTATGTGAGGATTTTTTGTCTGCATTATGAATATTTTTTCGGAGACTAATAATCATGAAGAAATAATGAATTTGTCAAAATTTGACAGTTCCAACAGCATGAAGGTTTGTTGTTTCATGACAGTACTAGCATTTCAGTTATAATGATATATTTAGAGCTCATGGCTCTCCTTTGTATAAACAAATCACAATTTTGAATAATATAATCAAGGGTTATGGTGTTCATCTCACTGTTATCATGGTGTGTATGATTTCCATTTTTCCTTTAATTCAAAGAGTAAATTAAAATGCTTGGATGGAGTCATAGATGGATATGTTTGTAAAGGGATTTGATAAGAAATATTGAGTTAGGATAGAAATTGACACTGTTGTAATGCAATATTGTCAGAGATCTTATATGTTATGTGTTTGAACTTGTTATGGAAATCTAAATATTTGTGAATTAATTCGACTCCCCAATAGTATATGGCACTAGCCTAAATCGTATGTGTTTGTAAGGTTATGTGTCTGTTTATCTAAGCTTAGAACTTGCTGCCAAATTGAAAATTAAATGACTATCTTAAGTGGTGAAATGTCGTTGTAATCATCTCATGCTCGAAGTAGTTGATACTATTGATGCTTTTCTATTGTTTTAATTGATATATCAATCATATATATATATATATTCAGTTTACCTATACAAATTTGTTGTATTTGCGTGATGTGATTATTTGGTTCTTTCAAGTAAAGATTAAACCCTCTTAGTAAATCACAGTAACTAAAGAGTATTAATTGTATCAATAAGAAGAATCACATAACTGGGATTGACATTCTATCTCAAGTAGAGTTTGTCAGTCATTTACTTGCACATTTATACAAGTTATAAACTACATTTGTGTGCCAAACACTTTGAATTATTGCCATCATAGATTACACTTTTATAGATCTTCATTAGACTCCATACACCCAACAAGGCAATGGTCTCACGCTTTCATCTTTTGGTTTATCCATTTTATTTTTTACATTTGTTAACTCAACATATTCTAATATAATTCAAATATAATTAAAATTAAAAACATCATAAATTAATTATGTAACCACATAAGTCAAATATAATTCTTTCAAGAAATTAATATCAAATAGATAATACAAATTAATGTCATTGATCTTCTTCTTCATCCAACTCTTTGTCTGTATCATCCGATCCAGATTCAACATTGTAAGGATTGGTCATATCATCATCATCGTCATTGATATCAGTTTTGATAATGTCATCATCCACATGGATATCATCTTCATGAACATTAGCTCCTACGTCATCATGATCTAGTTCCTCCTCTTTGACATCTTCGTCAGGCACATCATCAACTAACTGTTGATCCTGATCATCATCTACATCATCTTCTATTTCTTCAAAATCTTCTTCTTCCACCACATTATACTTTACCGGCCTTCCTCTTGGATCATGTCTAACAACATATGACCAACCCGCTTTACCTAGAACCTCTGAGTAAAATACCTGCTCACATTGGCTTGGAAGAACATAGGGCTCATTTCTAGCTCGCTCAAAATACCTTGTATTAACCATGGTAAATCCATTATCATGTTCAATAACAGTTCTCTTAGGATCATTTTCATTCAATCGTAGCCTGTACCATAGGATGATGAACAAAACTAATTTGAAGGACTTAAAGTCACACTCAAGTATATCATCCAAAATCCCATAGTATTGATTTTCTGAGACTTCTGGATGTATGTCGCTTCTAGATGAAACATTAGTCACCTAGAAGACTGCAGTTATCCCAGAATCACAAGTTTTCTTCGTGTCATCCAACTTTTTGATTTGAAATTTATGACCATTGCACCACATAGCCTTGTGGTGTTTCACCTGCAATATGTCAAACATGCAAAAATTATTGCAATATCGTCAGTTGATAAACATATTTATTCTTGGCCGAATGTATGCAAAGAAAAAAATCTCAACATATATATACATCAATATAATTGAAAATAATTAAATAATATGGCTGATTAATATATTTATACATACCTATTTATCTCTTAAACCATATGCTAAATAAATTTCCCTTGGTGTAACATTGGAATCTCCATTACGATGAGCTTCTTTAACCAATGAAGCCACACCTTCCCATGTTAATGCACGACCAGATTGTTGACATCGTTCAATCGATACCATCATCCAATCAAGATTGTTTGCGATGTACAAATGTAGTGCATCCCACTCTCGACCAACTATATCAAAAAAAAATGAAATTCACAAACGACATATAATTAGTTAAGTACCACAGTATACGACCTTAATTTATAAGTACAATATACATAAAAACCAAATGTAAAATGTATTCTAATTAATCTCTGGTGCAGGAGCACACCTAGGCTAACCTCCATAGTTAGGATATTTTGGGCTTGTATCTGACATTAGCCAAGTCAGAGTAATTATATGTTTGTTTTGGACCTTAGAAGGTCATTGTTGTGGCTAGGTGAGTTAGTCATTAGGACTAAGGTCACCAAAGTTAGTCATTGTTAATAGTTTTTACATTGCTTAGCCTTAGTAGCTTAAGTTGGGATTTGAGTCTTAAATGTGTTCTAAACACATGAATGATGTTAGAAAGATGCCATGAGGCCTTTAATGGCATTGGTTACTCAAAATATAGGAGATAGAGGTCCTAAGAGTTAGGAAGGTGGCATAATGATAGAGTTGCCAAATGTTGTTACAAAATTGTCATGACAACAGTTGCCATTATGGAAAATGTTGCATGCAACTCGGTTACATAGGATCCCCTAAAGGATAGGAGTGGGGGATCGACCAAAATACCATACAAACATGGTGAATGACATCTAATATGAAGCAGGCTCGAATTCAAGAAAGAGGGAGATTGTAATCAAGTTTTTGGAATAGAAGATAGCTCTGCAATTTCTATTTTTATGTGAACTCCAAGTGTTATTGAGTGACAGTGATACTAAGTGAATTGGATGTTTTGATTTAGTATTAGATTCGTGTTCATGGGATAGTATTAAACTTTTTTTATTTTGCAAGTAAGTTGATTTAAGTTGTTTTAGTGTCCTGAATAGATAGGTTAAGGTTTAAGGGTTTTATTGGTCCTATCCTAACCAGCTTGTGTTTTTATGGCTCCCCCATGAAATCTGGTCACGGGATTTTCCTGAGGGTAGGTGGATGTGTTAGGGGAGCCATTGGTCTATACATATGTAGAGTTAGGAGTCATGGAGATTGGAGCAACTATGTTTAATGTCAAGTCCTATGCGAGCTTAGAGTGCCCGGTTAGAGGTTTGATAGTAATGAATTGAAGAATTTAGGCAGGGGTTTGAGGTATAGTACGAAACAAGTATAGTTATAGGTAGGGTATAGACATATCCTAACATGCTAGAAGGATTGAGGTTCTATCAATCCATTTGACTGAGGTTTGAGCAAGAAAACTAGTGGGGTCCTACAAACAAGGCCTAATAGCCCTATTTAACCTAGATAATAGGAAACCAGTGTACGGAGGACTTAGGAGTATAGAATCTTTTGAATCCTTCAAAAAATCCAAAAGGGTATTCGAATGTGGAATTGGTTTTTTAAATTTTTTGGAAATTTTGGGCAGGAACGAAGTAAAGGTCTCTGTCAAGGGCTAGAAGAAATAGGCCTCCTCAAAACCAATTCTTGAAATCGGTAAGAAAGAAGTTTGGAGATCCTCCAAGATGGATCTAGTTGGAAGTACATGGCATGTTTCCAATGTGTTTGGCACCCCTATAATCAATTCAATTTTTGTGTGATGTTGGCACTTAGAGTCTTCTAAGTGTAGGAGAGAGTTTGCACATAACAAAGTGGTGTTAGTCCTTCAAGGTGAAGCTCAAGGTGTGAGACTCTTGGAGAGGAGTTGGATTAGGACTTAGTTAATCATCTAAACCTAACAAGGAATTAGAAAATATTAGGTTCTCAGAAGAAGACAAGGAAAGGTCTTCTTAGCTAGTTGTGCAAGAAAGCCTTGGAACACTTACACTAATCTCCATGACCATCTTATAATTACCTGACACTTTCCTCAATCTACCTTTCCCCATCAAGTACTCCCCTTCGAATTTGTTAATGGAGTTGGGATCCCAAATGCGATCTACATGGATCTTTGCTGCAAACTTAGGAAGATATTCAGTAATGTACACCATGGTCTGGTATACCATGTATCCCTCCACCATAGAACCCTTGGGATGTGCTCTCTGTCTAACCAAAGCCTTCAAAAATTTCAAGTGCCTCTCAACCATCCACATTGACCTTGTGTGTACAGGTCCACACAATTCAATCTCCTCAACTTGGTGTATGAGGTAGTGTTCTTGTGCATTGAAAAATGTTGAAGGTAGACACTTTTTCATTTCACACATTAGACGAGGAATTCTTCTCTTCCAATAATTTATATCTTCTTTATGGATTGCTTTAGATGACAACCATCTACAAGTGATTCAAGGCACAAATATATTAATGAGATTTAACAAAAATATACAACGAATTAAACAAATATCGCTACTTACCTCATGTATTTTCCAAGATCATATATAACTTGCTTGAAATTGTTGTCGAAGTTGTCTAGGAGAGATAGAAGTAGAATGTACTATAGCAATTATAAAATGATCTTTTCATTAATATTTTTCCAAAAATAGTAAACATAATACACTGAAAAGTACATGCAGTATACAAATATATATATAATATACTAGAATAATTACCTTAATGAAGGTATGACAATCATGCATTTTCATCTCTGACCCAAATTCACCTTTCTTTGTTATGATATTGTTTATGTTGGCAGCAAATCCTGTGGGAAATCGAATTTTTCGTATGACTTGTTTTATAGCATTGCTTTGCTGCTCTGTTAATAACCAAGGAAGGGCACTTATATTAATTTGGTCTCCATCGCTATTTAATTGAATGACATTTTTCATTTCATGACTGGCTTCCTGAATGTCACTACAAATTTTGACAATTTTTTCTTTGTCATGCCTTCCATCCAATATTTTCCATAACTTTTTTGTCATATTCTTTCTGACATGCATTGTATCAAACAAATGCACAATTTGTAGCTGCTCATAGTAGGGCAACCTACTAAATTATCTGTGATAACTTTTCAGTCCCTGTGGAAGCCAACCATTAAAGCCTTGATGACCTTCATGAAGCATATAAGTTAAACAAATTAACAACTACAATCATTGTCAATTACAACATGATCACAAAATAAAAATATAAATTCAAAACATATCATAAATGATAGATAAACAATTTGATCTGATGTATAACCTTGACGATTAATTCTATTATATTCCAAATTCCATAGGCGATGTGTCATTCTTTGTGGTTTTCATGTAGTCTCTTCTTTCCCATTGAAAAGATGTTTTTCAGTAGTTCGATACTTATGATTTCTGTGAAGGAAGTGCCTATACTCATCAAGCACTTGCTTTCCTAAATTTGCTGAACAACGAGATTTCATCTTTGGACCACAAATTGGACATGCAAATTTTCCCTTTGTTTGAAGACCTGCAAATCATATATAATTGGATTAAATATGTCAATTTTTATAATTATATATAATGAATAGATTATTTAAAAAACATGCATGATATCTAATTCATAAAATTAAATATCGTTAAAGTCATGCAGTCGAATGTTATAACATACCAGAAAAATGTGTTAGCCCTGGGGCATCATAAATTGTCCATACAAGCATTGCATGGAATTGAAATTGTCTTTGTCCTATTGGTCTAGATACGTCATACATAGTGACGCCATTCCATATCTTTAGTAACTCGTCGATAAGAGACTCAATATATACATTCATATCTTTAACTTGGTACTTACCTAGTTGAATGAACATAGACATTACATAATTATTATAACCATTTTATTGCAATATATATAAATTCATGTACATGACTATTAAATGAAAAAACATATGTCATTATGCAACAAATAAGACAAATGAGATGCTACTACGTTAAAGAAAATTGATGTAAACAAATACCTGGAACAATCATTTCCAACATTATGTGCTCCCTCTTTATTGACATCCATGGAGGAATGTTATTGTTGATAACAAAAACAGGCCACATCGAGTACTAAATAGATCTCAGCTCTTCAAATGGATTGACACCATCCGCTACCAATGAAAGCCTGAGATTATGAGGTTCTTCTTTAAAGTGTGGCCATTTTTCCTCCATGTCCCTAAATGCAGAACCATCCACAGGCATTTGAATAATCTCATCTCCACTTCTATTACGTGCATGGTAATCCATAAATTGCACTAAGCTTTCACACCTAAATAATTGTTGCATACATGGAATAATGGGAATATAATGAAGAACCTTGCGAGGTACCTTTTTTGTTAGTTGATCTATTCGATTTCTACTGATATGACATTCTGGGCATTCTGTTGCAAATTCATGTTGTTTATGATATATAATATGATCATTGGGACATGCATCTATTGCTTGATACTCCATTCCAATATCTTTCATAATTCCAGATAAATCTCAGTATGAGCGAGGTAAAATATTTGATGGTGGTAACAAAAATTCACTAATCAATCTACAACAAAAAATAACTTCTTAATATAAAGAATATTAAAGGTACATACTTCATCCTTTATTTACTAGCGATGAACTAACAACAATTAAAATAGATGAAAAAAAATGACATATATGGCATACCTTAATATCCGTGAGATTGCTATGTTGGATAAACCATTCATAACCTTCAAGTTCACCAGCAACAATACAACAGAAAGAAGAATTGTTTGGGAGCCTTCATAAAGTGGCTCATATGCCTTCTCAAGTACAAGTAAATCATGAACATCATCAAAGTCATCTCGATCAACATGATTAGATGTGCCACTATATGTGTTATGGATCAATGTATTTGTACCATCATCTTTAATTGTGTTTTCTGGTGCATGATCATCTTCTTCCATAGGATCATTAACTTCATCTTCGATATTCACAGCTCCATGTTCCTCTGCTTGCAAAACCACATTCTCTGGGCTGTGATAATTCATATCATGTGCCCTAAGGTGCCCCACCTTTATAATAATGACAGACACAAATAAACCATGATCATGATCAAGTGATTTTATATATATATCAAATGTTAAAACAATATAAACATTTACAAATTCAATCAATATAAACACATATAATGAACAACTTACCAATGGACGATAATCATGCCCCCCTTCAACGTGACCATGCTGCCTACAATATTTCTCAGCTGTTGTGATTAAAAGTCTTCTCATCTTTAAGCCCTTGCAATTATTGCAAGGACAATAACATTTCCCATTGCCCTTTCTTTTCAATATAGCCCACAATCTAGCAACTGTCTCTTCATTTTATTCTGGACTAATATTATCTGACATAATTTTTCTTTACCAAGCTTGAATATTTAGATCTTCAAAAAATATCAAACTCACATGCACTCCAATAATTTTTAATCGTACACAAGTGTAGGACATGAAAATCTACAAATGTTAGTAACCTTGACAAAACAACATAACAGAAATGCATATCCTTATGAGATAATAATCCATGATTCACAATGCAAACAAATGACTCAACAGCATATGAAACATGAAATATATCTATCCCATATTGGATTGGTGCTCCTTGTGATGTAGAAGGGATGCCCTTTCCCAATCCATGATAAGCAAGATGCCAAATGATAGATGGTGAAGAGCAAGATTGACTCTCAAATGAAGAGAGCAACCTTGCCTCAAGATGTAATTGCTAAGCAAATGGTGTGGTGATGAACAAGATTAGTTCTCTTATGAAGAGAGAAACCTTGCAAGTGAGAATGTGTTGTCGATGATTTGTGTTGAAATGCTTTGCATTTTATAGATTCAAGATTAGGAAGAGTGATAGATTTGGATGAATGTGGGATTATTCATGAGCCAATGACAAGATGCCACTTGTCAAAGTGTGAGAGGGTGAGGAATGTGCAAGCCTTGGCCAAGGTGCCAATTTCAAATTTGAATCTTCCCCCCAAATGGGACTTGTCCCTTCCAACAAGGTTTTAAATGCTATTTGCACAAGTCAACATGGAATTTATTGCACCTTTCATCCCCGCAAAACATGTGATCATGGAGGGCACCAATCCACCATAGAATAGGTTGTATTTCATTTGCTCTATTACATGTTTGGTTTAGCTTTAGCATTTTGTTTGGAGTAAATGAACTATGTTATTCTATGAGAATGGTTGAATCCATACAACCAATGTGTGATATTTCACCATCCTACTCACCACACCATTTGCTTAGCAATTACATCTTGAGGCAAGGTTGCTCTCTTCATTTGAGAGTCAATCTTGCTCTTCACCATCTATCATTTGGCATCTTGCTTATCATGGATTGGGAAAGGGCATCCTTTCTACATCACAAGGAGCACCAATCCAATATGGGATAGATATATTTCATGTTTCATATGCTGTTGAGTCATTTGTTTGCATTGTGAATCATGGATTATTATCTCATAAGGATATGCATTTCTGTTATGTTGTTTTGTCAAGGTTACTAACATTTGCAGATTTTCATGTCCTACAACAAGTAACAAAATATAATAATTATGATATTTTACACCAAAAAAAATCAGCATGCAACCACCCCTGCAAAAGAGAAGATAGTCTGAAGTTAATGACCCCAAAAAACACTTTCAAATGCTAATTCTAGAAATTATTAAATTCTGATTTTACAATGATTTCCAACTGTTATACTCCTAAAATCAGAATATTGAACTTGCACAACAAAATCTGGAAATGAAATTCTCAAAATGCAGCTAATAGGCCTCAACAATTAAGGCCTACTCAAGAATTTGTGAAGTCACTGCAAGGTTTCCAGGCCTTACCTGATGATCTGAGCAAGAGGATTAAAGAGTTGGTAAATAGTTTTGATGACTGGAGTGGCACATCTTTACCAGGTATTGTAGATGCCCAAGGAAATGTTAGATCAGTGCAGCAATGGCAGGACAAGGTAGATGAAATCATTAACACTAGCACATTTTTGGAATCTTTTGAAAGGGAGGCGAATCAAGTAGCAGTAAAGTATACAATTTACAGTGCAAAGGTAAATTAGGTGGTAAATTTTAACTGGCCAACGGATGAGGAATATCAAGGATGGGTAGAAAAGTACTTAACTGAACAAGAATAGGACAAAGTCTACAACCGACAGTTAACAGCTCAGCGGTTATAGTTATAACAAATTTTGGCTATGTCTTGGTGGTAGTTTTGGTGCAAGTTTTCAAAGTTTGGCAAATGCAACAGTTATTTTCCAGTGGATAGGATGAACAAGAAGATTCTCCAGAGACTCAGCTGTTGTAACCAATTTTTGAAATGTCATAAGGCAGTCCAAGTGACCAATGATAGGTGTATTTCTAGTCCGAAGCTTGTTGCTCCTTCATTTTCCCTATAAGAAGGATTTGAGGACCAAAAATATGGCCAGTTAGCAAGTTAGATATCTTTAGGTCAAGTCTAACTGAAGTTGCAAAGCGAATTTGTAAAGAGTCTGATATTATAGTGAAGATACTATTCTTAGGTTTGGTGTCATTCTATTGTAGGTTTTAGTTTCATGGGTACTTAATTTTCAAGACAATACTAGCATCTGAATGAAAATTACTCATTTCAAGGTCATGTATCTCCATTGTATGAATATATTATTATCTTGAATAAAATGATCAAGGTTTATTCTGTTCACCTCATTGTTATGGTGTGTGTAATTCTCATTTTGGATTTAATTCAAAGAATTAATTAAAATGCTTGAGTGAGGTTATAGGTGACTATGTTCAAATAAGGATTTGATAAGTAGTATTGGGTTAGAATATAGATTGATGGTATTGTAAGGAAATATTATCTGAGATCTTATATGCTATGTGTCTAGAAGATAAACTTGGTTACAGTAAAAAAACAACCAACATCTTTGATATTATCTAGCTATGGCTCCCAAATCTATTGAAAATTGATCATTAGGGTTAAAATTGAAACCTTGCAAATATAATCTTTTTCCAAATCCATCAATAATTTTCCATTAGTTATAAACAATTCCCTTATAAAGTATTTTTGAAGTCAGGTCTAAAATCTAGAAATGAAATTCTAAAAATGCACAAGACTATAAATGAAATCTGATGAGATGTTGCTTTCAAATATGATTTTCAAACCTGGAAGTACAAATCTGACTTCACAAATGAATTCTAGAAAAAGAAAATGACTTCCCTCAACCTGGCGATATCTTCTTGAGTTTCTTCTGATTTTCCCCAAGAAAACCGTCGAGCAAAACATTGTCGCAATAAATAGTCGAGCTCATTTCAATTTATGCCCGCCACAATTTAACTTTGTAGGACCACCCCAATTTTGGTGAAAGATCTTCATCGAAATGTACACAAAACAACGATTCGTCAAAATTTTGATGAACGTCGGGGTAAAAAATTTTAAAAAAATGGAAATTCGCACAAGTGCCCGATGATACATCTGATTATATAGGTTTCGTCGAAAGATTTCATTAGAAATTGGGGTTAAATGAGTTAGTGCTATAAGCAATCCATCCTTTGAAATTGACCCATGTCAAGAACTTGATCCAAAGCGGGTTGAAAATAGTTCTAAAATCACTCAAGATCGAGAATTCGTATCTCCAAGATACTACAATGATCTAATGGACACTCTCCTATCTATACAAGATGCCGCAAATGATGATCATATCCATATAGAAAATATTCCTCCATCTACCCATGAGATGATTTATTTTAATGGACATGTAGATGATCTTCATTCAAAACAAGAGTCTCATACTCTTGACATCATTACCAAGGAACAAGAGTCTCCTACTCTTAACATTTGTACACACAAACAAGATATGGAAAAATTTGGAGACATAGCAAAAAGAGGTCATGAAGAAGGCTTCTACAAAAGTTGTGAATCGGAAACATCCTATGAAAGGAGTCAAGAGGAAGACTTATATGTGGACAGTAAATCACCAACACCTCTTGAAGAAGCATTACAATCTAATATTTCACAAGATCAAGCTAAAAATATCAATCAGGCATTCATCCCACATATGGAGGATCATATCACTTATAAACTTGGATCACTCACCTTTTTAAGGGAAAGTTATCTTATCAATGAAGAAGTCACCTTTGAAGATCCACGATAGAACAAAGAAGGATTAGCACCTTGTTTTTGAGGAAAATCATATTCTGTTGCAAATAAAATGTTTCAATAGATGAATTATCAAGGTAGAGGATTAGGCCTCCATGAACAGGGTATCTTGGAACTAGTGCAGATTGTTGGAAATCCTAAGCATCAAGGCCTTGGTTACTTGACAATCAAGGGGTATCAACATATCAGTAATATTTCCACAAAATTAGGGGCAACTTCGTCTAAATAAAACGTCAACATAGGGAGCATGAAGGATCCTTATGATGAAACCAATGCCAATACTACAACCCGCCATATCATGAATTTCCATCCACCCATCACCCCATTCATGAATTGGGACCAACATCAAAAGAAAGAGTTGAATCAAAGCACAAAGATTGCTATTAATAAAAAGAAGTAGCGAAGCATGAAGGAAAAATAAAATACAAGTGGATACCCAAGAATACAAAGAAAGACTATCCCTATCAAACTCCATTAGTCAAAGAAACTATGGGAAAAAATTAAAAAGGGAAAAGTATCAATCAAATATGTCCAGAAAGAAAAAAATAGGCTTCTCAAGGGACATACAAAGTGTATCAAGCAGTTGGTCCTAATTCTATGTACACTTCCATATCCACCCATCATTGCTCATCTTCCCAAGTTTGGAGAGTCAAAGGCTCCAAACTGTCGACTAATCCATCTTTTATTCCTAAACACACTCCATCCACGCCTCCACGCATGATATCCAATTCTCACATTGACCATGCATTGGCAACGACCCTTCATCATAAGGATTCAGAAGGCACTCTATCGCGATGTGCGCACAAAGATGAAGTTAACTCCGATGGTAGCAAAGTAGAACAAATTTCTCAAAATTTGCTTTTAAGTGCACGTGTCTTGACAAAGCAGCTTCTTCAAATAGGATATTGATGGCATGTTATGACAAAAGCATCAACATTAGCACCACGAGGTGGTTCAGCATCAATTTAAAATCTCTCAAAAAATACAAAAAAATCAGAAAAAGGTCTTGAAAAATGGTCACCTTGATGAAAACCTAGCAAACAGGCATCTTGGCAACAACAAAAAAATACAAAAAATACAAAAAATCAGAAAAAAACAAAAAAAGGATTGAAAACAGTAAAGAGAAAAATCGTCCTCTAGCAAAAACCATTTCGGTGGCGCTTTGGATAGGTACCATGATGAGAACCTGGCAAGTAGGCGTGATGTGTAGAATCGAGCATCTGTGTGCACCAGTTCAAAAGAAAGCATCTTATCACATCCATAATAAAGACAACATTCTAATCCATTTTCATCCATCTGCATCCATACTCCAAGGTATCTTAATCTTGATGAAAATTTGGTGCACACTTTACACTTGTTTGTGGTAAACATCTTGACATGGGTCATTTTCATTGATCCTATACTACCCAATGCTATCTGACCCTTGAAGCATTATCCAAATGAGTGTTCCTCTATTCGAACACCTTATCTTGCCACAAGATAATCCTTGGCATCCTTTGCATTCTTACCGTATCTATCTATACGTCTATCCAAGAATCCACCCATGGTCGTTCAAACATTGCTAGACACTGGGGGTAGATATTTACATCTTGCTTTGAGAATAAATCTTGATATACATCATCCAAATTATGTGGTGATCCAAGTATTGGAAAACGTGAAATCAAATTGGTCAAAGCATTTGTGAACCAAAAATCCAAATCACTAGCCCATGACATATTTTGAAAGGAAGATGATCCTTATCAACCATGATCTTTTGTCCAACATCAATCCAAATAGTTCATATCAGTCATATCGAATGTGCACGTCAGCATTACATCAAATCATCAAAACAATTTTGTTCAAAATCAAGCTTCATCAATCTTGATCAATTGAATCCAATCAATCGTCACCTTGTTTGACTTAACACACTTCGTCAAACTATAATTTTGTGCACGAGTTTACTCTAGGATAACACAACTTCCTTGGGTTTACAAGTTCATTATCATCACTTTGTTTGGCTTAACACACTTAGCCAAATTATCAAATCGATAATCACCTCGTTTGGCTTAACACACCTAGCCAAATTATCTTTTTTGTATGAGTTTACTCTGGGATAACACAACTTCCTAGAATTTACAAGTGCATTATCACTTTTGTTTGACTTAACACACTTAGTCAAACTATCAATCCATTGATCCAATTGATCAACATTAAGTTTGGTTTTCAACAAAATCCCAAAACAAAGCACTGATATCATCACATATCGTATCCAAATTGTCAAAATCATGTGAAAATTCAAAAACATTCAAAAAATCAAAATTCCAAAAACATCCAAATCATTCAAAAATCCAAAAATATGTCTAAATATCAAAAAATCTTCAAAAAAAAATAAAAATCATCATTGAGTGTTGTCAGTCTTTCACCTTGTCCGAACTACGTCGTCTTTGAGCTTGAACGTAGGCAAGATTGATCTTTGATCATCCCCTAAGATAGTTAGGGTCAGTCCTTAGGCATCCATCGAAATGGCAATCCGTTTGCCCATTTATTTTTACAGTTAGGGCCAGTCCTTAGGTGTCCGTCGCATTGGCAATCCGTTTGCCCATTTATTTATATTTTAGGATTTCAGGCGTCCGTCACAATGACATCTGTCTACCCATCTAGTTAGGCATCCATCACAGGGGC
This sequence comes from Sequoiadendron giganteum, assembly GCA_007115665.2. NCBI lineage: Eukaryota > Viridiplantae > Streptophyta > Pinopsida > Cupressales > Cupressaceae > Sequoiadendron > Sequoiadendron giganteum. The sequence goes on from CM021107.1 coordinate 597,767,469, forward strand.
ATTCATTTGTCCATCCAGTTTACATTTTAGGATTTTAGGCGTCCGTCACAATGACATCCGTCTACCCATCTAGTTAGGCGTCCGTCGTAGGGGCACCCATTTGTCCATCTGGTTTACATTTTAAGATTTTAGGTGTCTGTTACAATGACATCTGTCTGCCCATCTAGTTAGGCGTCTGTCATAGGGGCACCCATTTGTCCATCTAGTTTACATTTTAGGATTTTGGGCGTCCGTCACAATAACATCCGTCTACCCATCTAGTTAGGCGTCCATCGTAGGGGCATTCGTTTGTCCACCTTTTTCACATTTTAAGCGTCTGTCGCAATGGCAATCCGTTTGATCATTTATCTCATCAGCAGTCAAGTCAATTGTCGTTCGAACTACATCGTCTCTGAGATTAAACATAGGAAAGGCCATCCTTCATCGGCCCCCGAGACACCAAAATCCAAAAACATTCATAAATCTTGAAAAACTCAAAACATCAGTCAAATCAATCTAAAAATCAAAAACATCCAAATATCTGAAAAAACCCAAAATGGTGTATCCATTTCATCTCGCTTTCACCCGTGATTTTCATCACTCATAATAAAATAATCGTCACTTTCACCCTTTGGTGAGTCAGTCAGAAACAAGTTTAGCAAGTTCCAAAGTGAATGCTTAATCGTCAAAGTCTCAAGTCTAGATTAGTAAGCTAGCAAGTTGGTCAACTCAGAATATCAATAGCTTATCACCTAAACCAGTCCCATCAAAACCCTGATCACAACATGTCCTAGGATGAATCTTTCCTACAACGGACATAAGCATCAGGTACCCCACAATAGTTAGCCTTGGCTAACGGTATGAAGAACATTAGCTTGTTTGTTTACTTTATTTGGTCTTTTTGACTTTCTTATTTCCAAGGACCTCTCAATGATGCATAAACAAAACAAGTTTAGAGAGAAAGGAATGGGGCAATGATCATTATCTTTTTATCTGCTGTGTTTGTTGGATATTCTTGTAAAATAACTTCGTCATGCATACTTTGTTTTGTTTGTAGGAAAGATGTTTTAGGTATCTTGTTGACAACATAAGAAGGCTTGCCTTTTTATGTTTTGGCCCGAGATGTCTGGAATATCTAAACTGCATTCTAAATAAGGTTATGTTTGTTAAGTGTGAACAAGAGTAATCCTATCTATTTGATGAGTCAAAGTCTATCACTCTAGGCGCTATGCCATCCTGGTTCTTAATACCTTGATGCATTGCACCTATGTGTGTTATCAAACATAAAGAAATGTATGCTCTTTTCCCATCCTTGATTAAGCAATACATCATCATCATTCATCATCATATCCAATAAAGTCTCAATGACTAGGGGACTTGTTGGACTTCTTCATCTTCTTGAATTTAAGGGTTGATCCCTCTCATTCTTCTATCCTCTTTCGCGCTAACAAGGCATCCATCTTGCATCCATCTTGCATCTTTCATAATCATTTCATATCATCATAGCACAACATCATCCATCCTGCACCCATCACATCTCATTTTTATAATCATTTAAGTTGTTTAGGATAATATAAATTTGTTATTCCAAGCATCTTCCAAACATCTCATTTTCATCATCAGTATCATATATATCATATAGTTTAACCATCCATACATTCATTTTGAACCTCTTTGTCGCGAGATCCACCTCAATCTTTTCGCTCGATCTCTCGAGGGGGCAATGTACTAATGTACTTCTTTTCGCTGGGGTATTTGAAAAATCAGAATTTTTTTAAATTTTGATGTCAGCGACATCATTTTTCGAACCAATGCAACAAGTACATTGCCTCAAAAAGGGGAAAAATGTAGACATATGAAATTAGCATTACTAATTAAACATCACATTCGATCATTCTTTCCTTTTAATTAATTAAATCAAATTAATTAATTAAACCTCCTAAAGTCTTGATTTAATTAAATCTAATTAAATCACTCATATTCATTTCCTCTCATTTGGTTTAAAATAAATACAAAAATTTAAATCAAATGTCATATCACCTAAACTCTTGTTATATTAATCAAATCATGATTAGTTTAATCCTAATTACATGCTCTAGATTCATCCACTCGCACAATAAATCATTTAAATTGATTTATTAAAGCACCTATTTTCCCTCACAAGGGCATATTTCCAAGGAATATACCCTCATTAACTCTCATGTTTGACTTTTTTGGACAAACACAATTCTCCCCAAAAACCCTCAACCATATGCATTTATGGCCATTTTCAAATTTGAATGGGCATATTGGCCAAAACTTGTACAAGCTTGGGCCAATCACATTATGACAAGTGGCTCTCTCCTATTGGATGGGATTTAGTCCCACATTGCTTAATATTGGCTTTCCTCTCTCAAATTCTCCTATAAGTTCAACACCTCTTCTCTCATTTTGAGAATCTACATTTGAAGGAATCTCCATTATAGGCAACTTGAGTTCATGAGCATCTCATTGTCTATCATCTCATCATCTTGGCAATCTTGCTTATCAAGGGTTGGGAAAGGGCTCTTTCACATATTCAAGGAGCACCAATCCACCATAGAATAGATGCATTTCATGTCTTCTTTACATGTTTGATTTGGTTTTTATCATTTGTTTTAAAAAATGTCATGGTATTCTATGAGGATATTAGAATTATGCTAACCATTTGCAGATTTTGACGTCCACAATACCAATTGAAATTTATAGATGTTTTTCAATCAGCCTATCAATCAGGACTTTATTCGTAATTCTAATAGAAAATGAATAATAATTATTTATTAAATTCAAAGTAAAGCATAATTTATATTGGTGGAAAGCTGAGAATCTCCTCTAAAAACCCTTTTCGTTTCATCAATTTTGGGTAAAAAAAATTTGTCAGCCACATGGACCATCATATGGCTTACATATCGCCACTTTTTGGCCCATCATGATCCTGCACATACCCATCACCTAAAATCTTGTTAGATTAATCAAATCCTGATTAGTTTAATCCTAATCACCTAAATCCTCTAGATTCATCCACTTGCACAATAAATCATTTAAATTGATTTATTAAAACACCTATTTTCTCTCAGAAGGAATATGCCCTCATTAACCTTCATGTTTGACTTTTTTGGACAAACACAATTCGCCCCAAAAACCTTCAACCATATTCATTTATTGCCATTTTCAAATTTGAAATGGACACATAAGTCAACACTTGCACAATCATGGGCCAATCCCATTGTGACAAGTGGCTCTCTCTTGGTGGATGAGATTTAGTCCCACATCTCTCAATCTTAGCTTCTCCTCTCTCAACTTCTCCTATAAATGCAATGCATTTTCTCTCATTTCAACATCTACATTTAGAGCATCCTTATTATAGGCAACTTGAGTTCAAGAGCATCTCATTTTCTATCATTTTATTTGTTTTAGCAAGGATTGGGAAAGGGCTCTTTCACACATTCAAGGAGCACCAATCCATCATAGAATAGGTATCTAATATGTTTTCGTGTTTTCAACTAGATTAGTTTGCTATGTCACTTATCATGCATGTTGGATTATTCTATAAAGATGTTGATTATTTGTGTTATTTAGAATGCTAACCATACTAAGACAGGTGTGTGTGTGGAAGGTTTTCTAACCATTTGCAGATTTTCACCATCTACACTTTTCCTATGAAGTAAATTCAGACCTCCAAAATTTAAATGACCGAATCTTAAGTGTCACAGCCAGTTTTCACCCTTTACTTCTACCTGAAAGACAGTCTAAATAACAGTTGATACCTCTTGTGCTTGTGCTAAGTTTGTACTCAAAACTGACTGAATTCTTAAAGGAAACATTCTATTGTTTGTCATCTTAATTTTTGCAATCAACTGGCCACTTGGGTATTTATCTAATATGGTACACAACCCATTCTTGAAAGCCACTCTATAACCCTTTTGAAATAACTGTCCTACACTCATCAAGTTGTGTTTAAGACCGAGCACAAAATAAAACATCAAAAGTATATTTTTGCTCCCCCTGCTTGGTTAGAATGTTAACATTCCTTTTTTCTTTAACTGACACTTTGTTGTCATTACCCAAGGTGACATCTAACTTAATATTTTCATCTAAACTTATGAACAACTCTAAATTCCTTGTCATATGATTACTACAACCTGAGTCTAAAAACCAAACATCTTTCTTTCTAGTTTGAGCTACATGACAGGCTAAAAACATTGTGCTCTTATCAAGTCTATGGTCTTGATTATTTTTAGTAAAATTTGTATTTTTCCTACTCATATCATATTGCTTCTTTCTACACTCATTCATGTAATGGAAAAACTTTTTACAATAATGGCATTGGACCTGAGATTTATCATACCTTTGGCCTTGAGGAAAAATTTGAGATGGATTTTGGCTGCTGCCTCTTCCTCTTGAGCTTGACTGTTTATTTCTTCCACCTCTATTGAAGCCTCTTCCTCTTGCTCTAAAATTCGTTCTACCTCTGCCTCTTCCTTGGTTAATTGAAGCTTGTGACTTAAATGCATGCTCCAATGACATATTTGTTGTTCTGCTAACTCTGTGCTCATGAGAAATTAGTGAAGCTTATAGCTCATCAACTAAATACTGTGTGAGATCCTTTGTCTCTTTTATTGTGGCAAAAATTGACTCGAATCTTGTGGGTAAGCTTCTCAAAATATTTTCTACAACTTTGACATCTTCTACTGTCTGTCCATGTGTTCTCATCTGGTTTACCAGTCCCATTATTTGAGTAAAATATGAATCTACAAACTCATTATCTTTCATAAACAGAGTCTCAAATTCTCTTCTCAATATTTGCAACTTTGCAGTTTTAACTTTGTCCATTCCTTGATATGCAATTTGTAAAATGTCCCATGCTTGCTTAGACTTGGTAGTGGCTGAAATTCTAGGAAAAATACTTTAATGTACACTTTGTAGAATGAAGAAGTGTGCCTTTGAATCTTTCTTCTTGTTATCCTTCAACAAATCTTTCTCTGCTTGTGTTAGAGCATTATATGTTGCTGCATCTACATGTTCTGGAAATCCATTCTCTACAAACTCCCATAAATCTTGTGAATAGAACAATGCTCTCATTGTTATAGACTAGTAGTCATAATTCTTTCCATTCAGCTGTGAAATTTGGGGATTACTCAAGCTTGTGTTTGCTGCCATGATTTACAAACTCTATTAAATTACCTTAAGCTCTGATACCACGTGAAGGGAAAGGCAAAGATAAAAAAATATACTAGAAAAATATAATTTTTATCATTCACACACAAAACATACCAGAAAATATGTTTGTTGCTTCAGAGCAATTTCATATTAAACTTCTATATATAAAAAATTATAAACATGCTAACTTATAAAAAATTTCGGCCAAGTAAAAAAAATAACAATTAATGGCAATTATGAATGCCAGCAAAAACTTGTCCAAGTCATAATAAAGACAGTCCTATCTAGTAAAACAAACGTCCTTTATCCTATTTGTCCGCTAATACACAACGCACAAACTGCCGCCATCAAAAACCAACACACCGCACTACCGTGGGCGGTTAGGGAAGGAACTGCGGTAAAGCAGTAGACAGAGCAGTAGTCAAACACGGACACCAAATGGCTAGCCCACGTTACCGCGGTCAGAGAGGATGACGATCGCGGTATGGCGGTTGGAGAAATGGCGGTCAGCAGATGGTCCACTGCAGTACCGTGCCGGTTAAGAAAGAGACCGCAGTGGTCGTGGTAACGGCCCACACATGGTCAGAAAGACGAGGAACGAAGGGCACCGCATCACCGTAGACTGTTAGAGATCAGACCGCGGTAGAGTGGTGATGGTTTGAATGGACGGAGCAGGGAACGATAACTGTCAACGCGGTACAATGGTAACAACTATCTGGCGGTTAACCGCATTGCCGCATGCAACATGCGGTTAGACCGGGGTAAAGCAGTAGACTGCGGAGTGCTTGATCATGAAACCACAAATAGGAGAGAGAGGGCGCGGTAGCTCAATAGACATCGCCAAACCATGAGCAGTTGAAACTTAGGGTGCGAGGGCACGATAAGGGCAGGAAAAGGAGGCGGGAGTGGAGTGAAACTCCAACATCTAAGGCCTTTTTAACGAATCCATTTTGTGCATATCCATCTATCTTCTGCATTCCACGAGACAATTAAACTCCCAGTGCCTTCCAACAATTGTGCCACGCTCTGGATAGCCCTCCTCCCTTTGATCACCTGTTATGGTCTTCCTCTCTACATTTTTCTTCCTCTTGTCTTCCATTCAACTCGTCTCTCCCACTTGCTCTCTCTCTGCTCTCCAACCTAGAAGTGAACGAGAAACTAAGGGGGGTTGTGGGGGTTTTAAAATCTGATCTCCCTTCTCTTCATACTCTCTATGAGCATCACCTAGATGCAATGAGTGCTAAGTGGACCATTCATTATCATGAGAGATGGGTTCTTGTGAACCACTACTCATGAATCATGGGTCAATGAGTTTGACTCAAACTACACGATTGAATCCTGATAGCAATATCATAGTTTCTTCCTTTTCTTAACTTCCCTTACTCTCTCTCTCACTCTATGCTTTATGTCCAAAACTGTGCTCCTAATTGACCCTCATCCTGCAACTTTTGGACGCCATACGATGGTAAATGCACATCATTCCTTCCTAAATTGCACCCTTGAATCTACGTTAATTGAGGTCATGGGAGGATATTAAATGGTGGACTTGTGTGCCATTCTTTACACCTTGTATTCTTCGCTTCTTGAAGGGACGCTATGCACGGACGCCCTACTCTTAACTCACACTCCTTCCCGCATACTGCAAGCTCACCTATTTAATGAAGTTTGTCTCTTTTACTAATGCCTTATTGTATTGGTTGGTCGTTGGCTCCATCAATAATTTTACTTTATTTTATTTTATTTTTAATTTGTTTTCCCATCTGCACTGTCCAGCTTGGATGTCGCTGGCGGGGGATGTCACAGAACTGGCAATGGCAAATTTCGATCATTGTATGCAGTGTGTAATATTTGGTTGCACAGAAACAACCCTGTACCTTTATACCGCTCCCAATTCATATGTTAAAATAGGCATTCATTCAAGTTGAGAGAACTTCAAGTAATTCATCACATTTGTGTGAATGCACGTGAATTAGGCAGGATTATATATGTACATTACCAATAGTCATTTCTCCATGCAGTCCCTTGTCTCTTCTTTTCTGTTTCAGCCTGATTATTCTCCCCTGCCACGCTTTTTAGGCCGATTCCTTTTCTCACATGCCTCTCTAGCTGGCCTGCTGTTTTGCTGTCTACCTTTAGTATACAGACCAAAAATAAATAAAAAAATTCCCCAGACATTCTGAAATGGCTGCTTCTTCCTCTAGCCTCTTCTCTTCTTTCTTGTATATCACTCTCCTATATTTTTTCACTCTTCCCAAATGCTAGCTAAATTTGTATAGCACCAAAATAGAGTGTATTAGTGATTGGAGCAGCCCAGAAAGACTTAAAATCGTTTTCAGATCCATTCCCCTCATTGTTTGTACATTAATGTGGCTAGTAGATATATTGAATGATATAAACACTATTGAAATTTGAATACAATGGGTGAGGATGGTGGTTGTTTTAAAAAATCCATACATCATGAAGATATGCTTGGACTAAATTCAACATTTAAATGTTTGATTACTCATATTATTATAATCTGTTATAAATCTGACTATTTTCATAAAAAAAATTTAAAAAATTGTAAGTTAAATTCATGAAAAGATCTATGTTATTTAAGTTAAATAAATTATAAATATTATAATCAATTGAAATGGCACCCCTAATATGGGTGGACTGTGTTAGTATGCATAATTCTATCAATCTCTACATTAAGTGCATTTACAAACACAGGAATATATGTTAGACATGGTCATCTAAATTTACAAACATTAGTTCCATTCATTTTGAAAGCCTGAAGGTGGTATTTATGTTCTTAAAAAATTTCAACTTATTCATCTTTGCTGGATACAAATATATAAATTCTAACAATTTTCTACTGAGTTCTTATGAGAAAACTTCTCTCAGAGCATGCTTGAAATTGATCCAATTATCAATCTTCACAACGGCTTGGTCTGCCTTCATTTTATCATCTCGTGATCTCCACTACAGCTTCACACTTCCTTTCAAGAAAGTAGACATCATCTTAACTCGAGCCTTAACCTTGTTAAATTGGAAAGAAATTTATCTTTGTTGCAAAAGTTTTTTAGATTCGCTAGCACCTCTTGATGAGCTTCTCCTTCCAATAGTAAGACCTCAACCTCCACTATGTTCACAACCACTATGTCCAACCTTTGTTCCTAATCCAAACCTTTGTTCCACGATCTTGTGACCTTTAGTAGCCACATATTCAAACAGTAATTAGAACACCTAATTAAATAAAAATGTTTAAGGGATGCAATTATATTGTTTAAAATGTTCAATCTATTCATCTTTGTTGTTATCAAATATATAAATTCCAACAATCTCTAATGAAAAACTGATGCAGACATTCCTCAGAACCTGCAAATAAATAGACTTGCCCTCTGTATTACAGAGGAAATACACTGCTACAATAGAACAGAAATAAAAAAACTAAATACCAGAATTTCTTATCAAAAAACTTCTCTGTATCTATTTATTTAAAACCCGATTACATTTCCAGAGCGAAAAACTAAACTCTACGAGTCCAGCTCTTCTCCCTTTTATTTACCAACAAGCATAAGAAACAACTCCTAAACTGAGAAATCAACTCCACTCCACATACCATTACAAAACAACAGTCTAACATAGAAAAGTTTACTCCTAAATTAGCTCCTCAATTATCTGCACACAAGCAACTCAAAAAAAATAACACATTGCATTATCCTCAATTATCTGCACACGAGCAACTCAGAAAAAGTAACACATTATATTATTCCCTCTTATTGCTTTTCCCAACACCTTCAATACCTTATTATCTTTAGTGGCCACATACTGAAGAGTAATTACCATATTCCCCTCTTATTGCTTCATGTTCCAACACCTTCAATACCTTATTACCTTTAGTATGTGGCTCCAGTACCTTATTACCTTTACTGGCCACATATTCAACAATAATCACCTAGTGGCCACATACTAAGGAGTAATCACCATGTTCCACTCTTATCCTTTTACCAACATCTCCAATATTGTCTTTTTCCAACACCTCCAATACCTTATTACCTTTAGTGGTCATTACCTCCACTGTGACTCACAATATCGACTGTGCTTCACCATCAACAAAGCCCTAATTGACTCTTCTAATTTCTAGCCCTCGCTCACGCCCCTGCTCCAATGGCATCTCAGGATAAATAGTTGATTTGAAAGGGATTCAAATTCAATAAACGGTGTGCATGCATGCAAGTTTTTCATGAACAATGTCAAAGGCGTGTGTAAGCACAAAAATTCCATGCAAGATGAAACGAATAAACTATGAACTGAAATGATGGCAATGCAAATTTCGAGTATAGCATTTAGTGTGTGTAATATTTGGTTGCACAGAAACAATCCTGTACCTTTTTTCCGCTCGTGTGAGTCAATTCAAGTGTTGAAATAGGCATTCATTCAACTTGGGTGGACGTCATGTAATTGATCACATATGTGTGAATGGCAGGCGAATTAAGCAGGATTATTTATGTACATTACCATAGCCATTTCTCCATGCAATCCCTTCTCTCTTCTTTTCTCTTTCAGCCTCATTATTCTCCTCCGCGACGCTGTTTAGGCCGATTCCTTTTCTCACGCGCCTCTCGAGTTCCTTGCGCTTATTGCATTAAGACCTGATTGTGTTAGAGCATAACCCTAGCGGCCTATATTTGTGTACACAAAACAAACACCAGAATATATTTGTTAGACATGACCATCTAAATTTGCATTTATATGCGCGCTGCTCATTTGGAAGGCTTGATGATGTCAGTTATGTTCTTTAAAAACGATATAATTTTCAACCGTCATTTGAAAAGAATACGATGGATGAATCATAAATAATAATAATTATTAAATTTATATCATAGGATTATCCTCTGCAATCTTTCCTACTACTCTAAAACGGACAAATAAAATAAACATAAAATATGAATACAAAAATTATGAAAATCATATTGGGAAAATAATAAAACTAATCAAAATATCACCTAGACAATTTAATTGATCAAAAACCAAGTAACAAGTCATGTCAAGAAAAAATGAGAATCATTTCATTGTTTATCGATAAAGCTACACGGTTTGTTCAAGAATGATCAAGAATGAAGAAACATCTTTCCAAGTTGTAACTTCAACAAGGGTAAGATTTGAGATAAAGGTGTTCTAGTAGGCATTTCGTGTCACAATATGTTGTTTTTTGGTACTATGATAATTGACTTGAACAAGATCATTTATGATCTCATCATAAATTTTCAACATGAACATTTACAAGTTTTTATAAGTTTATATTTTTGTTAACGATTGGAGATCAAATATCTTTTCAAAGCTAGAAAGCTTATGTTTATGTTCTTTAATTATTTAGGATATTGTATGTTAAAGTGACATCCATTCAAGCCCTATCAACAAAATTGTCAATGCAATATAAGATAATTATTACCAACCTGTATCTTGCAATTCTAGTTTTGAGAATGAACATTTTGACTCGAGTTTAATGTGTTATGGGGTAATTGGTATATTGCCCCTATCATAATCTTCATTAAAGTGGCCAAGCATGGTATATGTTTTCCTAGAACCTAACTACCCATATGCAAAGATATAGATTTCCAAATGAATAGAAGGTAAAAGGAGTAACAAAAATATTCTTTTGGTCAAAATATACTTTCACAAATTAAAAACCTTTGCATAATCTACTAATAAATAAGCAAATAGAAACTGTTCATCTAATACATTTTTTGTTATAATATCCACCTTAGCTTTGAAAGGTTATGAGCATCTATAAAAAAGTATGGAGAACAACTTTTTATCACCACTATCATTTATGTATTTTATGAAAACCCATAAGTCAAATTTTTTAAAACCAAAAACCACAAATTCTACTAAAATGCATAACCATAGTTGACATAAAATAATTAAATTATTTAATGTTAATAAGAGAAAAAAATATATTATTTTCAACCAATAATGGGATTGACAAGGTTGAATCTCCAAAACTCAAGAGACAACAAGCTACATGGTCACCCATCTCTAGGCCTTTTGAAATTCAGTTTCAATGAGCCTTCTTGAGGTACTCTAGGAAGATTAAGGGAAAGTTATATGGTAAGTAACCATAAGGACAATATCACTATAATTGCCTCAAAGAAATTGGTCAATGGTACAAAGAATGAGGTAGAAGCTTTAGTTGCTACCCTTTTCATCAAATTGACACATTTAAAAGGGGCTAGGAAGATCATCTTGGAAGGAGACTCATAAATAATTATGAGTACCTTTAAAAGAGAAGCTATGGAAAATTGAAAATTTATTCCATCCTCCATCAAGCTTGGGAAAATTATCATTCAATGGGATAAGCATATATATCACTACAATTAGAAGATCAATCTTCTAGTAGATTTCCATTCCAACACTGTCATTCACAATAATGAGGAATTTAAGATGGTTAATGATATCCATGAGTGGGAAGGTCTAATAATTGCAAGACAAATAATATGCAAATCTAATTTGAAGGTAGTGTGTGGTATTTTGGATCCATTGGAACACTCAATTGGATAGGTTGTTTGATCCAACTCCATAATCCTCACCCCTCTTACAACAAAAATAATGAACCGACACCACTCACAACAAATTACACATGGGCCTTACACATTTAGCTATCTATTAAAATGAATAAATCTAATAGATCCTTGCATATTCCACATTTTTCAATTCCATAGAGCCTCTATTATTTTAATATTCTTGACACAAGGAATTGACCTTTCATTGGCCAATTTTTAGCAACAAGATATGCACAATTTTTAGAGTCTCCAAATTGTAGGTAAATATGGCATCATAGAGAATTTGAAAAGAGAATACATGGAATTACATATCCAACTAAAAGTGAATCCATAAATGGACACTTTATTCCTTTAAAATGTCCTTAGAATCTCAAGATCCAAATAGGTGATTTTAAGAACTAGGGAAATTTTGTAATGGTTCAATTTAGATTGAGCCTAGAAGAGGTGGCAACCAAAGACTAAAAAATCAATCATGAGATGTTGTTGATGGTAGGGGAAAAATTTAAGGGATTCATATCTATATTGACTATAAGATAATTATAGTATAAATATTAAGGATGACTTAGAATTTACAATGGTATCCAAGAGTTTGTTGGTACTAGTAACATATAGGTAGAAACAATAAGGGGATAAGACATTCTAGTGGGATCACTCCCCTTTTTCCACCAATCCTTTCATGAAGAAAAACTATTTCAAGAGGGCTATGTAGGCAGTCACTTTCCTTCTTGAGCTCATAGGGAATAATGGAGCTTAAGGTACACAATTAAAGGGTGGTTTTTTTTTTGGTTACCCTTTGAAGTCTCTTTATTTAATCTTAGTGAAGTATTTTATTTAGTTTCATCTATCAATGTTTTTTGGGGCCAAGAATGAACTACTTATGTAACTAGTAAAAGTATATAAGATGTGAAATCTAGGGTGGCAATGAAGGTTCACACTCTAGAAACTAGAATATTTTTGTATTTTTAATAGTGTAATATATGGGAAGGGTCCCTTTGTTATCTATATAAAATATATTTTATTTTTTCAAAGGATGAACTATTATATTTTTCTTTGCACATGCATATTGATTGCCCGGTAGATTTTTATGTAATAAAATATTCCTCCTAGATTTGTTATAAAATATAGTACAAACTTGAACAAACCACAACAAGGCTTCTAAATAGATTCCTTGAAGATAATACAACCATGAAAGAGACTATTAACCTAAATAATCAATAAAAAAACATGCAACTACTATGGAAACTAACTATAAACCTAGGATTATAAATTTTCCCATCTTATACAAACAAAAAATCCATAAACATTGAATGTTTACAAAAATATTCTTAGAGGAATCCAATTCCTAGAAAGAATTTAAGTATTTTAAAACAATAATAAATATGATGTAATTAAAAAAATTCATTCAAATTAATACAACCACTTATATTCCAAACCTAAATAAGGAATTCTTGTTATATAATTGCATTGATTGGTGATGCCTCAAGATACACCTAGATTTATTTTATGCATTTTAAATCTAAAATTTTCACTAACTTTAAGGAGTTTAAAGCCTTGGTTGAAAATTAAATAGATTACAAGATAGGGATGTTGAGATATAAAAATAGGTCCATGTATACCATTCTAAGGAATTTAATGAATTATTAAGAATATAGATATTGTTTTACATAACACCGCACTATATATATCTTATAAAAATGGGGTGGAAAAGAGATTGAATGGACCTCATTAGAAAAAAATATAAATATGCTAAGAAGTATGCAATTTGATTGTTCTTTTGGGAAAAGGTTGTAATTACTACTTTTTACATGATTAATAAATCTCCTTCTTCACCATCTTGTTAATAAAACACCTTATGAGATGTCAAGGTAGAAAAACATGTGCTTTATGAGTAAGGTTATATAGTTGTGAGGCTTATGTTAATATTCCTAAATTTAAAAACAATATAGCTAGATCCAAAAGAATAGAAATTTATCTTTATAAGATATCATGATAATGTATAAGGTTTTAAGATTTGGAATCCACTAGCCCCAAAAATGATCTTTTCTAGAGATGTGATTATTAGGGAGTTTAAAGCATTTTAAATCCTGGACAAGCAAAGGAGAAAGAAGGAAAATACTACATTTTGAGACTAAGGTTGAGAGGAAGGAAGGTGCACATGTGGAAGAATAAAATGGTGGATAAGAAGAATGATAAGAAGAAGAGGGTTCAAGGGGTAATTTTGAATAGGATGAGTAAAACAACCAACTTGAATATATTGAATAATAGGTAGAGCCCCTTCCTAGCCCCTTACTTAGGTGCTTTAATGAAATTCATAAGACAAATTTCATGGTGTGAATAATGTATATTACCTAATTAGCTCACCACATAGGTCATATTCACAAATGGAACACATGCTAAGTTTACTTAGGGCTTTAGGAATATTTTATGTCTCTAGTACACATGCAATCTTATCCTTTAGTTGTCTCATAGCATAGGATTAAGACACTTGTCACAGTATTGTCTTATTCTACCTCTCACCCATGCCTTTATAAACACGGCTCTCAGTATATATTTTAAGAATATATATCTCATATTTCATAATTTATTTTACACCATAATCAAGAAATTATTTCTCATGTTTCTCTCTTATGGAAGGTAATCTTTGGTTTTGAAATTTATCATGGGAGCTTGAGCCCATTGGTGACTCTTATATGGTATCATTTCTCCAAATCAACAAGCCTCTTCTCAAATCTAAGGGATAATTAGGTACAATTTTTTGGAAAAAAGGGCATCACTATTGAGTCTAGAAGGCCCTAAAACCCCTATTTTCATATATGGAACCCTATATTTTGGACTAAAAAAAATTGACCTTTTTTTGCTAAGATTTTAAAATGAAAAAGTTGTATATACACTTGTGAAAAATTCATACAATTGTATAGAATTTATAAAATATAGATATATATAGACCATACCATCTGTACTAGTCACAATATATAGTGTTAATGGTCATAGTTAATAGAATCTATAAAGAATATTCTTTACACAAGGTCTACACCACATTGAATCAACATGTAAACATAGGTATAATTTTTAATTTTTTAAATTAATTTTTTTTAAGGTTATTTGGGCACATGGATTCTAGTACCTTGTCACAAGGTTTCTCAACTCTTGGTCTTTCCAAATGCATATGGCTAAAGTCAATAAGTAGCATGGCCAATCTCGCCACCCTCAATCACCACCGAAAATGGCTAGCATCTCCACTTAGTCACCCCAAATCCACCACCCACCACCTAAGTAGCTTGAAAGAATGTGCCACCCCTATAAGTGGTCCAACCAATGGTTTCACTCATCTTGCTACCAAAACAATGTTGCACACCACTTTTTCTTACCTAAGTACCTATTTTTTCTAGCAATCATAACTTTTTTCTAGGATATTAGATTTTCAACTACTTGTAGTCATTGGAAAGCTAGTTATGCATAATTTAAAATTCTACAATTCTTATCATCATTTTTTTATAGTATAGTTTATCATATATTGAATTCATATCATCTTTTTTTAGCTTTTTAGCTCATAACTTTTTGTTTAGATCTCCAATTTTTGTGATTCTTGTGATATTGGAAAGGTATTTTAGATCTCTTCAGAGTGGTCCATTTATATTTATATGTTTATATGAGGTACATATTATTCCAATTTAAAATTAGATTTTATAATTTATCTTATACTTTCAAAATTTTGCAAAAAAAGGTGGATATTTTTCTTGAACAAAGGGGTTGATTACTTATGCTGTTAGGAGTATATTGTTGTTTCTCTATCTTATTTTCTATTTTCATCATGGATGTACCTAAATTTTTTCCTATTTATCCATAAAATTACTGAGTGGAAGTCACAACTCAAGCTTCTATTGTTCTAAATGAAGTTATCTGAACCCACAAATGATATAGAAAAGTGAAAGTTCCTTGATAGAAAATATGAAGCCTATAGAAATTTATTTCTATAAATTATCCCAATCTTTGTTTCCATGTGTGAATATTGCAAAACACCAAATTATATTTGGACTACATTAGAGAATCTATTTATAAAGAGAGATAGAATGTAACATTTCAAATTGGAGAATGAAGTCATTGGTTTAAATGTCATAGATTTTGACAATATATCTAAGACTTCTTTACGAAAATCAATTCAATTAGATTAAATTTGAAACAATGTGGTATTTAGAAATGGGACGAACAATTTATTATTTCCATTCTTTCCAAAAATAATCTTGATTATTCAATTTTTGTTTCTACATTCTATGCTACTATGGAGTCTCTTGATAGTACATTGAAGATGCCCTCACTTAATGTGTTTTCTACATCACTCACCAAAGGGAAATAAAAAATAGAAAAAATGGGTACATTGAAGTCATCCAAACTATAGGCTCTTAATACTAATCAAAGCTCAAAAGATCAAAAGGCTTCAAATAGAAAAGGTAATAAATAGAATGATAAAGAATTCAAGCATAATAAGCAATCCAAGGAATAACCATCACATAATAGTCCTAACTTCTCTTTCTGTTCCAAAGAGGAATCATATAAGAAGAGGAAAAGTATGCATATTGCAAAAATTTGGAACATAATATGAATAAGTGTTGTGAAGAAAATATTTAAGAGTTGATGCACCTTCTTTAGTAGAAAAAAATCAATTTGCCTACATCAATGTCCTCCTCTTCTTAGACATTATCATCATCATCATCTACATAGTCAAGGATAACTAAATTAGCAAATGGGATAGATACAATTAAATAAAAACCACTCTTGGAATCTACAAGTAGATTGAGTTAGGGAATGGTGATTTCATTCTAGAGCCTCTCATCATATGGAACCATCTGGTACTGGATATGTTCTCTTCTTTTGAGCCTTGTACTTCACCACACATTTTGATGGCCCTGAACAACATATATAATATTTTTTTGTGAAAGGTTCTATTGACATCGTAAAACTCACTTTCAATATTATACTTTGTGTTCCATCCTTGTCAACCAATATCATTTTCATATATCAAATTGCCAATGGTGGATTAGGTAAAATGATTTAGTTGATAGATGATTTAATGATCATTAGGGAACTTAGAGAGTAGAGAGATCATTTCTATTGGGATGGTTGATAATGCATATTTCTTGTACAAATTTTCCCAAAATATTTCATCTTGGTTGATACAAATTAAATTTTTTCACTACTTAGCTCTCAAATCTACAAATGTGTAATGTGCAATGTGCAAATTCATTCTAGATATTTTGAAGTGTATTCCATAGAGGTTGTAGTGTATGTACACTATCATATATACCTGATATGTTTGATAAGAAATTAATTTGATATATTTGACAAGAAAAAAACTTAAACTACATGTAAGTATATAATTTAGTTTAATATAAATATTTTTTCCATTCATTCTAAAATGGATAGAAGGAGTTTCATGTTTCTATAATTAAAATATAATAAGATTTTTTTAGCAAAAAATCATAAATTATAATTTTAGTTTTCAACATTATTTTATCAAGCTCATTTATCAAATTGTCATAGAAATTTCATCTAAATTTGACTCATTTTACTAAAGTTTGATTTTGTGACATTTGAATATGTCAAAGTTGAACAAATATAATAAAATTTGGGATTGAAATGTAGCACATAATAGTAACTGAGTTTTTGGGGAGTCCATAACCATGTGCATAAATTATTTCTAATAAATCAAGAGCATTTATAGTAAGTATAAATTAATTACACCCACTTCACTTAAAATACGGTTTGTTTAAGAAAACTTTTGAGAAGAAAATTATTTAGGAGGTTCATTTTTTTGGAAAGTAGATGATGGGACTATTTTGTAGGTTTTGTTATTGGAAATTAGTAACTAATTTATATGGTTGTTGACTGATTTGTAGGGGTTTTCAATAAATAAATAAAATTATGATAAATTAGAATAAGTCATTAAAAATATTGTGGATTTAAAGTCCAAAAAAATATAATAATAAGAAATATAACAAAATCATAGTAATAATATAACTATAACAAATGCAACAAAAATAGATCATAACAAAATCAAGTAGATACAACTACAATAATTATATTAAGATGAGTTATAACTATATAGCAATATGTAATGAAATCAAAGTAAACACCAACAAAAAGAATGCAATCAACCACCATAGCAAGAACACAATTTTTTCTTACTATTGTAGATCTAAATAACTTATATAAAAAATAGGAAGTTAAAAACAACTATGATTATAGAAACTTTATAGGAATATATGAGATTTGAACTTGCTACTCAATTTGTTTCATAGTTCTTTTGTTAATAATGTATTAGCTGACTTCAATTTGGTTTATTGGAAAATATATCTATTCTAGATAGTAGGGAATTCTCTTATTTTCTTTTAACATAACCTATAACTAAGAGGATAACAACAGTATAGAAGAAAATATTAGAGTAAAGTCTTGAAATTCTAATCTTTGGATGAATATAATAATCAGAAAACACAAATAAGTATTTGATTCTCCATAGGTACTAAAGGATAACACATCTAACCAAATATACAACTACATCATTCTTCAAACCTATTGTAAATAAAGTATCTTTCCAACTTAGACAATGAACAAATAATATAGCTACACCCCTAAAAATAGCTCATGATTATTTTTTTAAGCAAACTTGCAACCCTAGAATAAATCTTTCATAGATTCATCTAGCTATATCAAAAGGAACATTCAATTGGTTAAGAAAATATGCATTTTAATCTCTCACCAACATATAATTCACATTGTAGCATTTTCCAAGAAAGTATCTAAACATCTACATCAAATTTGGACTTCTAAATTGTGCACTCAACTTGATCCAATATTTATCACTAATTGTACTTCTATTTAATATTGAGGTAGGAAACAAGGAACATTTTGGAAAGAATTAAATATATATATTTTAAGTGGAGGAATAGTGATGGGAAGAGAGCAAATACTCCTATTTTAAAAAAGTTCAACAAGTATGAATGCATAATTCTATTGGTAAAATGAGAGGAACTAAATATTACACAAAGTTAGAAAATTGGTTGTAATTATTATTCAAATCTAAATAATGAAATTAGGTAATCCTACTAAAAGTAATTATACTTTAATTCTGTAGAACTTATAACTATTTTATTTTCTATATCAATGCATGTTGATTATTTTCTTGTTTTCTATGTAACTAAATGTTTCACTAACTTTACTAAAAATATTAATCAAAAATTTGGACAGACCACAACAAAGCTTCTAAACAAGCTTCTCAAAAAGATAAGAAGCAATATAACATTTAGTTATTAAGAAAATAACTAAACTATCAACCTAAAATGAGAATGTATTCTCTTAAAAAAAATAATGGTCCATTAGCATTGAATATTCAAAAAAAATTCTAACAATTGTAATCAATTTTTTTAATATTTAAAAATAAATTAATAATTTTTATTTTTATTTCAAACCAAAACTTGATCTATTACATACAAATGGAATGTCAATAGAATCTTGTAAAAATTTATTTGTTTGTATACTAGCCAAATAATATTCACCAGCTGGACCAAGGCCCATCTCTATCTCAGTTATTAAACCTAAATCCAGAAAATCAGGCATATTCTCCCTGAAGCTCTTCATGTAATCAGAATATATCTGTCATCACACAAGCAAAAATGCAGAAAAATGTTCTATTATTATTGCATTGAATAAATTGTTTAGTATCGCAGAGCAAATAAATCATGAATAATGATTGTGTACTTCACATACCTCCACAGCCGTGCGTCCAGGAGCACAGGCTTGTCATCTACAGTGTACGCCATAGATAAGACATTCCCTGTTGCGTTGACCATCTTTATTTGTAAAGAAAACATTTGGATTTGATTCAGTAGTCTTGAGAACCCACTTCGGTAAAGGAATGGTAATATTATCACCAATATTGCCTCCATATTGATGAAATGACATAATTGCCTGTAGTTTAAAACATTGTTCTTGTACAAGTTTATATAAGTCTCTGTAGGCAGACCAATCATATTTCTTTGGTCCTTTTCACTCCACAATTCCACACCAGACATCAACCATGAGCCCATCAACATTTGCAGATTTAAGGGCTTTTAGATTTTCTCTTAGAATATCTTTATTTTGAAGGGTATTCTCATTTGAGACCACATCTAATTGATGAAGTCGCAAAACAGATTAGGATTGTCTGATAGACAAAAGTATGCTACAATGCCAGACCTTGAGTATAAAATATTTGAACAAAAGAGCTCCTAAACTTAACTGGAGGCTTTGTTCTTACTGGAAGCATGACAAACACAGGGATATAATGTGATAGTAAAACTTCAGTTTTTTGTTGGTATGTGGCGACTGATCATTTTATACTGTACATTCTTCATGTATCCTCGCCGGGGTCCGAGGCCGGGCCGGGGTTCGGGGGCGGTAGCCCCCGAAAAAATTTTTTGGCTTGCTTTTTCGCGAAATTATTGAAAAAGGGAAAAATCACAAAAAGGGAAAAAAAAACCCCGATTTTGTATAACCCTAATTTATAAAGGGTTTAGGATAGAGTTACAGTATCATAAGAAATAGGCGATTATTAGCGATATTGTAATAGGGTTTTGCACTGATTAATAATATCATTGGATGGCTGCGGTTTAGTGGATGTAGCCCACATTGGGTGAACCACGTTAAATTCTCTGTGTTATTTTTCTGTGTGTTTTACTTCTGGTTTATTTGATAAAATTTGCATTTAGCTTTTAGATATCTGCCATTGAAATCCTAACATTTTTGTCTTAAGAATGGGTCAGTACGCATTTCATCAACCTGTATCACAAATTCATTTATCATACTGTATCCCACAAATCAACAATTTGAAGTCTCATTTTGATTGATTACAACACATGAATGGGCAACACTGTCAGATGGATGCAAGAAGAAATTCATAACCCATCAAAAATGTGGTAAAGGGTGAGTTGTGAACACTAAAACAACACAACCAATATGAAGGAGGGTAGTCATGTTAGGCAAGAAAGCAAGTCATCCACAGTCGATTGCAGAGAGCATTTGCAAGTGTTAAATGGCTATGAAGAAAGTTTGTGTCCTTGAAGATCTCAAGAAGGCAGTAAAACTACAACGAAAGTAGTGAAGATAAAGAAGCAATGCTTCACTCTTCTAAAGTTTTCCCACATTAGGTTTCAACTTCTTGCGTCTGTCTCTGTTTTGCTAATGTGTTTGACTCCTTTATTGTGTGTTTTTATTTCTTGCAATTAATCTACTATCTCAAAAACCTAAGAGAGCATGCGAAACAAGTTGGATGTATGAGTACAAGCATAGCACAGTTAGGAGTTGAATTTAATCTCATGCTAAGTTAAAGAACAAAAAATTGTTGTGCATTATTGTTTTGTGGAATTCTAAGAAAAATAAAACGCATATTCCCAATCAGAGATTTTACGACAGACATTGGTTTAAGCTCTCAGATGATATCCTGTTTCTATAAATTCAGTAGATCCAACATTTATATTTTTTTGTGTATTGTCTTGTTAAAGTGACTGAATGAATCATTATGGGAGGTTGTATTTTATTTGATTATATCTGCTCATAGACTCATCATTGCAGGTTACAAGAATGATTTCTACAGGTCTAAATTGTTGCCATGCAAATACACGGTTGCCAGACTTCACAATCGCATAATACCATACTCATAAAACAGATTATTTCAAAAATGCTAGGAATGCACAATCACAAACAGCTATTAGAATGGGAAATTTGACATTTATGGTGTTAGCAAATTAAAGTTTATATTTAATAAAATAGCTATTAGATTATCTTTTAGTAATAAATATATTTATAGTTAGTTTTGAGGAAATTATACTCATAAAGAAATTTTGGTGGTTATTTAGAGAAATGTAATTCAAGAGAATGCATTATTTTTTAAACATTTGCAATAAACATTATAATTGATCTGAAGAAATATAATATTTATTATTATTGCTGTTCAACAATGATATAATTTGTACAATCACCTTTCTAACAGTGATATCAGAACGGCTTGTAGGAATTAATTTTTACCACCACTAACCTACAATTGATGCTTAGTCTAGAAACATCGATAAAACAAATAAATTGGCAGGTAAAAGAAGAGTCCGGAAGGGAAGACCAACGAAGGATTTTTCACATGTTTTGAATACGTTCTAGACAGTTCTAAACTCCTCTTTAAAAGAGGCATCATGTAATGGTCTGAACATCGGTGGCAAGATGGAAGTGATCATAGCATTCTGGCATATGTAATGTATTGAGTGATGACTGAAATGTACAGCAACAAGGAGTTTTTTTTTTTTGGTGAATCAATTTTATGTTTGTTTTTGAATTTATGCGTTGGATCTGTTAAGGGAGACCGTAGGAATGATTTAAACAACCGCTGCAAAGAAAAAGGCAATTAGCAGTTATAGCTGATTGCAGTCAAAGAGAAGAAGGCCACTGCAGATCGCAGGTGAAAAAGAGCAGACTGATGGTTGTGATTGCAGTCCTCTCCTAGTGTTTCATTCTGCCAATGGAAGGTCAACGCAGGAGTTCCAAGTGATTTAAGGAAGTTGCTAGCTGCTTCCACCGTGTACAAGCAGACACGTCGACGGAAATATGAAGCAGAGTTTACAATAGTTGACATCACCGCTACAAGAGCCCAAGCAAGAAATTATTTGTCATCAGTTGCATCGAGTGAAGGAAAACCAAATCACAGACTGTCATTGGCAAATTATAAATCGCCCAGATTGTTGTATTATGTGAAATCCTGGAGCCCTAAAGGCATATAAAGAATTTGCAGAATTTATTAAAGGTGAGATCTATGGTTTGTATGTTTAAAGTTATCTGCAGGATAAATTATTGGATCGATGGTGATATTGTTTGATAGAGTCAAATTGAATCTGTGGAATTTTCTGATGTCTGATTCATATAATTTTTGAAGATTAAAAGTTAATAGTGATTTGTTTAGGTGCATGTTATCTGAAGAAGATAATGTTGATTGTCGATTGATCTTCTGTGAAGAGAGCCAAGGTTATTTGTAAATAGAAAATGGTTGTTTAATATTATAAAAAAAAATATGACAATTGTTTTAAGGAGTAACCACTACAAGTCTAATATTGAAGTATGTGAAATTTTATGAGTTGTCTCTATTGTATCTATTAAAAGAGCGTGTTTCAGAAGAGGAAGAGAACAAAAATCAGTGAGATAGTATGAGTCAAGAAATTGTTGAAAGTTATGATTTGTGAAGCTGTTGAGTAGATCACTACAGAGACTAAGGGGGAGTCCGAAGGCATAATAAAGTTATAAGAGGTCTGAAGACTAAAGTTCATTGATAGATTTGAAGCACAACCACAATTGTTGATCAATCATAGTGGTAGAAAAGAAATTATGGAAGAAGAGGTATGTGTTGTTATCAAATAACGAAATCGAAATCAAGAGAAGATTTTGGTAAATATTTTTGTGTCTAAATATTTCTGTGTATTTTCTAAATCAAGAGATTAAGGTGAGTTTAATTGTTCATTGCAATGGGAAAGCAAGGTAAAAGAGTGTTGAAAAAAAATGCAAATTTAGTTTCTGAAGTACAATTTTTAAATGAAGAATTAATGAAAGAGAGAAAGAAATGGTTTGCAATTATGAATGAAAGGTCAGTAGAAAAATGTAAAATTTTAAATGAAATTGAAGAGAAAAATGAATAAATCAGACATTATGAGAAAGAATTGAACAAATATCAAGGGGGAAATTTAAAGATGTTTAATGAGATTAAGAAAATGAATGATGAGTTAGAACAAAGAGGGAAGTTGATTGATGAAGTTAAGAGAACGAATGATGATTTTGAGCAGAAAATAAAACAATTAGAAGAAGAGAATAGTTTATACAAAAAAGAAATATCAAGATTAAATAAAGAGAATGAATGTTTGAATGCAAAGAAATCGGCATGTGATGTTTCATGTAGTATAGAAGATTTGTGCTCATCATTTGATAAGTGTGTTTATGCTAAAATTGTTTGTAAGAAAGAATGTGAAGATGAACATGATAATGAGTCTAGAGATGATGATAATGTATTTGATTTTGTAAATGTTGAAAAGAATGTTGGTTTGAGAATGATGCAGAAAATGGGATTTAAAGGAAAAAGTTTGGGAAAATATGGGCAAGGAATAAGAGAGCCCATTCAGCCAGCTATGAGGCCCAAGAATGTAGGCCTCTGATATGGTGAGCAAAATATAACCAATGTTGCTAGTGTTACAAGTTCATTCAAATCGAGTAAAAGAATGAAATGCTCATATTGTCATATAGAAGGGCATAAGAAAGCGAATTTTTGGGATCTTCACCCTTGTTCTATTTATGGTATGAGAAATCATTGTGAAAAATCATGTTGGAATAAAGATTCCATGATAGGTTGTATACGTATGAATTGTGGATGGCTTTATGGATCTAGTTGGCAGAAAATTACAGGTATGATCAAGAATTTGTTCAAGTATAAAATTTTGCATGTAAAATATGATGGCAATCATGACAAGTTTGAAGGCACAACAAATACTTTTGGCAAGGCATCTATAGATGGCAAGTTTTAAGAAGTTGCAAATTGAAGGTTTGAGAGACTGCCACAACAGTTGCACAAAGACAAAGGCATCATCAGGCATGAAAATCTTCAAGATGGCAAAGAAGGATTCAAGAAGTCTAAAGACTTGGTTGCAACCACAAGACAAAGAAGAGAAAGAATGACATCAGTCAATGGCAAAGGAAGAACAACATAATTGGTGAATTCCGCAGCATTCATAATAAGACAAGAGAATGACATTAGAATTGAGAGTTCTTTGAAGCTATGGAAGAAAAGAATTTGAGGAAGTTCGCAGACTTCATTAGAGACAAAGGAAAAGAATTTGCAAAGAATAATGTTTCATTGACACAATTAGTGATTGTAAATGGGTACCCAACAAGGCTTTAGGTCAGGGGGGACAATTGTAGGAATTAATTTCTACCACCACCAACCTACAATTAATGCTTAGTATAGAAACATCGATAAAACAAATAAGTTGGCAAGTAAAAGAAGAGTCCAAAAGAAAGACCAACGAAGGATTTTTCACATGTTTTGAATACATTCTAGATAGTTCTAAACTCCTCTTTAAAAGAGGCATCATGTAATGGTCTAAACATCGTTGGCAAAATGGAAGTTATCATAGCATTCTGGTATATGTAATGCATTGAGTGATGAATGAAATGTGTAGCAACACAAAGTTTTTTTTTTGGTGAATCAATTTTATGTTTGTTTTTTAATTTATGTGTTGGATCTATATTTCATCCACCACCTACACGGCTATGCTCTCAGACCTAGTGAGATGGTAGTAATATGTTGAGTTATTTGAATTTGTATTCCACTTCATTTTTTAATTTTTTTATCATATATATTAGGATTAAATTTTCCAAGTCCATGGAGTAGAAAAGAAGGTTTGCAGAGATAAGAAAATGTTTCTTCCAACACATTTGAAAGGGCTTCTTAGGGTTTAGTGTCATGATAATCTGGGTTTTCACAAACCTCTAGTTGTTGTTGTGCATAGATGTGGCTAAAAGAAGCAACTAGAAAGGAAAGATCAAAGCAAGATTCAGTTGTTTTATAGGAAGGAACGAAGAATGGTGTTTTAATCCCACCAAAGATAAATTTGAAGATCAAACAATAGGTTTGAATTGAAAGAAGAGTAAAAGGTGAAAGAAGTGCTAGATTTTTCATTGATTGTCTTGAAGTTTAAACTACTAGGGATGTCAATTTTATTTGATTGTCATACGGTTTTGAGTGTTGGAATTGGTAAGTTTTCTATCTAAATAGTTTTTTTTAAGGATTCCAATAAAATCAATTTATATGGCATTTAATGCATAAAAGAGGTGCATATATGTGTAAGAAGGACAATGAGTATAAGGTGTAATTTGATTTGGAATCTAATTTGAGTATTGCGAGTGAGATTGGTGATTCAAATCTTTTAAACTATTTTATTTTCTAGAGGGTTTTAGAGGTATAAGGTTGACTAGTGTATGGTTTCATCATTGGTTAAAATTAACATCATTATTTTTAGCATTTGAACATGGCTACACATTATGTTTGTGTTTTGTATGGCATCCATACTATTCTTGATAGAAATTTTGAAAATCACATGCTTGTAATATTGAAGAATATAATGCCACTTTTGGAACTTAAGATCTAAAGAGGTCATAATGGAAGCTAGAGGAAATGGAGGTAGGAGGACATCTATCATCTCGAGTTAGCTTCTCGCTCAGGGATGATATATTGCATGGGAAGAATTTGTTTCATTTATAGTACTTTTAGGAGAAA
Organism: Sequoiadendron giganteum; assembly: GCA_007115665.2. Lineage (NCBI taxonomy): Eukaryota > Viridiplantae > Streptophyta > Pinopsida > Cupressales > Cupressaceae > Sequoiadendron > Sequoiadendron giganteum. Next base: position 597,793,503 of record CM021107.1, read on the forward strand.
GATGGGGCATGCAATGATTTGTTGGTATATGGATAATTGAATTCACAAACCTGGTGAGTTGTATTGTTTTTTTGTGGATAATTAAATCCACAAACCATTTATGAATAATTGAGTTTGTGATTTTCTTGTGAATAATGGAGTGTGTCTCGATTCATAGGGAAACATTGGACAATCATAACATTTATCCAAACATGAGGAGTTTGGATTGATGCTGATGCAGAGTTGGTAATCTAAACATTTACCCAGACATGAGGAGTTTGGGTCGATGCTCAAGACATTTTATTTGCCTAGACCAAGAAGTTTAGGTTGATGCTAATACAAATTTTTGGTTTCTTTTTTGTGATGTAAACCTTAAGGGGAGGATATGTAGGAATTTAAGGTTTACATTTTTAAATTTTGTTTTTGTTTTTATTATGTAAACTTTAAGGGGGGAGAGGGGGCAGGGTTGTTAGAAAATTAAAGTTTACATTTAATAAATTAGCTATTAGGTTAGTTTTTAGTAATAAATTTAAATTAATAGTTAGTTTTGAGGAAGTTATTCTTGTAAGGGAATTTTGGTGGTTATTTACAAGAACGTAATTCACGGGAATACAATGTTTTTTAAGCATTTGCAATGAACATTGTAATTGACCCAAAAAATATAATATTTATTATTATTGTTGTTCAAAAATGATGTAATTTGTACAATCTACTCACTTTTCTAACACATGGTGGGGATGACATAGACTATTTTATTCACCTATCATCCATCTTGTATTAGTATTGTATAAAATTACTTGTCTCGATAGAAATATATCTCTTATAAAAATAATGTTCATAAGTAATCTTGCCTCTTTCAAAGATACAAATATATCTCTTATAAAAATAATGTTCATAAGTAATTTAACACATGGAATAGATAGAAGTACCAAGACAATTTTGTGAGTCTTTATCTTAGATCCATCTAGAACTTCAAAAATAATGTCATCATATTGACCAAGAATCACTCAAGTGCCCATGTTTTTAGCAAAGAATTCTTCGCTTTCAACTCTTGAATCTCTTTCATGCACTCTTCAATTTCACTTTCCATCCTCCACTGTCCACCATATACCCTTGCCACTATAATTGAATAAGGAATAAAGAAAGAAACTTTCAACTCTTCAATCTCTTTTTTGCACTCTTCAATTTCACTTCCCATTCTCCACTGTCCACCATATACCCTTGCCACTGTAATTGAATAAGCTGATACAACAACTACTTTATTAGACAAACCTACAAAAGGTATTAAGTTTCTAAAGAGTTAATAAAGAAAAATATTATATTAATGGCCATCTTCTTTTCTGATGATGAAAAATATTATATTAATGGCCATCTTTTTATGATCATTTGTTGAATGTGATCTGAAACATTAATTCAAAAACTTATACACAGTTTATTATCAGAAATTTTACTATTACAATTTCATGAACTATAGAAATATCTTTAAGATTAATGGCAATTAAATGTACAAGTGACAATAGCAAGAATATATAACTTAACCTAGGAAGCACATTGCATACAAAATCATATAACATAAAACAATCTTGTAAAAAGAAGGCTCCATGTCTCAAGAACCAACCAAAGAACCAAGGGAATGGAGCACGAAGGAGGACACAACTCTAGTCTACATCAAAATCAGGAGAATAAGAAGTACCAATATCCTTGACAACATCACAAAACTATCAAGCTAATGGCCTGGGCTAAGAGGGTGTAGGTGTGTTAGAGAAAACAGAATAATTTCTCCCAGTCAATGGAGAAAAATTAGGAAGATAGATTAGTTTCTATTAATAGACTTCACTGTTTGCATGAGGCGATGGAGTTAACTGCACAATAAATTTTAGTATGCAGTTCACTGCATTGTTAGATTAGTTTGCTTCTGTTTTCTACAGTCTTAGGTTGTCTTCCGTTCTGATAAAGATTTCTATAAATGAAGACATGTAATCTGTTTTGATATAAGGAAAAATAAAGTTAGATCTAATTCTAATTGCTGTAACAATTATTTTGCTCTATTTTTACTCTGCTTTTCTATGAATGATTGTTTCTTTCAATCCCTCAAATTGGTATCAGAGCCAGGTTGGATCAAGGTTGCAGAAACAGTTCATAGACTAAACAGTAGTTGATGAAGATTTAAACTGCTGTAGTAGATCAGCTTGCTATCATGGCAACAAATGGTGTTACTTAGCCCCAAATTCCCATTTTCAATGGTAAGAATTATGATTTTTGGGCAATTAAGATGAAAACTTTATTCTGTTCACAAGATATTTGGGATTTGGTAAAGAATGGTTTTGTAGAACCTCAAGATGAAGTGGCCTATCAAGCTTTAACACAAGGATAAAAGGATTAGCTTAAAGACAAGAAGAAAAAGGATGCAAAAGCCTTATTTCAAATCCAACAGGAAATGGATGTGACAATCTTTCCAAGAGTTGCAACAGCAACAAAATCCAAGAGAGCTTGGGAGATTTTGGAGACAACTTATCAAGGTAGTACAAAGGTTATAGTGGCTAAATTGCAATCTCTTAGAAGAACTTTTGAAAATTTGCAAATGAGTGAATCAGAGTCTATAGATCAATTTATGAGTCAGGTTATGAATGTTGTAAATCAAATTAGATCTAATGGAGAAGATTAAACAGATCAAAAGATTATAGAAAAGATTCTCAGATGTTTACCCAATAAATTTGATGCTATTGTTGTAGCAATTGAACAATCAAAGGATTTGACACAGTTATCTATAGATGAATTAATGGGATCTTTGTTAGCACATGAGTCCAGAATGAATAGGAATACCAATACTTCTTCTGAGAATGCTTTCAAATCAAAGGAATCATCTAGTAGAGGAAGAGGAAGGTCAAGCTTCAGAGGAAGAGGTAGAGGCAGAGACAAAAGTGTTAGAAGTGATTCAAATCAAGGTGAAAGAAATAATCAGAACTACAACAATAGAGGACGTGGAAACAATAATTCCCAATAGCATTCACAGAGGTTTGATAAATCTAACATTGAATGTTATTATTGCAAAAAATATGGACATTATGCAAATTAATGTAGAAAGAAACAAGGAGATTTGGATAAGCAGAATGCTAATTATTCAAATGAATCAAGATCTAATTCTGAGAGTATGTTCCTCACATGTAATGTTGCTCAAGAGAGCACTAGAAATATTTGGTTTTTGGATAGTGGATGCAGTAACCATATGACTGGGAATAAAGATTTATTTGCTAGCCTTGATAATTCTATTAAGTCTGAAGTGAAATTGGGAAATGATAATAAAGTGGCTGTTATGGGTAAAGGAGTTATAAATGTTTTGACAAAGAATGGTGAAAGTAAATTTATTCCTGATGTTTATTTTGTACCTAGACTAAAACATAATCTTATGAGTGTTGGTCAGCTATTACAAAAAGGGTATAGGATATCTTTTGTGGATAAAGTTTGCACAATATTGGATAGATTTCCAAATGATGGGTTGATTGCAAGAGTGGAGATGACCAAGAATCAAATGTTTCCCATTCAAATTATGTCCACCTAAGGAGTAGAAGAAGCTAATTTCAAAAATGTTTGTTTAGACCAATCCTGGCTATGGAATTTTAGGTATGGGCATTTATATTTTGGAGGTTTGAGTTTCTTACAAAATAAACAGATGGTTAAAGGGTTACCTACTATAGAACAACCAACCAACTCATGTGAGAGTTGCATCTTTGCAAAACAACATAGAGAGAGTTTTCCTGTAGGAACCTCCTATAGAGCAAGTGTATTATTGGAGATAGTTCATACTGATATATGTGGACCAATGCAAACTCCATCATTTGGAGGTAGTGTTTACTTTCTAACCTTCATTGATGATTTTAGCAGGAAGACATGGGTATATTTTCTCAAGTAGAAGTATGAAGCCTTCAGTAAATTCAAGGAGTTCAAGTCTATGGTGGAAAGCATAGTGGACAATATATCAAGATACTCAGATTTGATAGAGGTGGTGAATATAGTTCTAATGAATTTCTAGATTTTTGCAGAGATCATGGGATCAAGAAACAATTTACAACAAGGTACACACCACAACAAAATGGTGTAGTAGAGAGAGAATAGAACCATAATGGAAATGGCTAGGAGCTTGTTGAAGCCAAAAAAATTGTCTAATGATTTTTGGACAGAAGCAGTAGCATGTGTCGTATACATTTTAAACAAAAGTCCTACAAAAAGTGTTAAGGACAAAATTCCACAAGAAGCATGGGATGGTAAGAAGCATAATATATTTCATTTGAGAATTTTTGGATGTGTTGCATATTCACTAGTGCCATCTGAATTGAGAAAGAAATTGGATGATAAAAGTGAGAAATGTATTTTCATTGGTTATAGTGAACAATCAAAAACATGTAAATTGTATAATCCCATTTCAAAGAAAGTGATTGTTAGCAGAGATGTCAAATTTAAGGAAGAAGAAGCATGGGATGGAAGCATTGACAAATCAATCACAATTGGAGCACCAATACCATAGAATGAAGAAGAATCTGGAGAACAAATTCTTCAAGGTGATCAATCAAATCCACAAGAAGGATCAAATACACCAACAAGAACACCACAAAATGTTGTAAAAGGTGCATCATCAGGTCATGCACATCATCCTACTCCCAATTCACAAGTAAGTGACGATTCAAATCCTACTCTTGCCTCATTGAGATCAAAATATAAAGGTAAGAAAGTGAGAAGTTTGAAAGAGATCTATAATCATGGTGAAGACAATTTGGATTTATGCTCAAACTTTGCTTTATTCTCTCATGATCCTGTGTATTTTGAAGAAGCGGTTAAGGAGGATCATTGGAACAAGGCTATGGATGAAGAAATGGATTCCATTGAAAGAAATCACACATGGGAGCTAGTTGATCTACCTGTAGGTAATGATTGCATTGGAGTTAAATGGGTTTATAAAACCAAATTTTGCACAACATTATGGACTTGATTACAATGAGACATTTTCTCTTGTTGCTAGACTTGATATTGTTAGAATGGTTTTAACAATAGCTGCACAAAATAATTGGAAAGTTTTTCAAATGGATGTCAAATCTACCTTTTTGAATGGTTTTCTTGAAGAAGAAGTGTATGTGAAGCAACCACCAGGTTATGAAGTGCATGAACATGAAGACATGGTCTACAAATTGAAGAAGGCGCTCTATGGTCTCAAACAAGCATCAAGAGCATGGTATAGCAGAATTGATTCATACATGCAAAGCAATGGATTCAGTAGAAGCAAGAGTGAGCCAACATTGTACACAAAAATCAATAAAGAAGGTCAAATTTTGATAGTGTGCTTATATGTTGATGATTTAATTTTCACAGGAAGTTTGTCTGTAGATGCATTTAAATCAACAATGAAGAAAGAATTTGAGATGACAAATTTAGGTTTGATGAAGTATTTTTTGCGCATTGAAATTGTTCAATCAGATAAAGGAATTTTTATTTGTCAATCAAAATATGCAAAGGATGTGTTGAAAAGGTTTAGAATGTTGAATTGTAATCTAGCATCTACACCAATTGCAATAGGCACTCAAATTAGCAAAGAAGACAAAGGGCCTAATGTTGATTCTACAGTCTTCAAAAGATTAATTGGAAGTTTGATGTATCTTATAGCTACAAGACCGGATATCATGTATGGGGTTAGTCTAATCTCAAGATTCATGGAGTCACCAAAAGACTCGCATTGGCAAGTTGGAAAGAGGATTTTGAGATATGTAGCAGGAACAACAGAATATGGAATCTTGTATTTCAAAACTAATGTTTTTTGTTTGAATGGATATACTGATAGTGATTTTGCAGGTAGCATTGATGATAGGAAGAGTACTTCTGGATATGTCTTTCATTGTGGGATAGGTGCAATCTCATGGGCATCAAAGAAGCAACCCATAGTGACTCTTTCATCAGCTGAAGCAGAATATGTGGCAGCCACATCAGCAGCATGTCAAGCAATCTGGATGAGGAAAATTTTGAAAGATCTATTGCAAGCTGAGGAAGAACCAACAATAATTTTTTGTGACAACCAATCAGCAATTGCCTTGTCAAAGAATCATGTTTTTCACAAGAGGAGCAAGCATATTGATACCAGATATCACTTTATCAGAGATTTGGTGAATGATGGTGAAATTCAACTAAAATTTTGCAGATCTGAAGATTAGTTAGCGGATATATTTACCAAGCCATTAACAAAGGATGTTTTTGAACACTTAAGACAAAGTTTGGGCATTGTAAATGGTGAAATAAACCATGGTAGAAATTAGGGGGGAATGTTAGAGAAAACAGAATAATTTCTCCCAGTCAATGGAGAAAAATTAGGAAGATAGATTAGTTTCTATTAATAGACTTCATTGTTTGCATGAGGCGGTGGAGTTAACTGCACAATAAATTTTAGTTCTGCTTTGCATAGGAGTTTACGCATTTTGTAATATTCAGTTCACTGCATTGTTAGACTAGTTTGCTTCTGTTTTCTACAGTCTTAGGTTGTCTTCCGTTCTGATAAAGATTTCTATAAATGAAGACATGTAGACATGTAATCTGTTTTGATATAAGGAAAAATAAAGTTAGATCTAATTCTAATTGCTGTAACAATTATTTTGCTCTGTTTTTACTCTGTTTTTCTGTGAATGATTGTTTCTTTCAATCCCTCAAGGTGAAGGTAGCTTGACTGCAACTCTGTGATGCAGAGATTTGACCAACTCCAGCAAGGATTGAATCTGAGAGTAGAAAACAGGTGCAAATGAATAGAGCTAGCATGGGATCCTTTGGCTTTTGATGTCTTATAACCTTGTTGAAACATACATACTATTTTTCAGCAATGAAGCCAGAAAGGTAACAGCCCAAAATGAACCTTCCATAATGACTGCTCAGTAATGTCTGTGTAGTGGAAAAAAAAGCTAAGAGAAGTATCGGTGTGGCAGTGAATAGGGAGCAAGTAGAGATTCATGTGATTGGCAACATATACATTTTTTAAATATGTGTGCTTCAAAGTTACAAAAATACAGTTAGAAATTTAGATGCAAAGTTGTAAACATAATCCACGATTGAGTATGAACGTGACACATGCTGGGGGTACACCACTATGGTCCAGCAGCAGATATCAAAACGAACAAATGGAATACCTCAGTTGCAACATCATCTATTGGATGTATTCGCAAAGGAAAAAGATGCTTAGATGTTTAGTTTACTAGGAAGGAAACTAAAAAGCTGGGCAATTATGGGTACAATAGTTGAGTATACTCTCACAGTCGTACAATTCTGCACAGAATAGTTGAGTGTAACTATCCCATTTATGTATACAGTGGTTGAGTACAAATTGTGTCGCATTGCCAACGCTGCCGATGAGAAAGAATGGGCAGAGTTTGCATGAATATTTTTTAAAACCCTACAAGAGCATAAATTTCCTACATATTCGAATCAAAACAAGTCTCCCTACAGCTGATGCTTTAATTTATTCACAGAAAACAAAATCTAGAAAATATCAGGGTTTTAGGGCTAGTTAGATTCATGCGCTCGAGACAAGATTTCTTGCTAGTGACTGAAATCCGAATTGATTCAGAATTTGAAAATGAAAAATGCGCGAGGCAATTTCAACCATCCGAAAAAGTTGTGGTGTGAGACATTCCTGAATTGAAAAATTATTTTAAAAGAGACATTTTAAAAGAATCCTCACAAACCAGAATAATAATATAGTTTGGTATGTTACCTCTCAATATTCTGATGAAAGACATAATGGTATCATAGTTTGATATGTTGCCATTCAATTTCTTGGTGATGAACACATTCCTAGCATTATCCCTTCTTATTGCTTTTTCTAATACCTCCAATACTTCGAGTGCCTTATTGTCTTTGGTGGCCACATACTCAAACCTTCAAGAATGAGTATATCACTACTTTATTATATAATATTACCATATTTATATAAACAGTCAAGTAGTGATAAAAAAATATAACATTATATGATAAAAGTTGTTATTGTTGAGGGGTGGATTTTTTATATGGAGGTTATACTATTTATGAGATTGTTTTTCTATGAGTAAGAGACTACGCTGATATTTTCTCGACCGATTTGAAAGAGATTCAAATTCAACAAAAGGTCTGCACTCATGAACAATGCCAAAATCATGTGCAGGTACGAAAATTCCATGCAAGATGACACGAATAAACTATGATATGAAATTATGGCAATTGCAAATTTCGAGCATGGTTGTACCTGTCGAATGGAGCAATTTATGTGTTGAAATATATAGACGTTCATTCAAATTGGGCGAACTTAAGTAATTCATCACAAATTTGTGAATGGCATGCGAATTAGGCAGGATTATTTCTCCGTGCAGTCCCTTGTCTCTTCTTTTCTATTTCAGCCTGATCATTCTTCTCTGTCACGCGTTTTTGGCCGATTCCTTTTCTCACCTGTCTCTCTATAGCATGAACACCGGACCGTGTTAGAGCCTCTGTGTGTGCATAAATGTATCTACAAACACATGAATATATTTATATTTGTTAGACATGGTGATCTAAATTTGCAAACAAAATGATGATGTCATTTACGTTCTTCAAAATTGTCAACCTGTTTCTGAATTAAGAATAAAGAGAAAGAATATGATGGATGATTCATAGAAAATAATGATTAAATTCATAACATAAAACTGTAAGTTGTGATAAATAATTATATATAAATTAGAATTACTTCTTTATTGTCATCTTTTTCTTCCATCTTAAAATAAAGAAATAGAAGTGAACATAAAATATAGAATAAATAAACTACTAAAATTATATTGAGAAAAAAATAAAACTAATCAAAATATCACTTGAATGATATAATTTAAAAACCAAATAACATATCATATCAAGAAAAAATGATATTGTTTTATTATTTATCTATAAAACTGCATGATTTGTCTTGCTTGCTTCAAGAATGAAGAAACCTCTTCCCAAGTTGTAAATTCAATAAGGGTAAGATTTGAGATAAAGGTGTTCTCCTTGGCATTGTGTTTCACAGTATGTTGCTTTTTGGCATTATGATATTTGACATGAGCAAGACCATTTATAGTCTCATCACTAATTTGTCAACATGGATGACTACAAATTTAAATTTTAGTTAATGATTGGAGGTCAAGTATCTTTTCAAAGCTAGAAAGATTATGCTTATGTCTTTTAATTATTTAGAAAGTATGTTAAAAATAGACCCATTCAAGGCTTGTCAACAAAATTGTCAATGCAATAGAAGATAATTATACCATTCAAGACTTATTCTAGTTTTGAGAATAAATATTTTGGCTCAAATTCAGTATGTGTTCTAAGGTTCTATATGTTTCCCTAGAACCTTGGCTATATGCAAAAATATAGACTTCCAGATAAATAAAAGATAAAAGGATTAACAAAAACCCCTTTTTAGTCAAAGTATACATTCATAAATAAAAAATCTTAGCATAATTTACTTATAAATAAGTAAAAATTATTCATCTATTACATATTTTGATATAGTGCTCGCATTATCTTTGAAAGGTTATGAGAATCTATCATGTTGGCGAATAGATTTTTCACTACAAATTCTTTTTGAAAAATGGTTTGAGTTGTCCCACAAATAGCAACAAATGAACCAATAGTTGGAAAGATCACTTTTGGATTAGCAATCTTCCTCTAAATTTTAAAAGTATGACTCCCTTGTATGATGAAATTCCAATTTTAATTGGTATGATGGGGTGGATGGATATGGATCAATACACAACACATAGAAACACAAACTCACAAATTCCATAAAATTGTATTTCATTCATCATCAATATGAAATATTACAAATACATAAACGCTTCATCTTCATACTTTATCAGCTCCAACACTCCACCACACACAAATCCATTACATCTACCTCCTTAAATAGAGGTCTTAGAAGAATACAAAAATCTCTAGAAGTTCTTTTTCATGTTTCTTCCTAGACTCTTTTATCATTGGCAATCATCTTTCTAGACTCTTCTTGCATCAAATTCTCCGGACTCTGCATTTAATGAGGTAGGTGATTGTAGGTGGTAGAAATTAATTCCAACATTCCCCCCCTTAATTTCTACCACAAACCAATTGTTCTGAATATACATGCCATGATCTAGTACATATGGGTCTTGGCCTAAAGCCTTGTTAGGTACCCATTTACAATCACTAATTGTGTCAATGAAACATTATTCTTTGCAAATTCTTTTCCTTTGTCTCTAATGTAGTCTGTGGACTTCCTCAAATTCTCTTCTTCCATGTAGCTTCAAACAACTCTCAATTCTACTGTCATTCTCTTGTCTTATTACGAATGTTACGACATTCTCCAATTCCTTTGCTCTTCTTTTGCCATTGACTGTTGTCTTCTTTTATCTCTTTTAGATGTCCATAACCAAGTCTACTGACTTTGCAAATCCTTTTTCTTGCTTGATATCTTCAAACCATCTTCAAATCAGATAATGTCACTCTATCATGTCTTCGTCCAATTGCTATGATAGTTTCTTGAATATTTGGCTTTCAAATTTTCAAAATAGAAAACTCAAACTTCTTGCAAACTCACTTTCTATAGATGTCTTGCTAGAAAAAGATTTTTTTTACTCAAACCATTTTTTATCCTTCTTGAATATTCAAACCTTGCTAGATTACTATCATTTCTCACACTTGAACATTTGTATTTACACAAAGTTTTAATCATACCTGTAATTTTCTGCCAAATCGATCCATAAGTCCATCCACAATCCATTTTCATACAACCTGCCATGGAATCTTTATTTGATGCATTATTCCAACATTTCTTTTCACAATTTTTTTTCAAACCACACACTGCAAGGGTGTAAGTCCCAACATATATCCTTCGTATGACCTTTCCTATTACAATGCAAACATTGCATATTATTTCTTCCTTGATATGATTTGTTTGTACTTGGAGCATCTATATCATTCTTTCCTCTACCTATGCCATACCCAATACCTTTATACCTTTGCCTCATTGTTGGTTCAATTGGATCTTTTATTCCTTGTTCATTCTTTCCCAAACCTTCACCTTTATAACCCATTTTTTTCATAATTTTTAGACCAACATTTTCTTTAGCTTTTGCAAAATAAAAATTATCACAACTAACAATACCATTAGACTCATTAACATGTTTATCAAGCTATCATAAATAACTTTAGCAAAATCACATTTATCAAATGACAAACACAAATCTTCTATACTACATGTTCAAACATCACATGCCAATTTGTTTGCCTTCAAAAATTCATTCTCTTCATTCAATCTAGATATTTCCTTTTTGTATATACTATTATGTTCTTCTAATTTCTTTATTTTCTAATCCAAATCATCATTCTTTTTCTTAACTTCATCAAACATCTTTAACTTCTCTTTTAAATCATCAATCAACTTCCCTCTTTGTTCTAATTCATCATTCATTTTCTTAATCTCATTAAGCATATTTAAATTTCCCTCTTGAAATCTATTCAATTCTTTCTCATAATGTCTAATTTCTTTATTTTTCTCTTCAATTTCATTTAAAAGTTTACATTTTCTGCTATCCTTTCATTCATAATTGCAAACCATTTTTTTCTCTCTTTCATTAATTTTTCATTTAAAAAATCTACTTCAAAAACTAAACTTGCATTTTCTTTCAACACTCTTTTACCTTGCTTTCCCATTGCAATAAAAAATTAAACTCACCTTGTTCACTTGATTTCATTATTCAGGAGTTTCACACACCTCTCTTTCTTTTCTCTTCACAATTTAATTTGACTGATAAAATCCTTCCAAACTAGCAGCTTCTCTCAAGAGTATGAATCAATACTCATTTGACACTGTCTTGTTTTCCTTTTAGCTTCAATCTGCTCTCTCCTTTCTTTAATAGTGACAAACAAAATTTAAAAGAAAAAATAAATACTATGAATACAACAATATAAATATACCTTGATGTGAGTCATATATTTTGGGCACCAATCTCATGGCATCTGGATATATACCACTGAATGTCTGGCCCTTTCTTCTTCAAACATCTGCAACATATTCTCCTTATACAATCTCTCCTCCTATTTTACTATTGCGGTTGCGGCTTCGTCAATATTTCAATAGTGGCATCTCTTAGACTTAAACCTGTGACTTCAAAATGAACTCTTCTTGGTTGGGGGCTACAAATTGTAATAAATCTATGACCCCTTATGCAGAATTAGCGATCAAAAAGAATGATAGCTTCTAATTGTCAGAAATTTAAATGAGCCAACAAAATGCAAACATAGAACTGTTGTTCTATTTCCCAATGAGCTGGGAATGCACAAAATCAAAACGCGGAAGCACAAGGAGACATGCAACATTCGTTCCTTTTCATTAAAATGGAAATGACAAATACATAAAGCATAAAGCTCAAAAAAAAAACTAAACTATAAATTACAAACTTGTTGGGAGCGTTGCTCAACCAGTCATGCAACTTTAGGAGCTCCTGGGAGCTCACTGTCAAGAGCTACGTAGAGCTCAACTTGGAGTAATCACTACTCTTAAAAATAACAAACAACTGCTGCTATTCAGGAGCTACTGGGAGCTCACACAGAAAAATTTCACACACAGACTGTTGCTGCAAAAATTGAACATTCCTCAACTGTTTAATTGAAAAAAATTGTTGCCTTCATTCCTTTTGTCTTCAACAACATTCCCTCTCAAAAATTCAAAATTACCTACCACAGTAAATGGAAAATTCAAAATCAGCTACCCCATTTAATTTTGGTGCTGTCAAGAGCTGTAGGGAGGATCTCCAAAATAGAAAGGCTCCTGACAGGTAGGTGAGGGCTACAGGGGGTCTGATAGATGAGCAGAGGCTCGGGAGAATAATAAATTCCAACACTCCCCCTTTGTTCTAAGCCAAAAAAACAACAAGATCAATCCTGATCCAAATCAACAATGCCCAATCTGCTCCTTAGGCGCTCAAAACTGTCCTTGCTCAAAGGCCTTGTGAATATGTCTGCTAGCTGTTGCTTAGACTTGCAAAACTTCATTTTAATTTCACCATTTTCAACCAATTCAATAATGAAATGATAGATAATTTCAATGTGCTTGCTTCTTCCATGAAAAATAGGATTTTTCATCAAGGCTATTGATGAAACATTGTCACAAAAGATTGTTCTTCCATCTTCTTGTTCTTCTCTCAAATCCGCCAAGATTCTTCTTAGCCAAATAGCTTGACATGTTGTTGCATTTGCTGCTATATATTCAGTCTCTGTTGTTGATAGGGAAACAATAGGTTTCTTCTTGGAAGCCCATGAGATGGCTCCCAAACCCAAATGAAACACATGGGTAAGTGCACCAATCTGTGACACAATTTAGGTGCCAAATTGAAAAAACGATAAAAAAAACCCCGAAATAAGGCCTTTAGCGCACGCCAAATGTCTAAAAATACATTTGGCGCATGCCAAATGTTTAAAAATACATTTGGCACAAGCCAAATTTGGTGTGCGCCAAATGTATTTCTAGACATAAAATGCAAAAGTTAGGTTTGGAACCCTCATTTTGTCTTCAACCTGCAGCTTGAGAAGAAATATTTCAAGTCTGCAACTCGCGCTTGCCAAATCTCCTCCATTATTTGCATCCTTAGCTTGCCATTTTCCATGAGAATGTCGCCAACATGTCGGAGAGGTCGAAGATTGCAAAGAGGTATGTATTTTTATTCTATTTATTTCGAATTTGATTTGGAATGCAACTTTAAACAGTTTTTTATAATAAAACTTTGTTCTAATTCTCAGGGAATGAATCTCCACCTCAAAACAGTGAGAATTCACAATCACCCCCTCATCAAGAGCCTCCTATACAAGAACAACTCGAAACCCCTCCATCAATTCATAGGCATCCTCAAGGAACACAAGAAAATATTCAAAATCAAATTGAAAACAATAAAAGAGACATTCAAAAATTAATTGCAAGATTAACCGAGCATGCAAAAACCCACCCTTATAGGAGAGGGATTGTTGAATCATTGAAGTCAATGTTAACTCATGTAGGAGAAATGAGTGAGCAAATGAATTTTTGGTCAACTAAGAGAAATGAGATGAGGCAATTTTATGCTAATGGTTTGTCATATGTAAATGTCAAAAAACTAAAAATTAGCAAAGCTGAGTTGTGTGCCCTATTCAAAGACCCAAAAGCCAATGAACCTTTGTCCCATGCCTGCAGGAGGTTCCCCATCCATTGGTGCCACCATGATTTAATTAGAAACAAATTTTGGGAGCGGTGGTGGATGGTATTTGACCAACCTCCATGCAATAACCATGAGGTGCCACAATACTTTTTGAGGAAACTCTATTGCGAGTTTGTCCTCAATAAAATTCTAAACTATTTTGACATCTTAGACTTTCAGGGTAGAGGTGGGGGCTCCACACACGATAGACCTGCTGCATGACGTAATCCACAGTTGGAACTAAGAGCCTTGGGTAGACCCATGGTAGAGCATGTCGTTGTTCCTTCCATTGTTAAGGACAGTGTAGAGGTGGACACGATGAAGTCGATTGGCTCACTCACCCAGACCATTTTATAGTGTGCGAGTCCTCTAGTAGAGCCTGGTGTGGAGGAGACGTGTAGGCCCTGAGCTCCACCCCACCATTGTGGCGTTTGTGGTGCTATTTGCACGTACGATTATCAGGGTGCTCATGATGCAGCTACATAGCCTATGTCAGTTGTAGAGGTGATGGCTTTCACAGATGATATTTTGAATGATACATTTAGCATTAACACTTAGGTAAAATTTAGCAAGTTATTTTAATGTTGTTTATTGAAATATATTTTGAAATTTAAGAATAACTAAATTAGTAGAATTTTGATATGATGAAATTTCAGGGTCGCACTATTCATGAGGGATGCTCTATTCCTACAGACCCTTATACATTCTTGACGATGAGTCCACAGGTATGCAACTAGTATTAAAGATATTATTATTGCATTTGAACAGTTGAATGTTATATTTGAATGTTTGTCTCATAACATACTTCGGATTTCAAACAGTTTCATGGTGCACCTTCTTCCTCCACACCTCGTGATTCATATCCTCAAACAACGTACACTCAGGTAGCCTTTATTCATTAATAGGGTTGTAAATCTATGTTAGCTAGTTTTCATAATTTTGCGTATATACAAATCTAAAAAATTGATGAGAAACACAAACATTGCATTCAAGTATTCCTTGATCGTGTCACATTATGTTCTCCTATATCAACATGATACCTGAGATATTGTTTCATTTGCAGTTGTTGACAAGAGATAGCCCTGGTGATGTTGGTGGCACGATGGACCATGGAGTTGCTGCAACAATAGCCAGTTCTGATCCATTGAGAGAGGTATGGAATAGATTAGTCATTTGACATTATATTTTCTCTTTTATGGTCTATTATAGAAAATTTTCACAATAATTTTATGTAGTTTAATTTCTATCTTCATGGTTGCTACAGGTGGTTGTCACTCCAGATCGTGGACATGGTGATGCTTTAAATGTGCATGATGACTATATGTATGCGGTAAGTGATTATATTTTGTTATATGCCATTCCATAATTCAATTTCTATGTTTTAACATCTTTACTTTTAATCGTATCAGTTGAAGGTCCAGAGTGAAGAGAGGAGGAGTAGCGGGCGTGTTCGAAAGACAAGACAAGCAACAGTCACTCCATCCAGCCGAATTTCGAAGGCAGCACGGGATCTATTTCCTTCCCCTAGAGGGAAATGACTATGTATTAGTGTTGTTTGTTGTATGCCTATGTGGCATTTTGGAACATATGTTTTGTACTATTGATATATATACATGATATTTTGTCCAAATGGATCCTTTGTACTAAGCCTATATGGTTTTTTTGGATATATTTATATAATTTTATCAATATATATCATTGTATAGCCTTTCAGATTTTTGATTAAAGAAACTCTTATTTTGCTACTGCCATTCTTGAATGATGTTATCATGCATATCATGTAAGTTGTATGCTTGAATGTTGTAGGCATGGATTTTGTTTACATCTAATGCTTAATTAATTACCGTGGAATGCTCAATAAGCCCCATCTAAAGTGTATTGTATAAGTAAGCTCCATTCGTGGTGGTTTGTGTCCTTTGGAATGCTTCAATTACTTGTGCCTCACCGATGCAGAGGCAAGGAGGCTCAAACCCAATCAGTCTGACAACCTGCCTTCAAGGGGCTCCTAACAAGATTAATACATCCTATTTTGAGCAATCTACATAACCTCAAAGCCCCATAAAACCAAACTCTTCATTCAACACCTTACCCAACAATCCACCCTTGTAGCACCCTGATGCAGAGCCAAGGTGGAGAAGACTCACAACAATGGAAATGTCAATTCTCAATCAAGAACTCTTCTTCATAATGATTCAACCTAATAGGCATCAACCCACCCTCAAGGGTCTCAACTCCTCAACCTTGCAAATGAACAACAAGAGTCCACCAAGGCCTTAAAAAGACCATAAACTTTCATACAGTGACAATTGAATCAATTGACAACAATCCCTAAGTCAGATTCATCAAGGTTTCCAAAATTCATATTTGTGATTGGTTATTCTTGTAGTACTCAAAACTCAGTTTTAGCCAGATTTCTTCCAACCTTTCCAAAACACTAGAAAATTACAAGATGGACTGAGATACCCTTTTCAGGGCTACACAACATACCAAAGAATCAATGTTCTCTCTTTTGGACAGACATAGACTTTCAACACACCTACTTCAATTTTGGCTTCACAATTAGCCCTTTTTTTCCAAAGGGACCACCCTTCCAACTTTAGGTATCTATCCAAACGCCTTGGACAATCTTAGGTCATGGTGCCAAACCTCAAATTTTGTCATTAGTTTGTGTCTATAGAGCCTCTAACTCACGAAACCCAAGAAACCCTCCAAAACCTTCACAAAATCAAGGGTTTTAAGGAAACATACAACTCCAGACCTCTCTCAACACTTCCAAAGTCCCAAACACCTCAAAATACTTCTACACGGACTCATTAGACCCTCACATAACCCTTACAGGAATTAATTCTTAAAAACCTCTCTTTGGTTCCTCACTTCCATGTTGGAAAACCCTTGTTCAGTCTTAGAACAGTCACAAAAACACCACATAATTATGACTCCTTATTCCAAAATGAGTTGAAACACTTATTATAACATTTTTTCAATCAATCCACTAAGATACAGTAGCAAACAATAGGTGGATTGATTGTTACATCACAAATTTCCCCTCAAACCGTTGATTCAACAACACTAGGACAGTCACTGTTTGTGTTGGTTCTCTCTACAAACAAAGATTTAAGACACCAAATAAAAAATAAATGAATTAGAAAACATATAGACACATCCTCTAAAATTCTTAGACCATGAAGAACCTGTATGTGCCCGTACAACACTCAGAAAGATCAAGAAAACAGTATTTTTCTAGAAAATTGCTCAAAACTGTGGTGTTTATTGTGTAAAATTATTAAAAAAATTCTTCCACTCTCTCATTCGAGCCTTGGTAAGGATTTTTAAATAATTTTACAACAACCATATTCTCCCCAATGCCCATAACCAACCTTGGGATTAGTTGGTCCCTTAATTACATTTGTTTGTGTTAAAGTTGCTTTGTCAACATTTTACAACTTATATGATTTCTAATTGACTTCTAAGACACAAAAAACCCTTTATTTGCATTATGTTTGATCTCTCAAAGCTTATTAGACAAAATAAACCTAAAGACACTAACATTTCCCTATTGATGTATTCAAATAAAAAAAAATTGATGATGTGGTGTAGGTGCTCCTGCACCAAACTCAAAACCCTGTCCAAGCCTAATTTCTCCCAACCTTTCCAAAACACCTGACCATTTAAAGGTGGATTAAGATACCCTTTCCAGGGTTACACAACATATGCCAAAACCAATAGTAACTCTTTTGGACCAACATGAACTTTCAATACACCTCCCTCGCTCTAGGCTTCACAATTAGGCCTAATTTCCAAAGGAACCCCCTCACAAACTCACCTCCAAACCAAGGAAACTTTAAATAGTCTTAGGGATGCTCACCAAACTTAGGATTCTCCCATTTTAAGAGCCCCAAGAACTTGTTCTATTCCTCTACTCACAAACCGTCTTAAACCTTCACAAAAAGAAGGGTTTTAAAGAAACTCATAACTCCAGACCTCCCCCAATCCTTTCCAAAGGTGAAAACACCCCACAATACCTCTACCCTAACTTAAATGACACTCACAATCCCATTCCTTTCAATATTTCTCAGATTCAGTACTTGAGTTCCTTACTTTCATGGTGGAAACACCCCTGAATAGCATTAGAACTTCACACCCCACTGAGTTTATTCATTCTCTCGACCTCCAAAGTATTCATACACCAAACTAATCATGGTACAGGCCAATCCACTGAGCAACAGGGTCAGAACAGTAGGTTGATTGGCTAATGTGTCATGGTGTTGCCCTCAAAACCCTTAACACAGAAAACAAAGCAGTAACCAAGTTTGTTGATCCCACACACACCAACGGTGGATTTAAACCTTCAAAATAGATGCAAAGAGATTAAAAACATATGCAATCAAGTATCCAAAGCCTCAGGTCATGATAGACTTGTATGGGCCTGTGCAAGGCAAAGAAAATTCAGGAAAACAAAGAAAACCAGTGATCAACATTTTCGAGTATATTTTGTTATTAGAAACTAAACAAAATCAACCCTCAACTCGGGGTAGTACAATAATATATCTTGATACCACCTTCCAACTACCCCTTGAGCCGATCAACCACCATAACCACCCTTTGTTAGACTTCTAAGATGGCAATTTGCCAATTTTTCTCTTAATTACCATTCATTCACAACTTGATTTTGCAAATACCACCTAACTGACCTATTAAGCCTTTTAAATACAATTGCAAGGTATTTACATAACATATAGAAATATAGAGAGCAAATACAATAAATATTTTAACTAATGAATTGTAAAAAATGGACTTTTGTAGTTTATATTCATGTCATTGATTACATTGCATTGCACATCTTTCAAAGTCAAAGCATTACTTCACTTTGCATAACTAATAAGTAGATGCTGATAGATGCCGAAAATTTAATTACAATATAGTTTGAACAAAGTCAACCTAAGCAGTTATGCAATTTCTTCACATTGCATAACTAATAACTAGGAGCAGCTGCCAATTGCATTTTCTTATCATGGCATTCTATGAGACCAAATTTCTTTGAGATATTTTTTCAAATAGTTCCCTGCCTTGTCTATGTTACCACATTTTTCATACATGTCTACCAAAGCATCTTCTCAAATAGTTCACTGCCTTATTGCTATGGCTAAAATCCTAAAACAAGTGATCTTGAACAAGCTATGGATGCTTCGAAAAATATATCAAAAGCATAATAGTAAGCAATAGCATAGAGAAGGCAGTGAACTGTTTGAAAAAATGCATAAAAAAAATTGCTTTGAAATGATAAATTTAGTTGTGCTTTCACTCTTCTTTAACATTGTATATCTGCTCCTTTTTATAACAAGAGATAAAAACTATCTTTTTTGAAAACGAAATGCATTTCCATAGCATAGAGATATAGAGAGAACATAAAATAAAGAGTTTAACTAATGAAATGTAGAAAATAGATTTTTGTAGTTTTTATTCATGCATTGCACATCTTTCAAACTCAAAGAATCACTTCACATTGCATAACGAATAACTAGATGCTGATAGATGACAATATTTCAATTACAATATAGCTTTTGACAAAGTCAACCTAAGCAGTTATGCAATTACTTCACATTACATAACTAATAACTAGGAGTAGCTGCCAATTGCTTTAGCTTGTCATGGCATTCCATGAGACCAAATTTCTTTGAGGCATTTTTTCAAATAGTTCATTCCCTTGTCTATGCTACGACATTTTTCATATATGTCTACCAAAGAATTTTATCAAATAGTTCATTGCCTTCTTGCTATGGCTAAAAGCCTAAAACAGATGCTTTTGAACAAGCTATGGATGCTTGGAAAAAATCTAGGAAAGCATAATAGTAAGCAATAGCATAGAGAAGCCATTGAACTTTTTCAAAAAATGCCTCAAAGAAAAGTGGTCTCATGGTGATGGAATGCCATGACAAGCCATAGACAAGGCAATGAATTGTTTGATAGTATGCCTCAACTACTTGCATTTGACAAATTTTTCCTCGAGTGAAAATTCACCATCATAGGAAAAAGCCTCTGAGATAGCGAAAACTGAACAAGGTTATTGTAGAGGGGCCCAACATGATTCCATAGGATCAAACGAGAAGTTTCTAAGCATCACGATGTCCGAGTAATAGCATGTTGAAGTTCGCAGCCATTTTGCACTTTGGACCCTTAAGGGATTGATCTGGTTGAACGTAGCTCAGAGTGATTCCGCGTGTTTAGGTGCAAAAGAGGACCATTCCTAGTGTAAATGTACCCACTCGGATGCATTGGAATAGTTTGTTTAGTCACACAAGCTGTAGAACGAAAGTTGCACCACTTTGCAACTTTCAACTACTTGCATTTGACAACTTTTTCCCCGAGTGAAAATTCACCAGCACAGGAAAAATCCTCTGAGATAGCAAAACCTGAGAGAGGTTATTATAGATGGGCCCAACATGATCTTGTTGGATTAGACGAGAAGTTTCTAAGCATCACGGTGTTCGAGTAATAGCATGCTAAAGTTCGCAGCCATTTTGCACTTTGGACCCTTAAGGGATCGATCTGGTTGAACATAGCTCGAAGCGATTCTGCATGTTTAGGTGTGAAAGAGGACCATTCCTAGCGTAAACGTACCCACTCGAACGCATTGGAACAGTTTGTTTGGTCACACGAGCTACAGAACGAAAGTTGCACCACTTTGCAACTTTCAACTACTTGCATTTGACAACTTTTTCCTCGAGTGAAAATTTGCCACCATAGGAAAAAGCCTCAGAGATAGCAAAAACCAAGAAAGGTTATTGTAGAGGGGCCCAATGTGAACTCGCAGGTTCAGATGAGAAGTTTCTAAGAATCATGGTGTTCGAGTAATAGCATGCTGAATTTTGCAGCCATTTTGCACTTTGGACCCTTAAGGGATCGATCCGATTGAACATAGCTCGGAGCGATTACGCATGTTTAGGTATGAAAGAGGACCATTCCTAGCGTAAAAATACCCACCTGGATGTGTTGGAACAGTTTGTTTGGTCACATGAGCTGCAGAACAAAAGTTGCACCACTTTGCAACTTTCAACTACTTGCAGTTGACAACTTTTTCCTCGAGTGAAAATTCACCACCATAAGAAAAACCCTCCAAGATAGGAAAAACCAAGAAAGGTTATTGTAGAGGGGCCCAATGTGAACTCATAGGTTCAGATGAGAAGTTTCTAAGTGTCATGGTGTCTGAGTAATAGCATGCTGAATTTCGCAGCCATTTTGCAGTTTGGACCCTTAAGGGATCGATCTGGTTGAACGTAGCTTGGAGCGATTCCGCGTGTTTAGGTGTGAAAGAGGACCATTCCTAGTGTAAACGTACCCACCTAGATTCGTTGGAACAGTTTTTTTAGTCACACGAGCTGCAAAACGAAAGTTGCACCACTTTGCAACTTTCAACTACTTGCATTTGACAACTTTTTCCTCAAGTGAAAATTCGCCACCATAGGAAAAACCCTCTGAGATAGCGAAAACCGAGAAAGGTTATTGTATAGGGGCCCAACGTGAACTCATAGGTTTAGATAGATATTTCGTAATCACCACGGTTTACGAGCAATACCCTGTCAAATATTGTTGCCCTTTTGCACTTTGCACCCTTAAGGGATCAAGTTGGCTGAACCATAGTAGTTGTTTTGTTGAATGTCATACCCTAAGGTATGTCAGAGATGACCTAGGTTGCATCGATTTCTCACTGAGAGGCTTAACATAAAACGTGTAGCATATAACAATCCGATAAATCTAGGAGATGGAAAAGAAAGAGAAGATTGACAACCAGAAAATGCACCAGCAACCGATGTTTCTCATACCACTTAAAACTTGCACCAACAACCGATGTTGTTCTTTTCTTATATACTTTGACAAACTTCAGTATTACCTAGAGTCACAATCAGAAAAGGATCAATGACAGTTGTAAATGCATATTACATCAAATAGTAATCGTGAAAAAGCCTTATTGCAAGGTGTTGGTCCAAAAGAGTGATCAATAACATGGCTTTACAAATTCAATGTGCATACTTATAAATCAATCTAGGGAACCATGTGGGTTTGCTCTAGTCTTTATTGTGTCGATTATTGCCTCGTGGTCAAACTCACGCACTTTCCACAATTATGTTCATAGGTTTACCCTTATATTTGATCAAATGAACGTTGGTGGTGATGACAAGGTTCGAATATTGAAGAATTTTTCGATGCATGTCGAAGTCCTCAAACAACCAAACTGCAACATTCTTAACTGGATACCTTCGAAGCCATGTTCCAGTAACAACCACCGAACCTGTAGGATATTCTATGTTTTCTCCATCTATAACTGGGGACTCTAATTTCTTTTTGGCCTTGATACAATGGCATAGGTAATAATCTGTACCCTCTTCATTGTCTTCATCTGCAATTACCGCATAAACATGCCCTACATTGATATGTTCATCTTGTTAAATTTATTTACTGAGCAACATAATAAAACTTGTAAGTAAAATATATTACCTAGTTCTAGTAGGTTCGATAAATGATCAAAGTCAATGGATGATTGCATCTCCGTGATTTGTAGAGCCATCGGGAGCTGATAAGTGTCAAGTGGGGTTAGACTTCTTACAGACCATTCATCAACCCACTTTGTTGACTCACAATCATTCCATGATTGAAGTGTACATGCATAACAAAAGCATGCCATCTTCCTTGTATGGATAGTCCATGTACCTGCATTGGAGCTTCTAAAAGAGTGTAGCTTGCTCGATCCTATTAGTGTACAACAATCCTCATATTTTGCAATGTTAGTATCATCTACTAAATGAAAAAATCTATGAACTAAAGAATTTCCTTTACTACTTGGACCCATTGAACCATTGCACCATTGGACAATTGATCTTGCATCTGTCAACTTTACACTATTTGTGTACTTTAACTCTTCTCATGCTAGGGCTCTTTTGATACATGCACCTGCTCCATCATGCTCCCCCTTTCCATGCCCGACCTCTAAGAAGTTCCACATATGCTGAACACCACTAATCCTATGCATCCTTCTCAACCAGTAAAACATTCTAGTGTTCTTGAATTGTGATGTAAAATTATCCGACCATATGATATATTGACTAAATGGTATGCTCCTACTAGCCAGATCGACATAGAACATATGAAAGCAACCTTGAACAAACTCTGCAGAATGTGTGCGATCATCACTAATGTAAAAGTGATACTCCCTCAATACTTTCCTATTTTCCTTTGTACTATCATTTGCATGAATGAATGCTATATGTACAAATATAGAAACCTGCACAGAGTTGTAGTACTGTGATTGCACCTTGTTCTGTGGTTGTAGTGTGTAGTTCTTAGCGAAGTCGACAATTGAAACGATATGATGAAGTGGAAATGTGTCCTTGCATAACTTGAACTGTGAGTCCAACCATTGTGCTCTGTGTGTATACATTGCATAATCATAAACCACCCGATCACAAAAAATTCCCATAAACTGATACACTAGAATCTTATCACTAACCAATTCACACTTCTTTTCTTCTTTCCCATCTTTTAGACTATATGCCACTGTCGTATATTTTCCAAATTCCACAATTTTGTCTCCAATTGTGTGTGTACTAGCCATGTGTTGGAAAATTGGAAAATGTTGCATGCCACCACAATGATCACATGTGCCATCCAAACATGATTTTTTGTAAAAAAATTGACCATCCTCTCTTTCACATAAAATGGAAGACAAAAATTTCCTTGACGATTTACGTGGAGGCATTATGTTACATTCCTGCAAAACATTGTCAGTATGCATATCTACACATATACGTCGATAAACATCATAATGGTTAGAAAACTCAATATGAACCCTACAAAAACAAGTAGTGTGTGTGTGATTTATTTTTACATAAAAAGTCTTTAGCATTTCAAAATACCTTTGACATAGTTTAATTTCAAGAAACTTTTGTACAAAATCAGTAAAAAATTGGGTTTGAGTGGTATCCAAATAATGCATTGGATATGGATCATGGTTTATACTACCAATTCTCCTTCTTACAACATCTCTTTGATTAGGAGAGGTCCTTGTGTTATCCTTCCAATAATTCACAATTAAAGATCTCAAGCCTTGAGCAATTCTTGTGTCTTTCCGTGGCACTCTACCCGAAAATGCCCATAACGCATTGCTATTTGGATCCTCCACTCTTTCATGCCTTCCTTTGGATCTCATTAGAGATGATCTACTTATTTTCAAAGACTTACTTTCCTTTGTAAGGTTCACCTTGTTCCTTGTTTGACTACTTAACACTGTTGTTGTCATCACACGTCGTGTGGCACAACTATCCTTCGTGTGTGAGGTGGAACCCACACTCTCGTATGCACTCATCAAGTTCCTTACAATGGAATTTTCACTTGAGTCATTCAAAACTCTTAGCCCAAGAGCCTTCATGGTGGGCCTATATTTGAGTTGCCTCATCATTTCAACAAATAGTTGGCATCTTCCACCCTCACTTAGCTTCGCAAAAAAAAAACTCCATATCCTTTCTGCATATCTTTGACATGTAAGTTTTGGAATCTTATTAGGCATCCATTTCAAAATATTGGAATCAATATCAATCAAAAATGTAGGTTTTCTATGCAAAACTCTAGGAGGAGTTCTCAAATGTAAATTTGTGTCAATATTGGGAAGGTCAACAACATCGGGGATAGATCGTGTACCTTCAATTGGAGGTGCAATTGATGACATACCTTGAGATTGACATGTAAACGATGTTGTACCTCCAACTTGAGATGTCGTTTGTGGAGTTCCTTCAAATAGAGATGTTTTTGCTGATGTACTTTCAAAACGTAATGTTTTTTATGGTGTGTCTTCAATTGGAGATGTGATTTTCGATGTACCTGGAAAACCACATGTTGTTGTCAATGTGTCTTCAACTGGAGATGTGCATTGAGCTTCACCTATGGTTGATGATGTGCCCCCAACTTCTATATTCATTCCTATCCTTCCACGAACTTTCCTCATTCGTGCCCTTTGTTTTTCCAGTTTGACATCTCTCTTAGATTGCACATAAGTTTGTGGTTGTATGGGCTGCAATTCCTTTGCTTCACAAGCTACATTTTTAACTACACACTCTTCTGGTGTTAGAGGCTTCGGTCATTTTCTCGGCATGACCTTGAATGCTACATGTCCACAAACACACATAGAACAAAAGTAAGTAATGCATTTTACAAAAAAATTGATGCAGAGAGGGGTGGAAACCATTCAATACAACAAATCAATGAGAATAACAAACCTAGGGTATAAATTGCTGCCACCTAAATGAAAACTAGAGACTCTTGTGTTTATTTTTCTCAAAACCAAATTTTTGATTGTCAACAAATTCATGAAGAATATGGATTCAAAGAAGGGTCTGTGATGCTATATCTAATCATTATTCACTGTTTCTTTGGCAATGAGGTTTTCCAAATTTGTTGGAAAAAGAATGAAATACAGTGAATTCCACTAGCCATGCTGGAAATGGACTACTATAAGCAATGCAAATAGAATTCATAAGTAAATTTATGTTAAGAAAATGTCATGTTTTTTATTTTTTTTGTTCTTCAAACTCATAAAAATTGAACTTTTTTATGCAAATCCCATCTAATTCAATGTTGAATTCTAAGTCTAATTGTTATGATTAATAAAATCATTAAGGAAATTTAGTTTATAATGTCGAAAACAAACAAATATTCTAAAGACAAACATTTCAATTTACCAAAATGAATATATTACCTCAGATAATGTAAAATGATGTAGAAACTTCAAAATATCTTCTTCTACTTTGTCTACCATGCAGATTGGTGGTAAAAAGGTGATTGATCAAGCATAGATTGGTACAATATGAAGCCAACTGCAAAAAAAAAGGCATTTTTGACTCGGATAAAGCGTTGAACTAGAAAAACACGGGAGAATGTGGGCCTGAATCACAGGGTCAACCCTTATTTTTACCATTTCAAGGTAAAACCCATTTGGCGCTCGCCAAATATGTTCCTCTAAAAAGGAGAGACTTTAGAGAGAGGGAGTCAAAGTGGGAGAGAGGGGGTGGGAAGGAGAGACCTAAGAAAGTAGGTTGGGAGGTAAGTGAGGCCTGACATAGAGGGATTGTGACATAAGTGAGGCTTAATCCCTCAACCCTTAAACCCTAATCCATAGAGATAGAGAGAGAGAGTGAGAGAGGGGGAGGGAGAGGGAGTGGGAGGGAGACACCCGAGAGAGAAGGAGAGGGAGACGAAGTGGGAGAGAGGGGGTGGGAAAGAGATACCTAAGAGAGTATGAGAGAGAGGGAGTGAGAGATAGAGGGATGGGAGAGATACAAGGAGTGAGAGAGAGACTTGAGAGATAGAGAGGGGGTGGGAGGGAGAGGGAGTACTCGGGGGAGAGGGAGTAATCAAGATAAAGGGATTCAAGAGAGATGGAGGGGCTGAGGGGAGATACATAAGATAGAGGGGGAGAGAGAGAGAGAGCAGGAGGGAGATATGTGAGAGAGGGAGAGAGAGAGAGAGAAAGACAAAGTGGGAGAGAGTGAGAGAGAGGGAGTGGGAGAGGGAATGGGAGAGAGATAGAGGGAGTGAGTGAGTGACATACCTAATAGAGGGATTAGGGTAGAGAGTTTAATTGGGTTTAAGGGTTTAAGTGTTGAGGGATTAGGGTTGAGGTTATTGGGTAGAGGGTAGAGGGTAGAGGGTTTAAGGGTTTAGGATTTAAGGGTTGAGGGTTGAGGGTTTAGGGTATAGGGTTGAGTGTTTAAGGTTTTAAGGGTTGAGGGTATAGGGTTGAGGTATTAGGGAAGAGAAGGTGGGATGTATGGAGGGAGAGATGGAGGGAGAAGTGAGATAGAGATAAGGAGAGAAGAGGAGGGAGGGACAAAGATAGATGAGGGTTGAGGATCCAATGTATAGAGTAGATGGTTGAGAATTGAAGGTATAGGGTTGAGGACCTATAGGGTTGATGGTTTAGGGTATTGGTTTGAGGGTATAGGGTTTAAGGGAGATGGGAGAGAGATAGATGGATTGAGTGAGTGAGAGAGAGACCTGAGAGAGGGGGTAGGATGGAGAGACTTGAAAGAGAGAGAGAGAGATAGAGGGAGGGAGGGTTAAGGGTAGAGGGTAGAGGGTTTAATGGTTTAGGGTTTAAGGGTTAAGGGTTTAGGGTTTAGAGGTAGAGGGGAGAGAGATAGAGGGAGTGAGTGAGTGTGTGAGAAAGAGAGACCTAAGAGAGAGAGAGGGAGTGAGTGAGAGGGGTGGGAAGGAGAGACCTAAGAAAGTAGGGTGGGAGGTAAGTGAGGCCTGACAGAGAGGGTTTGCTGAGATAAGTGAGGCCTAATCCCTCAACCCCTATACCCTCTTAATCCCTCAACCCTCAACCCTCAACCCTCAACCCTTAAACCCTAATCCATCAACCCCCATACCCTCTTAATCCCTCAACCCTCAACCCTTAACCCTTAAACCCTAATCCCTCAACCCCCATACCCTCCTAATCCCTCTACCCTCAACCCTCAACCCTTAAACCCTAATCTATCAACCCCCATACCCTCTTAATCCCTCAATCCTCAACCCTAAACCCTTAAACCCTAATCCCTTAACCCCCATACCTTCCTAATCCCTCAACCCTCAAACCTTAAACCCTAATCCCTCAACCCCCATATCCTCTTAATCTCTCAACCCCTCAAACCTCAACCCTTAAACCCTAATCAGTCAAACCATCTATAATATTAATCCCTCAACCCTTAACCCTTACCCCTCAAACCTTAAACCCTAATCCCTCAACCCCTATACCATGTCAACCCTCTCTATACATACCTCTCCCTCCATCACTCTCTCTCTCCATCCCTCTCTATCTCACTTATGCCTCCTTCCCTACCTCTTTCCCTCTCTACTCTCTATCTCTCCTCTCCCTTCCTCTACCTACCTCTCTCTTTGTCTCTCTATCCCTCTCTTTCTCTCTCACTCTCTCCTCTCTATCTCTACCTATCACCCCCTCCTCTCTAAATCACCATTCCCTCTCTCCCAGTTTCCCTCCTTCCCTCTCACTCCCTCCTCTCTAAATCACCATTCTCTCTCTATCCCACTTTCCCTCATTCCCTCTTTATGTCTCACTTATCCCTTTCTACCTCTCCCTCCCTCCAACCTCCCTCTCTCTCTTTATCTGTATTTCCCATTCTCTCCTTACCTCTCTACTCTCTATCTCACCACTATCTCCATCTCACTCTCCCTCCTTTCCTCTCTCCCTCCTATCTCTCCCTCTCTCCTTCCATCTCTACCTACCTCTTACTCCACTACCTACCACTCTCTCCCTCACCCATCTTTCTCTCTTACTCTCTTTTTCCCTCTCTACTCTATATCTCTCCCCCCTTCCCTCTCTAATCTATTTCTCTCTCCCTCATCCTCTGTCCCCTCATTTTCTCTCCTCTCACTCTCTCTCCCTCTCACACACACTCACCTCTATCTCCTCATTTCCTCTCCCACCATCCCTCCACTCTCCACTTCTCTCTATCTATCATCTCTCTCTACATCTCCTTCCCTCTATATTTATCTTTATCTCCCCTCTCCCTCTCTTTACCCACTTCTCCCTCCATCACTCTATATCTCAATCATGCCTCCTCTCTCTCTCTCTCGCACACACACACACCTCTATCTCCTCCCTACTTGTCCCTCCCTCCCCTCTCTAATTATCTCTATCTCTCCTCTCTCTACATCTCCTACCCTCTCTACCTATATTTATCTCCCCTATCCCTTTTTAAACCTACCTCTCCCTTCATCACTCTGTATCTCACCTATGTTCCCCTACCTACCTAGGTTTAAGGTATTAAGGGTCAAGGGTTGATAATTGAGGGTTGAGGGTTTAATTTATAGGGTAGAGGGTAGAGGGTTTAAGGGTTGAGAGTTGAGGGTTGAGGGTTGAGGGTTGAGGGTTGAGTGTTTAAGGGTTTAAGGGTTGATTTCCATAAGAAAATTAAGTGATTTTCCACTATTTTCATAAAAAACCCTAAGGTTTTTCCATCTAGACCTATCATTTTCCTATCTTTCCATATAAAATTCATTTTTCCCCTTTCCAAAAAATGCTCATATACTTTATATCACTACCGCTCCCTTAAAAAATCACTTTATATATATTATTTACCGCCCAACCACAGCCTCATACATGGGGGCCCACGGTATGGCGGTAATTGTTTGGGGGAGTCACATTAACCCTTACCGCTATACTGTGGGGGGACATCATACTATCTCCGGTAGCACGATGCTCGGGTAGCAGTTAACGGAGCAGGCATGAGATGTTTACCGCGCCACCGCGCGCGGTTAAACCATAGACCGCGGTGATCGCGGTAAACAGGTAGCGGTTGGCGAAGGGTGACAGTGGATGATTAGTGGGTGGTCGGTGAATGTAGCCAATAGTTTGTAGAGTGGCTACTGCGGTACCGCTGGCAGTCAGGCTGGTGATCGCGGTAGTGTGTTGGCGGTGAGAAAACCGTAGCGGCGTTGGTCGATTCGGTTACCGCAGTACCGCGCGTGGTTAAACCACAGACCGCGGTGATTGCGGTAACGGTAGCGGTCAGCGAAGGCAGTCAATGGAGGACAACAAGGAGCGGTTAATGGTTGGCACTATTATAGTGCTATAATACATTACTATTACTATTAATAATATTATTAATATTTAAATTATTATATATTATTCATAATATTGTATTATTACTTTGATATTACTATTATATTATTCTACTATTATAATATTCTATTATTCTTATTATTATAATATTATTACTCTTATTATATGATTTTTAAAATATTATACTTAGTAAATTATATTTATCCTTAATATTATATTATTAATTGTGATCCTAATAAAATGCTAAGTCCTAATGTGAGATGCTAGATAAAAACTAATAATGCAACAAGAGTAAATAACAAGATAAAAGGGCACCTCAATGATTAGCCTAAGAAAATGGATAACATGGAAGTAAGATAAAACAAATTGAATGTTGTTTCTTACACCTTCTATGCTGCTCTTTCCTTGGTTGGCCCTTGATCTTGAAGATTTGTGTGCTCCTTGGATGACAAGCTATGTTGAATATGCAAATAATATGCAAAATGGATGAAGATGTAATGATGATGAGATGAGAGCTCAAATGGTAAATTTACAAGATTTTGTTTGCAAAAGACTTGATCCCCCAAAATGGGAGAAATGAGGGGGTATTTATAGGATAATTGGAATTCTCTAGAGAATTCAATGGTTGAGATTGATCCAACAAGATCAAGATGAAGGGCTATGGTGAGTTGAGGACTCACAAGCCCTCACATCTTGACATGTCTGAGATGTCTTAGGGTGGAATGATGTGGAAGAGAAGTACATGAGGTGGAAGAAGGACAAGTACCTTGGGGGATGAGAAGATTCCTTGGAGGAATAAAAGTGAATTAAAAATTCACAATGATTGGAAGAATCTAGTGGATAAGAGAGGGTCTCCAAAAAGCTGGAGATTTGTCACATGTGGGTGATGTGATAAGTCCAAGGTTCTAGAAGCCCTTGGCACATGTGAAGTGACAAGTCAAGGCTTCTAGAATCTTGCATGGGGATGGGGAAGACCTTGGAAAGACAAAAGTGAATTAACAATTCACATGGGGAAGAGAGGAGTCTTGGGAAAATAAATGTGAATTAAAAATTCACATGGGGAAGAGAGTCTAGGCTAAAAAGGGTAAGTGGGAAGGTTGACTAGAAAAGGTAAGCCAAATGTCGCTAATGATTCTGATTAAGGTTGTGCAAACACAGGATTAGGATAATTAATGAGAGATTAGAGGCAAGTGGGATATTATGGAGGATGTGACACTTAATATTGATTCAGTGGTGCACATCCTAATCAGAGATTAATTAATTTAATCTGGATTAAAAGAAGGTTATGAAGAATGTGACAAGGAGAGAGAAAAAGAGGAATTAAAAATTGGTTTTTAATCCAAATAGGTTAAATGACTAAATTAAATAATTTGTTATGTTTATTTAATTTAGAGAAGAAAAGGGGGTAAGGTAAAGTATTTAATTTATTTAATTACATACTTTAGGAACCTTAGGCAGAAAATGAAATAATGATTAAATAAATTATTTAATCACTATTAATGAAATAGATGAATAGAGTAGACAATTTTGATCATATGGAAGTGATCAAATTTGGATGTCTACATTTTTCCCCTCTTCGAAGTATCGTTAGAATAACCGTGCTTCGAAGAAAAGAAAGTGTAGATGACTCTATAGAGGAATTAACCAGAGGATGATGCCCTAGCTTGGGGAGGAGGACTTGAGCTGTCCAAATTAGCGGGGGAATGGATGAAGATTATGGCTGAGATAATAGATAAATGGGAAGGGTATGCCCCCTCGAGAGGGCGATGGGGGAAAACAGAGGGGTCCTGGGTGACCTCTCGATAGGAAGAAATGGATGGTATGGTTGGAAAGAGTGCTAAAAATTAGGCAAGTGATGAAGGAGGAAGAGATGGGGGAAAGGTTGAGAGATGAGAGGGGATACGAAAATGACAATGTAAAGTGATGAAACAAAAAAATGATGATAAGCGATGGGAGATAAAGGTGAGCACAAATGGATTCAAGGAAAAATGTGATGTTTCCCCAATCCAGGTACAAACCAAGTTGGGCGGATGGTTGATGGAGTGTTGTTGATGAGGACATAATACATCCCAAAACAACACAAGGATAGGGAAGGATACATCCCGATGAGGATGAGGATGAGTATTGTTGACGAGGGAATCATACATCCCAAAATAGCACAAGGATAGGGAAGGATACATCCCACTGATGATGAGGATGAGGATGAGTGTTGTTGATGAGGGAATGATACATCACAAAACAACACAAGGATAGGGAAGGATACGTCCCGATGAGAGTGTTGTTGATGAGGGAAGGATACATCCTAAAACAACACAAGGATAGGGAAGGATACATCCCACAGATGATAACGATGATGATGAGGATGATTGGATCAAGGCTTGCAGCAAGGCTAAGACCAAGAGTGTGATTAGATTATTTGAATGGATGAGGATGGGGAAGATATGCAAGATGATGGAATGGAAAATGAAATGCAATCCTAATGCAATTTTCCATCTTTAGAGCACTGATTTTTTCTATAGCATAAGACACTGGGCGTCAGGGTATGTAAACCAAGATGAATTAGTGTCTAATGCATAAAATAGACACAATAAACAAGAAGGCTATCCCAACACTCCAAAGTTGCGATGACTTTGGTCGGACCAGGTATTGGAATAACCACAAGCAAAAAAGGATGCCCTAGCGTAACACAAGACCTCAGGGAACTTGGTGGGTGCTACGTGGGACAACCAAGAAGATAGAAACAAAGAAATGAGTAAGATATGTCCCTATGTGGACTAGTCAAAGCACATCGTGATATGATGGATCAAGGCGACCATGAAAAGTGATGATAGGGAGCTCAAATGATAAACAAAATCCAAAAGCATCAAAAGATCACAATCAATTTCAAACGTCCTTTGCCATAGGATGATGGATGGGGTTGATGCGGTCTATTAGGAAGGATACATATTGTTGAGACCAATGATGGATAGTAAATCAAAAGATCGACATGATGCAGGATACGAGAAACCGATTGGATCTTGTGATATAGATGACCGTTGTTTGTAAGCACCAGCTAGGGTAGGGACATACTTGATGACACGACAAGATAACAAGATGACAAGACAACAAGACTAACACACCCTAAAGACATAGGGGCTCGAGGGTTGATCAAAGATCAACCTTGCCTACGTGAAAGCGTAGAGCCCTCATAGTTTAGGATAAACGATAATGGATAAAAGTAGAAAGAAGACAATGAAGACCTCGATGGATGACAAAGACCAAATGGAAAAATGCCCAAGGGGCCAATCAAATGATGGACCTTGCCTACGTGAAAGTGCAGGGGCAACATAGTTCAACACAAGGCCAAAGACAAATGATGGAAGAGGACAAGATAGACAAAAGGCAGAACCCCAGGGGTGGATCAAATGATCGACCTTGCCTACGTGAAAGTGTAGGGGCAACCACAAGCAAAAAAGGATACCCCATCGTAACACAAGACCTCGAGGATCTTGGTGGGTACTATGTGGGAAAACTAAGAAGAAAGAAACAAAGAAATGAGCAAGATATGCCCCTATGTGGACTAGTCAAAGCACACCGTGATATGATGGATCAAGGCGACCATGAAAAGTGATGATAGGGAGCTCAAATGATAAACAAAATCCAAAAGCATCAAAAGATCACAATCAATTTCAAATGTCCTTTGGCATAGGATCAAGATGATGGATGGGGTTGATGAGGTATGCTAGGAAGGATACATCCTATTGAGATCGATGATGGATAGTAAATTAAAAGATCGACATGATGTAGGATACCAGAAATCGATTGGATCTTGTGATATAGATGACCATTGTTTGTAAGCACCAGCTAGGGTAGGGACATACTTGATGACACGACAAGATAACAAGATGAAAAGACAACAGGACTAACACACCCTAAAGACATAGGGGCTCAAGGGTTGATCAAAGATCAACCTTGCCTACGTGAAAGCACAGAGCCCTCATAGTTTAGGATAAAAGATCATGGATAAAAGCGGAAAGAGGACAATGAAGACCAAATGGAAAAATGCCTAGGGGGCCAATCAAATGATGGACCTTGCCTATGTGAAAGCACAAGGGCAACGTAGTTCGACACAAGGCCAAAGACAGACAATGGAAGAGGACAAGACAAACAAAAGGCAGAACCCTGGGGGTGGATCAAATGATCGACCTTGCCTATGTGAAAGTGCAGGGGCAACTACAAGCACAAAAGGATGCCCCAACGTAACACAAGACCTCAGGGATCTTGGTGGGTACTACGTGGGATAACCAAGAAGAAAGAAACAAAGAAATGAGCAAGATATGCCCCTATGTGGACTAGTCAAAGCACACCGTGATATGATGGATCAAGGTGACCATGAAAAGTGATGATAGGGAGCTCAAATGATAAACAAAAGCCAAAAGCATCAAAAGATCACAATCAATTTCAAATGTCCTTTTCCATAGGATCAAGATGATGGATGGGGTTGATGAGGTCTATTAGGAAGGATACATCCTGTTGAGACCGATGATGGATAGTAAATCAAAAGATCGACATGACGCAGGATACTAGAAACTGATTGGATCTTGTGATATAGATGACCGTTGTTTGTAAGCACCAGCTAGGGTAGGGACATACTTGATGACACGACAAGATAACAAGATGCAAAGACAATAGGACTAACACACCCTAAAGACATAGGGGCTCGAGGGTTGATCAAAGATCAACCTTGCCTATGTGAAAGCACAGAGCCCTCGTAGTTTAGCATAAAAGATCATGGATAAAAGCAGAAAGAGGACAATGAAGACCTCAATGGATGACAAAGACCAAATGGAAAAATGCCCAGGGGGCCAATCAAATGATGGACCTTGCCTACGTGAAAGCGCAGGGGCAATGTAGTTCGACACAAGGCCAAAGACAGACGATGGAAGAGGACAAGACAGACAAAAGGTAGAACCCCAGGGGTGGATCAAATGATCGACCTTGCCTACGTGAAAGCATAGGGGCAACGTAGTTCGACAAGAGACCGATGAAAGACAATGGATACGAGATGATGAGATGACCATGATAAAATGATGGAGTGGATATGATGAGCCAAGATAGGACCTGCAGATGGGATGGTCGATATGTTGGATGTGGGTTATGCGAAGCTCAGGGTTGGGATAGGGATCTAGATTATTAGGAGATGAATTGGGATGATGATAGGATGTATAGATGAATGATGAAGAGTGATAATATATCAGAAAGATGTGGGAAATAGATAGGAGGGACGAATTAGGATGTGAATGGCATTGGAGTGCATGGGGGTAGCCTATAGCGAGATATCAATGATGAGGGATGATGAGATAGGAGCAAAAGAGAGGGAAAGGGATGGATGGATAAGAAGATACGAGGATAGGTGGATAGATGATGGATAGATGAGTGATGAAGATTGAGAGGATATTAGAAAGATGTAAGGCTAGAATAAGAGGATAGAGGAATAAGGATTTGGAAAGATGACATGGATTACTGGGTAGATAAATGGATGAGGAGACAAGGATGAAAAGATGGAAAGATACTAGTGGATGGGAGTATAGGAAGATAAGGATTTGGTAGATGGAAGGGATGAATAGATGGATAAATGAATGGGGAGGTAAGGATGGGTAGGATAGGGAGATGGAGAGGATTACTCGATGGGATGGATGGATGATGTCTCCAAGGACCCAATTGTAAATAAGGAGATGCCCCCACTCTAGATGTGTCATGCATGATGAGAGAGGTGGATAGGATGCATAGATAATGGAAGATAGAGAGAGACAGATAGGATGCATGGATAATGGAAGATAAAGAGAGGTGGATAGGATGCATAGATAATGGAAGATAGAGAGAGACGGATAGGATGCACGGATAATGGAAGATAAAGAGAGGTGGATAGGGGATATATGCCAAGAGGTGTCCAAAGCATGTATAGAGGTTTTCCCCTACATGTATCAAGATCACAAGGAAGATGGAGGGAGTGGGATAAATGGGATAGGATGCGGAAGATAGGAAGATGTAGGAGATGGAGGAAAGGAATGCGTAAGTGGATGTTGCCCCCAATTGTGGAAGGAGACTAGATGGGGAATTTACGCATGATGCCTGTTTGCCAGGTTTTCATCATGGTACTTATCCAAGGTGCTTGTTTGCCAAGTTTTCACCATTGGACGAATGATTTTCTCTTTGGTATTTTTTATTTTTATTTCTTTTGTATTTTTTGATTTTTTCTCTTTTTCTTTATTTTTTTATTTTTTTTATTTTTTTGACTTTTTGGACTAGGATACAGGTGAAGATGGATGAGGATAGGGATATGGATATGCATATTTAGAGGATATGGATTCAGAAGACAGAAGCATGAATTTCCAGATGAGGTAATAAGAGCCCATGTTTGAAGTGACTATTCGGATGTTGGTACAACCTTATTAGACTGGATGGTTTATGCAAGAGGATGGATTAAAGGAATTTGATGGGGGAGATATGGGGGATAGTGGATGGGATGTTGGAAAGTGTATGGATGGAACGATGGAGTGGATGTGTGATGGGGGAAGGTGTTCAGGACCAACATTGGAACATGTGGTAGATGTGAAATGATAGGAGGGTTGATGGGTGGATAATGTGGCGATAATGGAGGCATTGGGATAGGGATTTTTGGGACATAAGGACCCAAAATAGATTTAGGAGATGGAGGATGCAAATGATTTTGTGGGGGAATAGCAACTTTGGATGTTATTATGGACGTTTCATTTGAAGGTATGGTACCTTTTTTCTTTGGGATCCACATGGTTTTGAGTGTTGCTTTGGTGGGCCTTTGTGGCCTTTTGGATTGATTGGGATTTTGGACTTGATTTTTATTTTCTTCAACATGTCTGTGGAAGGGGACATGAGGAGCTTTAGATTCATGTGGATGTTTGGATTTATGCATTGTTGCTTTGGCATCCAAAGTGCGTTTATTAGCAATGGGATGGGTATGAGGAGATGGATGATGTGGAGCGATGGAGGTAGGGTTATGATGATTATGTGTAGATGGAGAATGTGTAGGTATGTGCCTTTGTTGATCATGATTAGGAGTTACGAAGTTAGGATGTTTATACTGTGTATGAGGGATAGGGGGTGGATGAATGAAAGGATGAATAGGAAAAGATGGAGGGGGTGATTTTGGGATATAAGGACCCAAAATAGACTATGTATATGGAGGATGTGTGGGGTTTGATGGAGGGATATAAAAATCCATAGTAGATGTAGGATGAGCAATGATGGATAGAGGGACATAAGGACCCAAAATGGATTTAGAGGATGAGGGAGGAATATGTACAGTTGTTTTAAGGTAATATGATGGAGGAGGAGGGATGGAGGCAAAGGATTTAGTAGAGCAACGAGAAGTGCCTCTCGTTCCTTTGGAAAAGGATCGTTTAGGATGTATGGAGGTTGTACCAACATCTTTAGAGTGCGGGTTTTGGGAGATATATCCAAGACTGTGTGTACCTCAATGTTCTTTGACCTGAATGGGTTCTAAAATACCTTGCTCATGAAGGCCTAAACCTTTTCCTTGATATTTCATGTTCTCGAGCATGTGATCCATGGTAGGGTGCTTATTCTTTTGGAAGCATGACGCGAGCACATTAGTAGGTGAAAGAGTTAGGTTGGTGCATACGCATTGTTTTTCTCCTGTAAGAAGGCCACCATGGATAAGTGTAATGCAACCAAGTTGATACAAAAGTGGCATTGGGACAGTAGGACTAGATGGCGATGAAGGATCATGTGATGGAGATGAGGGGATAGCAACATCAGGAGGAATGAGTGATAAGGGACCGAGAGAGGAATTAGGGAGTATGATAGGATCGGTATTTGTGGAAGTGGATGATAAGGGCTCATGAGATGGAGTGATTGGATTGTGAATGCAAAGGGGATCATGGGATGGAGTGGATGAGATAGTGTGATCTTGAGATGGGGTGGATGGGAGGATAGGATCATGACTTGGTTGAGGATATGGATCATGATATGAAATGGACATAAGACTATGTTCTTGATATGGAGTAGATGGGATGGAATGATCTTGATTTGGAGGAGGGGATATGCTTGTATTCTTTGGATCAAGCTCTTGGCATGACTCATCTTGTGTGGGATGTATGATGATGGAAGAGTGTTGGAGGGACTCCTCAATTGGGGGAGATAGGAGGATGGAGGATTCATGAAGGTCATGGGATTGAAGTTTTTGAATATTAGGACTGGGAGGAGGGGATTGGATGTCTTCAATGGATTGGGTGGATCTAGTAGTAGAAGATGGGGAGTCAATGGGTTTGACCGGCTCAACCATTTGGACAATGTCAGGAATGGTGATGGGAGGGATAGGTCTATAATGGAGGAGGGACTCATCACTAGTGACAATACATGATAGAGTGGGAGGGCATGATGTCTCTTCTTGCATGAGTCCTTGGGAGATATTTGGAAGAGATGTAGGATTAGGTAGAGTGATGGGAATGGATGGAGGATTAGGATTAGGGATTTGTGGATTAGGATTAGATGTGGGGATGTGATTGGATGGAGTACTAGGAGGAGATGGAGGATTAGGATTAGATGTGTGGATGGGATTGGATGGAGGACTAAGAGGAGATGGAGGATTAGGATTAGGAATTGGAGGATTATATGAGTGGATGTGTGGATGAGGATTAGATGTAGAGCTAGGAGGAGATGGAGGATTATGATTAGGTGAGTGGATTGGACTATATGTAGGACTAGGAGGAGATGGAGGATTAAATGAGTGGATGTGTGGATGAGGATTAGATGTAGAACTAGGAGGAGATGGAGGATTATGATTAGATGAGTGGATGGGATTAGAGGGAGGACTAGGAGTGATTGGAGGAGATGGAGGATTATGATTAGATGAAGGGATGGGATTGGATGTAGGACTAGGAGGAGATGGGGGATTAGGATTAGATGAAGGGATGGGACTAGATGGGGAATTAGGAGTGGTTGGAGGAGATGGAGGATTATGATTAGATGAAGGGATGGGATTGGATGTAGGACTAGGAGGAGATGGAGGATTAGGATTTGGTGAAGGGATGGGACTAGATGGGGAACTAGGAGTGGTTGGAGGAGATGGAGGATTATGATTAGATGAAGGGATGGGATTAGATGTAGGACTAGGAGGATATGGAGGATTAGGATTCGGTGAGTGGATGGGACTAGATGGGGAACTAGGAGTGGTTGGAGGAGATGGAGGATTAAGATATAATGCGGGAAAAGGGAGAGTGATGTAGGAGGATGTAGATGTTGGATTAGATTGGGATGGGGGTGATAGTAGGAAGATGTGGATGAAGGATTAGAATGGGGAGATGTGGAATTAATGTAAGGATATTGGGATGGGGGATTGTGATAGGAAGGTGTGGATGTTGGATTAGGATGGGAAGATTGAGGTGGTGGACCACCATAGGAAGACATGTATGGTGGGTTGGTGTAGGAGGATATGGATGGTAGATTAGGATGAGAGGATTGAGATGGTGGATTAGGATAGGAGGAATATTGGTATGGGGGATTGCGATAGGAAAGTGTGAGTGTTGGATTAGGATGGGGAGATTGAGATGCGGGATTAAGGTAGAGGTATTGGGATTGTTGATGATGATAAGGAGACAAGGATATGGATGTTGGGTAAGATAGAGGTTGAAAGGGAGGACATGATGAATATGTCGATGGTGAGGATGTTGGATATCCCTTGTCAAGGGTAGCATAAGGACCATTATTAGATGCGAACGAAGGTATGGTGGGATAGTTCAAAGAAGTAGTGGGATTTTGGAAGGCGGATGGAGAGAGCTTGCTAGCAACGATAGCGTCAAGGGGATCTATATAACAATCTTCATGATCAACAAGATTTTCATTATCGTCATCAACGTAATTAGGATTCCCCTTGACTCCTATTATTGGTCTTGTGAGAGGGGGATAAGGATTCATGATGGATACAAATTAGCAAGAAATAATAGATGATGGATAGAGAACTAAGATAGATTGAAAGCTAATATGGGGATTAGATGAAAGCTCAGATTGGGATTGAATAAAAGCTCATATTAGGATGATGGGATTAACGCTCAGATTAGAACTGGATTGGAGCTTAGATTGGGATTGGATCAGAAGATATGATAATATTGATTTGAAACCAAGATCATGGGTTTTAACTAGAGGACTAAGGTGTTGACAATAAGATTTTTGCCAAATTTGGCAGTTTTCAAAAATTGTCAAATTTTGCCATTTTAGGAAACATCATAGGAATACGTTTGAAAGTCCAAGTTTTTTCCAAAAAATACCCAATACTAATATAGGATGAATTGTCCACTAACATACCAAATATGAGATATTGATTCGGAGGTATTAACGAAAGTGTTTTTTCAAAAACTGGAAAAAAACACTAAATTGTGATTTTGAGGGTCAAGATGAAACTTTAGGGGTTCGAAAATGTGCTAAAAAGGGGTCCAACCTATCTATGATAGGTTGGGAATCCACATGCTAGCTCATAACGCAACCACCTGTAAAATTTCAGCCAAAACCCACATCCGAGTCAAAAGTTATGGCCTCCGGAAGTTTTTGCATAAAAGTCAAAACCTTCAAAATTGATAATTGGAATGGATGATTTGATGACGTATCAATTTGATGATTTGAATGACGATTGGTGGATGAAACAATTTGATTATGTAGATGAGGATTGAATTGATTGAATTTGTTTGGATCAATTGATGATGTATCAATTTGATGATTTGGATTGGATTGGATTTGATTGGATGATGAGACTTTGATTGGATTTGGATGATGCTAGATTTGGATAGATGAATGTTTAGGATGATCAAATGGTCAAATGGAGACTTGGGGTGGTTAAACGGAGGTTTGGAATGGTCAAATGGATGAAACCGTCTGTTTAGCGGGGCATATCCGCACTTCTGCAGTAAAAACTGTTAGAAATGTTGGATTGCAGGGATGTATCCGCACTTCTGTAGAAAAAAATGTTGAAATAAGGGGGAAAGTTCGCCCCTCTGCAGTGGAAAATGTTGAAACAGGGGGGCAAGTTCGCCCCTCTACAGTGGAAAATGCTGAAACGAGGGGGCAAGTTCGCCCCTCTGCAGTGGAAAATGCTGAAACTGGGGGGCAAGTTCGCCCCTCTGTAGTGGAAAATGCTGAAATAGGGGGGAAAGTTCGCCCCTCTGTAGAAAAATAGCAACCTGGTTTGGATGAGGGATTTTGGCAATGACTTAAAATGATTCAATGATAGTTTGACTTATCAAAATTTACTGGTTCTTCACAGAAAGACACTTTGAACAAGCATAATCCTATGATTAGTGTTAAGGGGTATGGCCAACAAAGGTCTTACTCTAAGATGAACAAAGTTTCTAAGGAGTCCTTGATATATGTTCGGTACAAACCGTGAACACCCGTCCATCACAAGCATGAGTCAGGAACCCCAGCGAGATACTGGAAGGCTCAGACCAACTCTTCATGTCTATCTAGGTATCACCCTAGCTTCAATGCTTCACCAATCACGACGCAACTGGATTGGGGTACAGCTTTGGCTCTCCCCTCTTTATATACCCCGTCGGTACGTGTGGTTGGGATTGTCCCTTGGGGTGATGAAATCTCCAAGCAGGTCCCGCTAAGAAGAAGACACTAATCGCCTCCAACTACCCCCCTCGGATCCGTACAAAGTGCAAAGGGGAAAGGTGAAAATGAATTAATGCCCCCTTAGGGTAACACAAATAAAATAGACACAACAAGTAGCAAATGTTACTTTCCCCTACTTATACTAAGTAAATAGATAAAGTAGTAAGGAAAGACTTCAAAAATCAGAATAAAATAAAGGCCCTGCAAGCAAGTGTTAGTTGTTTTATCTTTTTTTCCTTTGTGATTTTCAGCAAAATACTAAAGATATCAGCAAGAAATCTAGCTTCACCCACCAACAAACAGGGTTAGAGGATTAGTGCACAAAACACCAAAATAAAGAGACAAAAACGAAGCTAAAATGCAACTTTTTTACCTTCCCAAATGTGTTGTTAAGGGCAAATCTGCCCCTCTGTAGTGAAAAACGTTGAACCGGGTGGGAAAATCCGCCCCTCTACAGAAAACAGTTAGAAAAAACGTCAGATTGTGAGGGTGTATCCGCACTTCTGCAAGAGCATATCCGCACTTCTGCAGAAAAACAGTTAGCAAAACGTTGGATTGCAGGGGCATATCCGCACTTCTGCAGAAAAATAGTTAGCAAAACGTTGGATTACAAGGGCGTATCCGCACTTCTGCAGCAAAAATTGTTAGTAGAACATTGGATTGCATGGGCGTATCCGCACTTCTGCAAAAAAAATAGTTAGCAAAATGTTGGATTGCAGGGGTGTATCTGCACTTCTATAGGGGCATATCTGCACTTTTGCAGAAAAATAGTTAGCAAAACGTTGGATTGTAGGGGTGTATCCGCACTTCTGCAGTAAAAACTATTAGTAGAACATTGGATTGCAGGGGCGTATCCGCACTTCTGCAGAAAAATAGTTAGCAGAACGTTGGATTGCATGGGCGTATCCACACTTCTGCAGTAAAAACTGTTAGAAACGTCAGATCGTGAGGGCGTATCCGCACTTCTGCAGTAAAAATTGTCAGAAACGTCAGATCATGAGGGCATATCTGCCCCTCTGGAGCGCCCGTGAGGGAAAATCCGCCCCTCTGTGACCTAAACCTACAAACAAGCTAAACAACAGAAAACGTAAAAGAAAAAGGACCCCTTTGTGGGCCCCACATGGCGTACAAGAAATGTGATCCTAATAAAATGCTAAGTGTTAATGTGAGATGCTAGATAAAAACTAATAATGGAACAATAGGAAATAACAAGATAAAAGGGCACCTCAATGATTAGCCTAAGAAAAGGGATAACATGGAAGTAAGATAAAACAAATTGAATGTTGTTTGTTATACCTTCTATGTTGCTCTTTCCTTGGTTGGCCCTTGATCTGGAAGAGTTGTGTGCTCCTTGGATGACAAGCTATGTTGAATATGCAAATGATATGCAAAATGGATGAAGATGTAATGATGATGAGATGAGAGCTCAAATGGTAAATTTGCAAGAGTTTGTTTGCAAAAGACTTGATCCCCCAAAATGGGAGAAATGAGGGGGTATTTATAAGATAATTGGAATTCTCTAGAGAATTCAA
Source organism: Sequoiadendron giganteum (assembly GCA_007115665.2). Classification (NCBI taxonomy): domain Eukaryota; kingdom Viridiplantae; phylum Streptophyta; class Pinopsida; order Cupressales; family Cupressaceae; genus Sequoiadendron; species Sequoiadendron giganteum. The sequence continues at coordinate 597,836,483 of CM021107.1, forward strand.
CGGTTGAGATTGATCCAACAAGATCAAGATGAAAGGCTATGGTGAGTTGAGTACTCACAAGCCCTCACATCTTGACATGTGGAATGTGAGATGTCTTAGGGTGGAATGATGTGGAAATGAGGTGGAAGAGAAGTACATGAGGTGGAAGAAGGACAAGTACCTTGGGGGATGAGAAGATTCCTTGGAGGAATAAAAGTGAATTAAAAATTCATAATGATTGGAAGAATCTAGTGGATAAGAGAGGGTCTCCAAAAAGCTGGAGATTTGTCACATGTGGGTGATGTGACAAGTCCAAGGTTCTAGAAGCCTTGGCACATGTGAAGTGACATGTCACAGAATTTGCATGGGGATGGGGAAGACCTTGGAAAGACAAAAGTGAATTAAAAATTCACATGGGGAAGAGAGGAGTCTTGGGAAAATAAATGTGAATTAAAAATTCACATGGGGAAGAGAGTCCAGGCTAAAAAGGGTAAGTGGGAAGGTTGACCAGAAAAGGTAAGCCAAATGTGGCTAATGATTCTGATTAAGGTTGTGCAAACACGGATTAGGATAATTAATGAGAGATTAGAGGCAAGTGGGAGATTATGGAGGATGTGACATTTAATCTTGATTAAGTGGTGCACATCCTAATCATAGATTAATTAATTTAATCTGGATTAAAAGAGGGTTATGGAGAATGTGACAAGGAGAGAGAAAAAGAGGAATTAAAAATTGGTTTTTAATCCAAATTGGTTAAATGACTAAATTAAATAATTTTTCATGTTTACTTAATTTAGAGAAGAAAAGGGGTAAGGTAAAGTATTTAATTTATTTAATTACATACTTTAGGAACTTTAGGGAGAAAACGAAATAATGATTAAATAAATTATTTAATCACTATTAATGAAATAGATGAATAGAGTAGACAATTTTGATCATATGGAAGTGATCAAATTTGGATGTCTACATTAATAAAATATGATTAATTGTAGTATTAAATTATTAAATTATTGTTTTATTATTATACTAATGTTATTATGTTATATTATATTAATTTTATTATATATTTATTATTACTATATTATGTATATTATATTATTATTATATTATATTATATTATATTTTTATTATATTATACTATATTATTATTATATTATAAATACTATTGACGAATTTTTAGGAAAAGTGGAAATTAACTATTATTTTGCCTATTTTTTAGAAAGTTGAACTATTATTTTACCTTTTTTTAAGAAATTAAGCTAAAAATAATGACATACACATAGGTGCACCCTCAACCCTCAACCCTCAACCCTTAAACCCTAATCCCTCAACCCCTATACCCTCTTAATCCCTCAACCCTCAACCCTTAATCCTTAAACCATCTACTTCAGAGAGAGAGGGAGAGGTAGTGGGAGGGACACGCTTGAGAGAGAGGCATAGGGAGAGGGAGAGGGAGAGAGAGTGAGAGAGGGAGGGAGTCACTATGAGAGGGAGAGGGTATAGGAGGGGGAGACTTGACAAAGAGAGAGAGGAAGATGAGGTAGGACAAAGATACTTAAGAGAGAGAGAGGGGGTAGGAGGGAGAGTCTTGAGAGAGAGAGGGGGATAAGGGAGAGTCTATATATCTCCCCTCCTTCTCTCTCTCAAGTCTCTCCCTCCTACCCCCTCACCCTCTCTCAATTCTCTCTTTCTCTCAGTCACTCCCTCTATCTCTATCCCCTCTACCCTTAACCCTAAACCCTTAACCCTTAAACATTGAACCCTCTACCCTCTACCCTTAACCATCCCACCCTCTTTCTTTCTCCCAAGTCTCTCTCTCCTACCACCTCTCCCTCTCTTAGGTCTCTCTCACTCACTCACTCCCTCTATCTTTCTCCCCTCTACCCTTAACCCTTAAAACCTAAACCATTAAACCCTTTTACCCTCTACCCTTAACCATCCCACCCTCTTTCTTTCTCCCAAGTCTCTCTCTCCTACCACCTATCCCTCTCTTAGGTCTCTCTCACTCCTATCTTTTTCCCCTCTACCCTTAACCCTTAAACCCTAAACCCTCTACCCTATACCCTTAACTCTCCCTCCCTCTATCTCTCTCCAACACCCTACATTCCTCTCTCTCTCTCAACCCTCTCCCTCCTACCCCCTCTCCCCCTATCCCTCTCTTAGGTCTCTTTCTCAGTCACTCCCCCTATCTCTCTCTCCTCTACCCTTAAGCCTAAACCCTAAACCCTTAAACCTTAAACCCTTTTACCCTCTACCCTCTACCCTTAAGCATGCCTCCCTTTATCTCTCTCCCACTACCTCCCTCTCTCTCTCAAGTATCTCCCTCCTAAACCCTCTCCCTCTTTCAAGTAGAGGGTAGAGGGGAGAGACAAATGAAGTGACTAAGAGAGAGATACTTGAGAGAGGGAGAGGGTTGAGAGAGAGAGAGATAGAGGGAGGGAGGGAGTGTAGAGGGTTTAAGGGTTGAGGGTTGAGGGTTGAGGGTTGAGGGTTTAAGGGTCAAGGGATTAAGGGTTGTGGGTTGAGGGATTAGGGTATAGATTTTACTTGGGTTTAAGGGTTTAAGATTTGAGGGTATAGGGTTGATGGTAGAGGGTATTGGGTTTAAAGTAGAGGGTACTGGGGTGAGGGTTGAGAGAGACTTGAGAGAGGGAGAGGGGGTAGCAAGGAGAGAATTGAGAGAGAGATGGAGGGAGAGGGAGTGGGAGAGGGATAAAGAGTAGAGGGTAGAGGGTTTTAAGTGTTTAGGGTTTAGGTTTAAGGGTAGAGAGAGAGAGGTAGAGATGGAAAGAAGGTAGAGATATTGAGAGAGAGGAGGCAAGGAGGGAGAGATAAATAGGTATAGAGGGACAAATAGGTAGAGCCTTAAACCCTAATCCCTCAACCCCCATACCCTCTTAATCCCTCAACCCTCAACCCTTCAACCCTAATCCCTTGACCCCTATAGGTCCTCTTAATCCCTTAGGTTTTTCAGGTTGCCATAAGGAGTATTCATATTTTCAGGTCCCAGTGCAGTTGTAGGCACATTCAACAACATATGACAGTGAGCATGCCTATGAATGTTTTGTTGAATATCCCTCAAGTTTTCAGGTTGCCATAAGGAGTATTCAGATTTTCATAGGATAGTAAGAATAATGAAATGCAAACTGATGAGATGAATATGAATCATATTGAATACAATGATTTCCTGAAGGTTTTCAATGACAGTGCATATTGCAGGGTAGGTGGAATGGATAGTTTCCAAAGAAATCTGATGAGCTCTATTTAGAACAAAGTTTATGACAGAGGAAAGTGCAGGTTTTTCTTTTTGAGGTGGCCTGGGGCCATCCCTAATGGTTTAATTTTTTAAACCAAAGCAGGTACAGAGGATTAAGGATTCCCATTGCATGGACAATTCTTAGCAATGCCTCTTTAAAAAATTATCTTCCATGCACAGTAGTTTAGGGTTTTCCACTTCTCCATTTGCTCCATTTTCATATTATTCATCAGTTCATTCCCTCCATCTGTCATCGCCTTCATTTTTCATGGCTTTGCTTGGTTTGCTCTACCAAATATACTCTAGATTCTTGCAGTGGTTTGCAAAATCACTCATCATTTTCCATAAATTTCCATCAAAACCCTGAGGTATTTTATTTGTTCATGCCTTATATTTTCACTATCTTTCCCATAAAAGTCATTATCCGCCCTCACATATTCCCCCCATTTAATTCTATCTAGACAGTAAAGGAAAGTATAGGGTATAAATGAATAAAAAATTAATATTTTGATGAAAAATATTAAATTTAAATGGGAAAACCTTAGGGTTTTTTAATGAATTTTTTGAACTAGAGAGAGAGATAGAGGGAGGGAGGGTTAATGGTATAGGGTAGAGGGTTTAGGGTTTAAGGGTTAAGGGTTTAGGGTTAAGGGTTAAGGGTGTTAGAACTGAAATTTTCCACAAGAATTCCTAGGATTTTCCTATTATTTTCCATGAAAATCCATCAAAACCTTAAGATATTTTATTTATTCATGCCTTACATTTTCACTATCTTTCCCATAAAAGTCATTAACTGCCTTCTACACTTTGCCACCATTTATTTTCTTATATTTCATTACCTTCTCATAAAAAATTTAGCTTTACCGCCATTCAAAAGGGCCAAAAAATAACTTGTAACCCTTACCGCCCCTTTCATTTTCACTCTATAAGTCTTTACCGCTTTACCGTGGCCTCCCACTAAGGGGCTTGCGGTATAGCAGTAGTAGTTTGAAATGGGAATGAAGTGTTTACCATGCTACCGCACGTGGTCAATTCATTGACCGCGGTAGCAGGGGTAAACCGCTAGCAACCAACGAAGGCAATGGCGAGTGGTTAAAGAAGGCATCCAAGGTCCCACCGTGGTACCGCTAGTGGTCAAACCATAGACCGCGGTAGCATGGTGAATGGTAAGTCTTCAACGATGCGACAGTCAGGACATCTTACCGCGGTACTGCAGAGGGTTATCTTAAAGATCGCGGTGACCGCAATAAACAAGAGGAAATGGCTAGCGGTCACACCGTAGTATCGTAACTGTGAAAACAAAGACCGTGGTGCCTACGGTAAACTATTGGGAGAAGCGGCTAACGGTTACCGCGGTACCGCTGATAGCAAATGCAAAGACCGCAGTAGGCGGTAAGCAACGATGGAGACCACAACGGTCAGTATGGGACCGGGTGCCGCCATACTGTGGGTAGAAAAGTCAAAGCCTGCGATAGAGCAGTAAACACAAGGGAAGCCTCGGGAAAAGAAATGTTAAGGGCGGTATAAGTAATAAAGTGAAAAATTAAAAGTTGAACTATAGTCTAAATATTTGATTTGCCGATAAAGGCAATATAATCAAATATTTTTGCCATAAAATACAAATGGTCATAACCAGAAAATGAAGGGGCATGACTCTTCGATTATAATGTATAAATGATTTGAAAATCTATTGTAAAAAAAAAAAATTAGGATAGGATAGACTGCTGTAAGTACTATATTTTCAGAATGATGACATTCGAGGAGGCTATGTTGCATGTATGAATTTCAAGGAAGATAATGAAAAACTGTTAATTTGGTGATTTCATCTTGGCATCAATTGTTTGTTGAATTCTTGTGATTATCTGATTGTCTCCAATCTGATGTTTCTTGATTGTTTAAATTGAAGTATCAAGTATATATTCAATTTATCAGTACACATTTGTTGTTTCTGTGTGATTTGGTTCATTGGATTCTTTAAAGAAGAATTAAAACTCCCTTCAATCAATTACAGTAATCTGGGAATGTCATTTGGATCAGTAAGAAGAATCAGATAGTTAGATTTGATATTCTGCCTCAAATAGGGTTTATCAAGTACATTCTTGCATGTTTATACCAGTTGTAAACTCATAATTATATGTCAAACAATTAGAGAACCTGCTAGATAGAAACCATTCATTAAAGGCTTTCATTTGACTTTGTTTTACCCAACAAGGCACTGGTCTCCCTTATTTTCATTACATTGGTTTTATTCTTTTCATTTGACATCTCTTAATTGAACATATTAATACATGCCTTGATATTACATATACAATTTATACCAAATTAGGATCATAGCTTTCCACTATCAAATTGTCATTTGTGGATAGTTAGGTCAAGTAGGAAACATAATTCAAAATATGTGTCGCTCATATAGGTGCACCCGCCTAGGTTTAACAGAGCCTTAAGAGTGGGAGAGAGATAGAGGGAGGGAGGGTAGAAGGTTTAAGGGTTTAGGGTTTAGGGTTAAGGGTAGAGGGGAGAGAGATAGATGGAGTGAGTGAGAGAGAGACCTGAGAGAGGGAGAGGGGGTAGGAGGGAGAGTCTTGAGAGAGAGAGGGATGGAGGGAGTGGGAGAGAGATAGAGGGTAGAGCGTAGATGGTTTAAGGGTATAGGGCTAAGGGTAGATGGAAGAGACATAGGAGTGAGTGAGTGAGAGAGAGAGACTTGAGAGAGGGAGAGGGTGTAGGAGGGAGATGGTTGAGAGAGAGAGGGTAGAGGGTTTAAGGGTTAAGGGTAGAGGGGGGAGAGATAGAGGGAGTGACTAAGAAAGAGAGACTAGGGAAGAGAAGGTGGGATGTATGGAGGGAGAGATGGAGGGAGAAGTGAGATAGAGATAAGGAGAGAAGAGGAGGGAGGGACAAAGATAGATGGATTGAGTGAGTGAGAGAGAGACCTGAGAGAGGGAGAGGGGGTAGGATGGAGAGACTTGAAAGAGAGAGAGAGGGAGGGAGTGGGAGAGAGACAGAGGGAGGGAGGGTTAAGGGTAGAGGGTAGAGGGTTTAATGGTTTAGGGTTTAGGGTAGAGGGGAGAGATATAGAGGGGGTTAGTGAGTGTGTGAGAAAGAGAGAAGTAGAGGGTAGATTTAAGGGTAGAGGATAGAGTGTTTAAGGGTTTAAGGGCTAAGGGTAAAGGAGAGAGAGATATAGGGAGTTAGTGAGAGAGAGAGAGAGGGAGGGAGTGGAAAAGAGATAGAGGGTAGAGGGTTAAGATTTAATGGTAGAGGGTAGAGGGTAGAGGGTAGAGGGTTAAGGGTAGGAGAGGGGGTGGGAAGGAGATACCTAAGAGAGTAGGAGAGAGACCTGAAAGAGGGAGAGGGGGTAGGATGGAGAATTGAAAGAGAGAGAGATGGAGGGAGTGGGAGAGAGATAGAGGAGGGAGGGTTAAGGGTAGAGGGTAGAGGGGGCTTAATGGTTTAGGGTTTAAGGGTTAAGGGTTTAGGGTTTAGGGTAGAGGGAGAGAGATAGAGGGAGTGAGTGTGCAAGAGAGAGACTTGAGAGAGGGAGAGGGGGAGAGGGGGTAGGAGGGAGAGTCTTGAGAGAGAGAGGGAGGGAGTGGGAGAGAGATAGAGGGTAGATGGTTAAGGGTAGAGGGTAGAGAGTTTAGGGTTTAGGGTTTAGGGTAGAGAGGAGAGAGAGAGGGAGAGGGAGAGAGAGAGAGAGAGAGGGAAAGAAGGTAGAGATATTGAGAGAGAGGATGCAAGGAGGGAGAGAGAAATAGGTATAGAGGGACAAATAGGTAGATAGAAGTGGATATGAAAGCAGAGATAGAGGGAGAGGTAGGGATGGAGAGAGAGGTGTGAAAATATAAAGAGAGGCCTAGGTAGATAGAGTTTGGA
>CM021107.1:597843693-597939999 GCA_007115665.2 Sequoiadendron giganteum
AATAGAGGGAAGAGAGAGGGAGGAAGAGGTAGGGATGGAGAGACAAAGGTGAGAGAGATAAGAGAGAGGAGGGGTGAGATAGAGAGAAAGAGAGTAGAGAGGGAAGGGGAAAGAGAGAAGTGATATAGGTAATAGAGATGTGTGATGGAGCTTAAAATTAGAGAGATAAGGAGGAAGGTGGAGAGATTGAGATGGAAGGAGGGGGCAGAGAGAGAGAGATGTATAGAGGGATAGGTTAGATAGAGAGAAGTAGAGAGCAAAGGTGGGTGAAAGGAAGAGAGAGGGAGAGAGAGGGGGAGAAAGAGAGGTGAGATAAAGAGAAGTAGAAAGGGAAGGAGAGAGAGAGGGATATAGAGAAAATTAGAGAGGAATGGAGGGAAGGAGAGAGAAGTGATATAGAGAGAACTAGAGAGGGAAGGAGAGAGAGAATGACAAGATAGAGAGAGAGGGGAGGAGAGAGCAAGGGAAGCAAAGAGAGAGAGAAAGAGAGAAGAGGGAGGGAGGGATAGGTAGGTGTAGAGAGTAGAGAGATATATATAGAGATTAAAGGAGAGGGATGAGAGATAGAAAAATGTAGAGAGGGAAGGAGGGAGGGAGATAGATATTGGAGAGGGAAGGAGAGAGGGATGGACATGTAGAGACATAGTTCTTGAGCTCAAGGAAGATACTATTAGATAAAGGGATGGAGATAGTGAGAGAGAGAGGTCTAGAGAATAAGAGATGAAAATGAGTGAGATAGATGAAATTCGACCTCCTGAGTACTAAAATTTGACCTCCTGATTATTGAAATTTGACATGCTGATTATTGAAATTTGACTAAGTCTGAAATTTTTAAGATCTTCCAAAAACTAGAATTTTCATTATAACTCTTAGAGATCTAAAACCACTCTCAAACATCCTGCCTATATATGGATGAAATATAACTTAAAGTATAAGAAATTAAATGTCCATATGTAAATGCCAACTTATACTTAAATGTTTATTTCATGTATATAATTTCCCTGACAGAGAAAGCGAAAATCTAGTTCTGTGCAAAGCAGGCCATTTGGCACTCGCCAAATGACTCATCACATTTGGTGCATGCCAAATAACTCATCACATTTGGCACATGCCAAATGTGATGAGTCATTTGGTGCTCGCCAAAAGGCCTGCTTTAGACGTGTTAATTAACAGGATTTGCTAAATTTTCTCATATTTTTGACCGTGCTCCCCATCTTATTTGCACGTCTTTCAATACAAGTTTATAAAAAAAGCCATGATAGCGTTAACCTCTATCTCAGCTATCTAAATATATAATTCTTTTTTTATTTTGATTTAGCTAAGGTTTTGATCCATGGCTTCTATTGTAAATGCCTTCATTTTTGGTCAAAAACCAACATGTGCTAGTTAGGATAGATTTTTATACGTTCATCAGAACATGAAACAAATTACATTTTTTGAAACTAGACTCCATTCTACACATGATGAAAAAAAAAAAAAATCAATTTTCGATTAGTTTGCAAAAAATTTGGGGGGGAGCACGCTCAAATTTTAGCTTTTCAGGATGTGTCCACTTTGAAAATTCATAAAATATTATATATTCATTAAAAAAATTATCCGAAAGAAGGAGGATAAACTACATGGTGTTAGCTTATTTCTCACCATTGGGATTTTTTGAAATTCTAAAAAAAAGTTAACCAAAAAGGGGGGAGCCCTCAGGCGCTATGCTATTTTTTTTGATAAAAATAGGTCCTATTTTGGGCCCCCCCTTTTTGAGACCCTTAATCTTCATTAATTTCAAAAAACAATAGTAGCTTAGAAACTAGACTCGGAGCACTTCAAATTTTGTTTTTGCCACATCTTGAAATTTTGAGCATAACTATCTTCATTTTCTCGTGCAAATCAGATTTTCCTGATTTCAGAAAAAAAGTGGCATCTTAAGAGCCAAAATTGTGTCACAGATTGGTGCACTTACCCACATAGCCCGATGTGCTCTTCCTATCATCCAAACTTCCTACCCAATCGCTGTCCGTGTATCCAACCAGCCCAAACTCTTTTGCTGCTATGTACAACATGCCATATCCTTTGGTGCCATTGACGTACCTCAAAATCCTCTTACCTACTTGCCAATGGGTGTCTCTTGGAGTCTCCATAAATCTAGAAATCGGACTCATTCCATGCATTATATCTAGCCTAGTTGCAGTCAAGTACATCAAACTTACAACCAAACTTTTATACAAAGTTGGATCCACAAATTGCTGCTGCAATATTCCTTGCTCAACTTTAGACCTATGACTGTTGGTGTTGGTGCAGGCTTGCTTTCAAGCATTCTAAATCTCTTCAAGATCTCAATTGCATACTTTTCTTGAGAGATAAATATACCATCATGCATTTTTTTTACTTCTATGCCTAGAAAATATCTCAAGAGACCTAAATCTGTCATTTCAAGCTCTTTTTTCATGGCCTCTTTAAAATCAGCAATGAGAAAATCATCATCCCCAATAAAAACGAAATCATCAACATACAAGACAACAATCAAAATATTACCATTTGCTGCCTTGATGTAAAGAGTGGGCTCACAATCACTTTTGCTAAAGCCATTGCTCATCAAATATGAGTCAATCCTGTTGTACCATGCCCATGGAGCTTGCTTCAACCCATAAAGAGCCTCCAGGAGCCTATACACCTTGTGTTCTTGGCCTGGAATTTCATATCCAAATGGCTACTCCACATAAACTTCCTCTTTCAACACTCCATTAAGGAAGGTGAACTTCATGTCCATTTGAAATACCTTCCACTTGTGCTAGGCTTTAATTGCTATGACTTCCTGCATGGTCTCCATCCTTGCAACAGGGGAATATGTCTCATCATAATATCTCCCAAACTGTTGTTTGTACCCCTTGACCATCAAACGTGCCTTATGTCGATCTATGCTTCCTTCGACATTACACTTGGTCTTGTAGACCCATTTCACCCCAATAACTTGCTTATTGGGAGGCAAATCATTTAACTCCCATGTGTTGTTCCTCTCTATTGCATCTATCTCCTCATCCATGGCCTCACACCATTTCTCCTCTTTCATAGCATCCTCAAAATAAATCGGATCACTATGAGAAAACGATGCAAAATTCATGCTCTCATCAAACTCTTCATCATACATTTCATCCTGGTAGATCTCCCTTAGAATCTTGGTCTTCTTTAGCATTAGGGAGGCGAGAGTGGGGTCTAAACTTTCACTGTTGTTGTTGTTTTTCTGAACTGGTAGGTTTAGGAGCTATTGGGAGCTTTCAAGAGCCAATCTTCTAGCTATCTCTAGCTGCTTGCATTTCTGTCTGCTCACTTCAGGAGCTGTCGGGAGCTCTCTGCGGCCAAATCTATGGTTGACTGCGACTGTCTTCCTAGTTGTGTCTGTCTTCCTGATTGTGGTTGTCTTCCTGACTGTCTTCTAGTTTCAGGAGCTTTCAGGAGCTGTCGAGAGCTCTCTTTGGCATAATTTTGTGACAGTCTATTTAACTGTCTATTTGCTTCAGGAGCTCTTGAGAGCCGACTGTTTCTGCTACTGTAGGATCTTGTTGATCATCTTGTTCATCTTCTTCATCTTCAAGAACTCTCAGGAGCTCTCGGGAGCTTTCAGGAGCTGTCATTCCTTCCCATGACTCATCCTCTAGGAACTCCATGTCCCTACTAATGACGATTTTCTTGGTGATTGGGTTGTACAACTTGTAGGCTTTGGACTCTTCACTGTAGCCCGTGAAAATGCACTTTTCACCCTTGTCATCCAATTTTTCCCTCTTCTCTTTTGGCACAAGTGTGTATGCCACACACCCGAATACTCTCAAGTGCTCAACTGTCCACTTGCGTTTCGTCCATGCCTCTTGTGGTATTTTGTCACGAACCACCTTTGTTGGACTTTTATTTATCAAATATGTGGTTGTTGCTATAGACTCTCCCCAATATTTAGTCGGTAGTCCCTTTGCTTACATCATGCTCCTTGTCATCTCCACGATGGTCCTATTCTTTCTCTTAGCCACTCCATTTTGCTATGGAGTATAACTGGCTATAAGCTCTTTCTTGATGCCATTTTTCCTACAAAAATGCACAAAATAATTGGAGGTATACTCTCCTCCTCTATTTGACCTTAGGACCTTGATGAAATGTCCACTCTCCTTTTCAGCCTGGGCCTTAAACAATAAAATCTTTAGATTTACACTGCAGAAAATAAACCCATGTCTTATGGCTGAAATCATCAATGAAGGTCATAAAAAATATGCTATTACCAATAGATGTGATTTGTATAGGGCCTACCAAATCCATATGCACCGGCTCTAATGGTGCTCTTTCCCTTGTAGAGTTGCCTGATTGAAAGGGTTTCCTATGTTGCTTGCCCAAAATGCAAGCCTCACATCTAACATTAGGCTCTACTATCATTGGCAAACCATCAACCATATTATTCTTGGACAAAATACTCAAATCAACAAAGCCTAAGTGTCCATACCTGAGATGCCATAGCTCAGAAAGGTCTACAAGTGAGCTCTTGAGGGCTACTAAATGTATTGCTATACATTTTCCATCCATGAGAGGTGTAGCAACGGACTGAGATGAGAAAGATGTCTCAATATTCAACAGAAACATCCGGTTCTTTGTCATTGCAACTACTACAAACACCTTCGTCCTCTCATTCTTGTCATAAATGACGCATTGGCCCTTCTCCATCAACACTTTGTATCCATTTTGGATCAGTTGTCCAACACTCATGAGGTTATGTTTTAACCCTAGTGCAAAAAATACATTTTGGACCTCCTTCTTCTCACCTTGCTTGGTGCAGATCATAATAGATCCTTTGCCCTTCACAGGAACTACTCCATTGTTCCCCATTCTAATTTCTGATTTAACATTTTTATCAATGAAAAAATATAAACTTTCATTACCACTCATGTGGTTGCTGCAACCGCTATCCAAATACAAAACTTTGAGGTTGCCTTCTTCACCAATGTTGCACATGATGAAGGTTGTGGATTGATTGCCTTCAACCACATTCGAATCAACCACATTTTTTTTTTTTGTTTTGACTAATTAACATGCTTTTTCCAGCACTCACTAGCATAATGACCAAATTTATGACAATAGTAGCATTCAATGTTGCTCTTGTCGTTTCTCCCACTAGAACTGTTGTTCTTCTTGCCTCTTTGGGAGTTGTTCTATGAGTTGCTTGCTCCTTCTTGGTTTTCTGCTTGTCCTGAACTTTCTCCACTAGCATTTCCTTGTCCAGATCTGCCACAACCTCTTCAGGAGTTGTTTCTACCTCTCCCCCTTCCTCTTGAATTCGACTGAACTTTGAAAGCTTGCTCTTGGGAAGAAGTAGCAGACCTATTTAGGCACTGCTCATGGACTTGGAGGGAACCGATAAACTCATCCATCATCAAAATAGAGAGGTCCTTCGCCTCTTCAATAGCAATGACGAGTGCATCATACCTTGTGGGTAGACATCTGAGGATTTTTTCAGCAATATTCTGCTCCTCCATCATTTCTCCATTCGTTCTCAACTAGTTTATCAAATCAGAGAACCTTGTGTGAAACTCTGAGATGGTCTCACTTTCCTTTATTTCAATGATCTTGAACTCTCTTTGAAGTAACTGGAGCTTCACACCTCTGACTTTTTCAATCCCTTTGTGGTCAGTTTGGAAGATTTCCCAAGCTTTCTTTGCATACTCAGCTGCTGCTATTCTGGGAAAAATGACCTCTGTCAAGGCTGGTTCAATCAAACTCAATGCCTTAGCATCTTGTTTTCTTTGCTCCTTCAACTGGGTCTTCTAGTTGTTTGTGAGAGCTGCAAATGCAATTGGGTCAGTGACATCCACGAACCCATTTATGAGAAAATCCCACAAACCATTGATGACCATAATGGTCTTCATCTTCACTTCATCTCCAGCCATGTGTCCTACAGAAAAACTCAATACCCAAAAAAGATAAATGCCCTAACTCACAAGGAAATGGGGCCTATGGCTCTGATACCATGTCAGAAATTTAAACGAGCCAACAAAATGCAAAAATAGAACTATTGTTTTGTTTCCCAATCAGCTGGGAATGCACAAAATCAAAATGTGAAAACACAAGGAGACATGCAACATTCGTTCCTTTTCATTAAACTGGAAATGACAAATACATAAAGCATAAAACCCAAAAAACAAACTAAATTACAAATTATAAACTTGTTGGGAGCATTGCTCAACCAATCATGCAAATTTAGGAGCTCTTGGAAGCTCACTGTCAAGAGCTATGCAGAGCTTAACCTAGAGCAATCACTGCTCTTACAAATAACAAATAGTTGATGTTGTTCAGGAGCTACTGGGAGCTCACACAAAAACTTCACACACAGACTACTGCTACAAAAACTGAAGATTCCTCAACTGTTCAACTGACATAACTTGTTGCCTTCATTCCTTTTGTCTTCAACAACATTCCCTCTCAAAAATTTGAAATTACCTACCATAGTAAATGCAAAATTCAAAATCAGCTACCCCATTTAATTCTAGAGCTGTCAGGAGCTGCGGGGAGGATCCCCAAAACAAAAAGGCTCCTGACGGGTAGGTGAGGGCTGTAAGGGGTCTGACGGATGAGCAAAGGCTCAGGAGAACAATAAATTACAACACTAATGTGGACTATGGAAATGACTATGATGCCTTTATCTCCTTTTCAAAACGTCAATCAAACAATATTAGACAATTCTAATAGCTTCATACATTTGTAGGTTGTGGCCTCTTTAACGCTTTTCCTTGCTATTGGATGACATTTTTCCAATCTTCAATCTTCGACCCAAACCTGCTCTGATAGTAATCTGATGGGGTGGATGGATATGGATCAATACACAACATAGAAACACAAACTCATAAAATGCCATAAACTTGTATTTCATTCATCATCAATATGAAATATTACAAATTCATAAACTCTTCATCTTCATACTTGATCAGCTCCAACATTGCACCACACACAAATCCATTACATCTGCCTCCTTAAATAAAGGTCTTAGAAGAATACATAAATCTCTCGAAGTTCTTTTTCACATTTCTTCCTAGACTCTTCTATCACTGACAGTCATCTTTCTAGACTCTTCTTGCATCGAATTCTCTGAACTCTGCATTTAATGAGGTAGGTGATTGCAAGTGGTAGAAATTAATTCCAACATGGTATGCTTTCAATCAAAAAGAAAAAAAAAATAAAGTGGAAATGTGAAAGATAAATGCACCAAATAGAAAATAAACACATAGATTCATCTCCCATATGTACAACAAGCATGTATAAAATAAGGGAAAAGAACAATAGTTAAGCATATGATAGTTTTAGAAAAATAGATGTAAACTAAACATTTTAATGATCAATATAAGAACATTTACTCCAACTCGTAGATTAAAGAGATCATTCTTTATTTCTCTCCAAAATAAAGAATTCATAAATTATTTCCTTTGTTAAAAAAATGGAAAACTAAATATTTCCCTCCTCCCCTTGTAACAGTAACACACGAACTTATATAAATGTTTGGATGTAGTATAATAAACATTGTCATAATCAATGTTTTTTTTGTTATCTATTAACTAGTTATGTTCACTTAGGTTGATTCAGTTTCCTATAAACTTGTATAAATACACATTTACATGAATGATAAAAAAATGAATGATAAAAAAAGTGTGATATTGAAATAATTTCTAAAAATTTGTGTATTATTATTTTTATCGATTCCTATCAGAGCACCTGTGGTAGAAGATAATATGGAGATGGCGTGAAGAAGATCGACATTTGCAAAGTGTATTCATAGCTTTGGGCTTGCAACATAGAGAGAAGTATTTGTGAGTAAGAAAATCACAGCAAAGATCAGCATTCTGTCGGATTGTGAGGAGGAAAAGATACAGAGACATCAAAAATCAGGAGGAAGAGATACATAGAGGAGTCCAAAATCAGAAATATTCACGTTTTTATTTGCTGCATGGAAACCATTTGTTCTTGATATTGTGAAAGTGATGAAAGTTGATGCATCCATTTAAAGCGTGTATAGTTTGCTCTAGGCAATGAAATTTGAAGGAAAAGACTTGAAATTATGTGCTGATAAGTAGGTTTATATGATTTGAAGTGGCCCATGGGAAAGGTGCTTTGTATAATTATTACTACCTATTTTGTGTTTGAAACATTTATTTGGTCTTTTAATCTGTGAGTAGTATTTTGAAAATTCATGGCTGATCAATTTTGCCTTCACTTTGTCGCTTGGTGGAAGACACAGTAGTAGAATGTCCTCTAGGAGACCTTACAAGAGATACTTTTGGTGAACCTGTAGTAGATTGTGTATTTGAGATAGGGAGTGTACTTGTTTACATTGTTTGTCATAGGGTGAATAGTTGAGACTGCATTGGAATGGCTCAGGTGAAAGGATGCAGTGTAGGAATTTTTGATGTAGTAGTGTATATTTTGTAATGTGTTTTTGGATGTAATCAAATCTCAACACTGAAAAGTAGAATTGAAGACAACCCTTTTGTTGGAGGCATTTGCATATCTTTAGAAGTGAAGCGATTGTAGAGGTGAGAGATTTAAGATTCAATCATTTATTTGAGAACGGATTACTTAGATGATATTTTCCTTGCAACAACCTATAATATAATTCTTTTGATAGAGGGATTTTGTGATTTTCTGCCATGATTATCTTTCATGATCTATGCCAGATGTGTGGATTGTTAATGCCATAGGAGGATTAATGTGATAAGTGAGACTTACTATTTTAAATTGAGGTTTGGATGTGTATTAATAGTCTTGATTTTATTGGAGTCTTAATAGTCTTTATTTTATTGGAGTATGCAAATAAAGGGGTGTTAAATTTGGTTCATTAAAGGGTTGATTAGAAAGATACTAACAACAAATTTCAGATATGGATTTCAAATTTTTTAAGTACAGTTGTAATGATTGTTTTAGAATAGGAGATATAAAGGGAATAATAATTTAGATTTTATTCTATGTTAAAAATTGAAGATATATATATCTATTGTTTTTAAAATATTGTATGCATTGGAATAATAAGGAAAATAATAGTGTATTGTATGCAATATGGAAAAATTTTGGTAAAAGAATTAAAATGAAAAAAAATGTTTTAGAAGGAGAACTATTGGAAGTTTAAGCAATCTATTTTTCAATTGATAACAAGTATTAAGAAAGTTCACAAGAAAAAATATGAATATTTGTGTGAAAACATTAATCTTAGGAATGAATTGGAGGATGTCAAAACTGAAAATGGTGAATTAGAAGATAGATTAAAATCGTTTGAAGAAATTCTAAAGCATAATGATTATTTGGAAGTTGAAAAAGTTAGAAGAGAAAAATACATTACAAAATGATGAGGTATCTAGGTTGAAGGCACAAAATAGTCAATTAGATGTTGCTTAGATCATGTCAAAAGGAAAATGAATATTTAAAATGAAAACCATTAGTTTGTGATGTTTCATGTAACACAAAAGAGTTATATATTTTTATTTTGATCAATTAGTTGGTTTGTGTAATATCAAGTGTCGAGTTGTTTTTGATGAAGAATATAAAGATTCAAACATGATCATATGTTTGAATTTGAAAATCCTATTAGTTGTAATGAGAAGAATATTGGTTTCAAATCATGCAAAGAATGAAATATACGGGTCAAGGATTAGGAAAAATTTCACAAGGAATCACAAAGCCAATTGAATCAATCAAGAGACCAAAGTATGAAGGTCCGAGTTACATCATAATTAAATGGAAAGATGCTACACGTGTTCTAGGTTGAGATAAATTTGTACAAGCAATGCAATTTGTGAAGTGTTCTCATTGTAACAAGAATGGGCATATAATGGATAGGTGATGGAATATACATCCTTGTCATATATTTTTTTTAACAAATCATTCTTAAAAGGTGTGTTAGCATAGAGAGTAGAAAAATACATATATGATAGACTACATGTGAATGAATTGGGGAAATATTACAAGTATGTTCAAAAGTTTGTACAAATATCAGTATTCATATCTCAAAGATGATATTAATCAGGCAAGGTTTGATAATTTGTGAAGAGTGAAAAATATTGTCTTGTAAGACATCAACAAAATTGCAATTTTTTAGTTGGATCGTGAGATAGGTCCTAGGATTGCAATTGCAAGAAATTTCCAATAATAGAGAGTTGACTATGTATGGTCATGATTTGGAGTGACCATCAAAAGAGTGACTCATGATGGTCAAATGTAGTTTGATCATCGTTGATTGTAGAGGATGATTGGAGAATGCAGATTTATCATTTTTTGAAAGATAGAGTGTTGCAGAACATATTTTGGAGCTTTTTTCAAAATGTTCATTATGGGGAAGAAAATATGGAATAATGATCATTTTTTTAATATTTATTATAGGGGAGTATGTAGGATAATAAACATTGTCATAATCAATTTTCCGTTATCTATTAACAAGGTAGTTATGTTTAGTTAGGTTGATTTAGTTTTCTATAAACTTGTATAAATACACATTTACATGAACAATTAAAAAAGTGTGATATTGAATTGATTTCTATTTTTTTTTGTGCCACTAATTATATCATTTGATAGTGAAATTTCCCTCCAAATAACCTTGAATTGAATGTCAAGCAACAACCCCTTCATATTCAACTCCTCTCTTTCGTATATTCTCTAAGCATTTCCACCCTTTCCTTTTGCATGGCCTTCAAAAACATATATAGCTCTTCATTTTTAGTTTATAACTGATTCTTGGAAATCCCCTTTAATATTACTAAAACACGCTAAAACTATAAGATTTACTCAGATTCTTTGATACCATATAATATTTACTATTAAATTAAACTAAGATAAAGATTAGGAAAGCATCAAAGATAAACAATATGCTAGAACAAATTGTATCTATTCTATATAGAAAATCAAAGTGTGTGTGTAAAATATACAAAGAGTCATTGTTTCATATAGAGCAAGGCAATGCATGAGGTAACCCAAGATCTCACATAAAATATGGAGTTTGATTGGAGTTAGCCTATGTAATAAGGCGGGAAAGTTTATCTAAGAAGGAAAGCTTATCTAAGAAAGCTTATTCAATAAAGCAAAAAATATTATCTAAGAAGGAAAGATTATCTAAGAAATATTATCCTAATCTAGAGAAAATAAAGTAAATAACTAATAAACTAATTACTTAAATAAATAAATGCAACTAGATAAAAACATGCTAAGTAAGCTTAAGTGAGTATAAAAAAAAAATATTTTACACTAACACCCCCCTTAAGTGCAAGTTAGGAGAAAATCCTATAGAAGCAACGAAGATGGGTCCCAAACATAAGGTAATGTTAGGCACCCATATGCATATAAAATTATCCCCAAAAGAAGAAGAAGTCCCTCCACCACAAATAGTGAGAGAAAAACCCCTAGAATGGAGAGAATATAAGAGAAAGACAAAGTAGCCCCCCCCCCAAAAAAAAAAAAGGTAAATAAATAAATACAAAGGTAGATGCTCTAAACTAGATGGAAAATATGGTCCATGATCATCGAACAACATTCCTCCCCTTAGGAAGAAACAAAACCAAAGGTGAATGCAATTTATCTCCCAAACTTGCAATATGTGTCTCCATAAACAAGCCTGAAATCCTTCTCAAGGGATCACCCCACAAAGCTAAATTAGGAATACTATGGATGCCCTACTATAAGAATTCATTGGAAGCTTTTGAAGAAGCAACACTAAACTCTGAAATAGAAACATGTTAGTTGACAAATTTGTCACTTCAGTTTTATACTCTCATGCCCATGTTAATGACAACCTAACAAACAATTGAGTTGCTTGCAATGGTATTTGCAAGCGCTATCTGCTTATTTTACAAGGCGCAGCTACCTTCAAATGATATGCAATGAATAAAACATATGGTATGCTCTTAACCAAAAAGCAAAAAATAAAAACTAGTTCACCTACCCATAACCATGAAAGTAGATACGAAAGATTGATTCTAGAATGTAGTGAATGTAGAAAAATAATACAAAGTTTACTTATCTCGCACTCACGAATGAGAAACAAGAAAAGAGTGAACAAAAAACTCCCTTTCAATAGATAGGTTATACTGAATTCAAAGCCTCAGAAATAACCATACACACAGCCTGACATAACAGATAAAACATTGAAGGGTAATTATGAAGAATCATAATTCATTCACAATCAAAAAAGACATTAATTAATACATAGATTCAGAAAATCTCCTTTATTTCTCCAATGCCAAAATCCTTTCAAAGGCTCAATTCCCTATACAATAAACTAAGATTGAAAAGAAAATAAAATTGCCCCCCCTCTCCCTTGTTCTCAAATAGTTCAAAAAAATATCCATTTTCATGTAACTTACAAAATTCATATTTATAGGATTTTTCCCTAGAAACTTTTTAGCTTCTGTAACTATTTATTGAAATCTCCTCCCTTTATTTTAATTAAAAAGATTTAAAATCTTCTTTCATGATCATTGATATACTTTATGCATGGAAAGAGGAAGGTTAAAGAAATGTACAAGCTTGAAATAAAACCGCCCCTCTTCATCCTATTGTCCACTTGGCATAGGTTGAAAATTCAAGAGCATTTCTCAAAATAAACAACATAATTCCTTCTTTTTGATGACATTGACCTCAGCTTCCTAAAGCAAGCTTATACCACATAGTTGACAGAACCATTCTTATTTGATGGAGAATGAGACTGTTTGTTTTGCTATGCAGTTGAAGCAACCAATCCGATATGATAGTGGATGAATTTTATTTGCATGTTTCTATTCTCTAAAATGATCATAAAATACTCATGCGGATATTTGTAGACAGTCCAATTGAAGAAAGATGGCTACTGGACTTCAAAGAAGTTTGTGATAAATGCACTTTCTAGATTGTCATATAATGGGTATATCAAC
This sequence comes from Sequoiadendron giganteum, assembly GCA_007115665.2. Taxonomy (NCBI): domain Eukaryota; kingdom Viridiplantae; phylum Streptophyta; class Pinopsida; order Cupressales; family Cupressaceae; genus Sequoiadendron; species Sequoiadendron giganteum. The sequence continues at coordinate 597,856,596 of CM021107.1, forward strand.
CAGTTTGAAATGAAATACACTCTCCCACAAGAAATCTTGTTTGAGGTGCATCATATCCAGGGTGTCTAACCCTACCTTTATCTATTGTTAAATGAAGTTGTTTCTGCCTCATTCCCTGTTATAACTCTCTAGTCTGATATTTTTCAATAGCAGTCAAATAGCCAATTCTTATTCCTGGCACATTTAGTTGTGTAGTGCTTAGGATTTCAGAACTAGCCTTTGTCAAACTTATAGATGCCTACAAGCCCTTTGGCCTGTGAGTTGTTCCCTTCGAAAAGTGAATTTGATTGCTGCCTATACAAACTTAATTATTTCCCATGTATGGAACTTCAAACTTGTAATTTGTTCCAATATGTGGAACCACTGCAAGATCTTCCTGGATGCTAGCAATAAAGGATGGAGAAGTGAACGGTATATCCTCATTTATTGTATATCTTGAGGCATCTTCCAACTCTCCTCCACTGAACCTAATCATGTCAGCTTCACTTATATGAGATTCTCAATCATTAAAGATACCCACAGGGTCTTCCTGATTTTGGTATATGGTGCTCTATGAGGAATTACCATCAGGCTTAGACCCACTAGTTTCTAATCTGTCAGGTGGAGAAATCAAGGACTCTTCATCAACTTGAAGCAAAATTTATTCATCAGGTACTGACTCTCTTTCGTGTTCATCATTGTCCCCAACTGCTTCTATAAGATTTCTATTTTGATTTATTTTAAGAACTTCATCTCCATCAAGTTCAGGTCCAACCAAATCTAATTCTTGTGACCATGCTTCTATTGGAAATTCGCCCAACTCGTGAGTCAATAGTTTAGTCAACTCCGACAGTCTTCATCAACTCTTACCGCCATACTGCACCGACTCCATCAACAACTCGCGATAACACGGTGACCACTGCACTACCGCGACCTCTTAACTCTCTGCTTGCAGTTGCGTGGTGTTACCGTGATATCGTGGCCTCATCTTTTTGCCCTCGCGGTAGTGCGGTGACTACCGCCATACCGCATGCCTTCCTTCCTCTCACCGTGGTAACATGGTTTATCACCAGCTCACTTCACTCACCGTTGGCATAAAAGGACATTTTTTATTGGACTGTTATTAATATGTCTAGGAATATATTTAAGTTGATTTGACCTTGTTTAGAACACATTTGTGCTGGCATTTTCATGACATTAAAGTTTGTATTAAATTTTTGTCTGGGCCGAAATCCTTTATATACTGGAATATTTTTGTAAAAGAAACAAGGAGGATAATTAAATATATTTTGCTCAGAAGTAGAAAAGGTGGTTAATGGCTGTTCTGTGTTAATTTTTTGTGTGTTTATTTTTTATCTCTGCTATTTTCTACATGTGGTATCAGAGCCTAAGGTTAGTTGTAGAGAGTCTGTAGATCATGGCAGCAAGCACAAGCTTTAGTAATCCTCAAATTCCATAGTTGAATGGAAAGAATTATGACTACTAGTCAATAACAATGAGAGAATTTTTCAATTCACAAGACTTATGGGAGTATGTAGAGAATGGGTTTCTAGAACTAGCAGATGCAGCAGCATACAATGCCCTGACACAAGTAGAGAAATATTTGTTGAAGGATAACAAGAAGAAGGATTCAAAGGCTTACTTCTTTATTCTACAAGGTGTACATGAAAGTATTTTTCCCAGAATATCAGCCACTACCAAGTCTAAGCAAGCTTGAGACATTTTACAAATAGCATATCAAGGAATGGACAAAGTCAAAACTGCAAAGTTGCAAATACTGAGAAGAGAGTTTGAGACTTTGTTTATGAAAGAAAATGAGTCTGTAGATTCATATTTTACTCAAATAATGGGACTGGTAAACCAGATGAGAACACATGGTTAGACATTAGAAGATGTCAAATTTATAGAAAATATTTTGAGAAGTTTACCCACAAGATTTGAGTCAATTGCAGTCATAATAGAAGAGATAAAGGATCTCTCACAGTATTTAGCTCATGAGCACATACTTAGTAGAACAAAAAATATGTCATTGGAGCATGCATTCAAGTCACAAGCTTCAATTAACCAAGGAAGAAGCAAAGGTAGATCAAATTTCAGAGCAAGAGGAAGAGGTTTCAATAGAGGTGGAAGAAATAACCAGTCAAGTTCAAGTGGAAGAGGCAGTTGCCAAAACCCATCTTAAAACTTTCCTCAATGACAAAGGTATGATAAATCTCAAGTTCAATGCCATTACTATAAAAAGTTTGGCCATTACATGAAAGAGTGTAGAAAGAAACAATATGAAATGAGTAGACAAAGTGCAAAATTTTCTAGAGAGAATCAAGACAATAGACCTAATAAAAGCACAATGTTTTTAGCCTGTAATGTAGCTCAAGCTAGTGAAAAAGAAGTTTGGTTTTTAGATTTAGGTTATAGTAATCATATGAAAGGGAATTTAGAGTTTTTCACAAGCTTAGATGAGAATATTAAGTCAGATGTCACCTTGGGTAATGACAACAAAGTGTCAATTAAAGGAAAAGGGAATGTCAATATTCTAACCAAGCAGCGGGAGCAAAAATACATTTCTGATATTTATTTTGTGCCTGGCCTTAAACACAATTGATGAGTGTAGGACAGTTAATTCAAAAGGGTTATAGAGTGTCTTTCAAGAATGGGTTATGCACTATTTTAGACAAATACCCAAGTGGCCAGATGATTGCAAAAATTCACATGACAAACAATAGAATGTTTCCTTTGAGAATTCAGCCAACTTTAAGTACAAACTTTGCACAAGCACAAGAGGTATCAACTATTATACAAACTATCTTTCAAGCAGAGCTAAAGGATGAGAACTGGCTTTGGAATTTAAGACTTGGTCATTTAAATTTTGGAGGTTTGAATTTGCTTCATAGGAAGAACATGGTAAAGGGAATTCCATTAATTCAAAAACCAGAGAGAGTTTGTGAAGGTTGCATACTTGGAAAGCAACATAGAGAGTCTTTGCCAGCAGGGAAATCCACTAGAGCAAAAGCCCCATTGGAAATAGTTCATTCAGATTTATGTGGTCCAATGCAAACACCTTCAATAGGTGGTAGTTTCTATTTTCTAACTTTTATAGATGATTATTCAAGGAAGACATGGGTGTAAATTTTGAAACAGAAAAGTGAAGTGTTTAATTACTTTTGTCAATTTAAATCATTAGCTGAAAAATAGAGTGGTTTTTTCATCAAAGTGCTGAGAACTGATAGAGGAGGTGAATACATTTCAAGAGAGTTCTTAAATTTCTATGAAGAGCATGGAATATACAAACAGTTCACAACAAGATAGACACCTCAACAGAATGGTGTAGCTGAGAGAAAAAATAGAACCATAATGGAGATGGCTAGAAGTATGTTAAAAGCCAAGCACTTAACAAATGAATTTTGGGCTGAAGCTATATCTTGTGCAGCATATATTATGAACAGATGCCCTACAAAAAGTGTGATGAATATTATCCCTGAAGAAGCATGGTCTGGCAAAAAGTATAGTGTGTCTCACATGAGATTTTTTGATTGTGTTTCATATGCACATGTACCTGATCAGTTGAGAAGAAAACTTGATAACAAAGGAGAAAAATGCATCTTTGTTGGATATAGTGAAGAATCCAAAGCATACAAACTGTTTAATCCATCAACCAAGAAAGTTATAATCAGTAGGGATGCCCAATTTGTTGAAGATGAAGCATGGGATGGAAGCAAAGAAAATACAGTCAATGTTACTGTTAATATCCCTCAAGATGAGATTGAAAATACAGTTCCAGCTAATGTACCTGTTGTTCCTAATCAACCTCAAGCAAGTGGTTAACAAATGACACCATCGAGTAATACAAGAGCAGCAACAAGAGGACTGCAGACACCAACCACATCAAGAATTTTTGGCGTAGGACCTTCAAGTCCACATTCTGTAGATTCAAGTGACTTATCAAATCCAACTTTGGTTAGCATGAGGAGGCAGAAAATCAGAAGCATGACTGATATCTATAATCAAAATGAAGGTGAGAACAATTCTCAACAATTTACACAATTTGCCTTTTATTCACAAGTTGAAGATCCAATTCATTATGAAGATGCAATCAAGAAGAAAAGTGGTTAACAACAATGGACGATGAGATAGATTCAGTAGAAAACAATCAGACATGGGAGTTGCAAAGTCTTCCAAAAGACAAAGATTTCATAGGCATCAAATGGATTTATAAGACTAAGTTGAATGCAAATGGAGAAGTGTAGAAGCAAAAAGCAAGATTGGTGGTAAAAGGTTATTCACAACAACTTGGAATAGATTACAATGAAACTTTTGCACCAGTTGCACGACTTGACACAGTCAAAATGCTATTGGCTTTAGCAGCACATAATAGATGGCTAGTTCACCAGATGGATGTGAAGTCAGCATTTCTCAATGGTTATCTAGAAGAGGAAGTCTACATTGATCAGTCACCAGGATATGAAATATCAGGACAAGAGGACAAAGTCTATAAATTGAAGAAGGCACTGTATGGTTTGAAACAAGCCCCAAGAGCTTGGTATAGAATAATTGGCAGTTATTTCACAAATAATGGATTTACCAGATGTGATAGTGAACCAACATTGTATACCAAAGTGAATGATGAAGGTAAAATTCTGATTATATTCCTATATGTTGATGATTTGATCTTAGCTAGAAATCTATCAATTGAAATGTTCAAAACAGAAATGATGAAAGAGTTTGAAATGACAGACATGGGAATGATGAAGTATTTTTTAGGCATTGAGGTGACACAAAATAAAGATGGTATTTTCATTTCATAGTCTAAATATGCAAAGGATTTTTTAAAGAGATTCAATATGTTAACTTGTAAGTTAGCACCTACTCCAATGGTGACTGGACTGAAATTGAGCAGAGAAGACAAAGGCTCAGATGTTAATCCAACTTTATACAAATAGCTAGTTGGGAGCTTAATGTATCTGATAGCCACAAGGCCTGATATAATGTATTTTGTTAGTTTGATTTCCAAATTCATGGAAACACCAAAGGAGAATCACTAGAAAGCTGGAAAGTGAATTTTGAGATATATTAGTAGAACTAGAAATTTTGGAATCCAATATTCCAGAACAGATGACTTCAAATTAACAGGTTTTACTGATAGTGACTGTGCTGGAAGTGTTGATGATAGAAAAAGCACCTCTGGTTATGTTTTTCAGTTTGGAAGTGGTGTTGTTGCATGGGCTTCAAAGAAACAGCCTATTGTCACCTTATCTTCAGCTGAAGCTGAATATGTTGCAGCAACCAGTGCATCGTGTCAAGCAATATAGATGAGGCGAGTTCTGAAAGAGATTCAAAATGAGCAGGTTGATGCTACAAAAAATTTCTGTGACAACAATTCAGCCATTGCATTGTCAAAGAACCCTGTATTTCACAAAAGGAGCAAACACATTGATACACGATTTCATTTTATCAGGGAGCTGATTAATGGCGGGGAGATTTCCTTAATTTTTTGTAGGTCAGAAGATCAAGTTGCAGACATTTTCACAAAGGCCCTGAGCACAGAGAGCTTCAAATTTCAAAGAAACCGGTTGGGAATTGCAAATGGCATGAGTTGTGCTCAAGGGGCAGTGTTGGAAATTCGCCCAACTCGTGAGTCAACGGTTCAGTCAACTCCGGCAGTAATCATCAACTCTTACCGCCATACCGCATCGACTCCATCAATAGCTCGTGGTAACATGGTGACCACCGCACTACCGTGGCCTCTTAACTCTTTGCTTGCAGTTGCACGGTGTTACCGCGATATCGCGGTCTCATCTTTTCACCCTCGCGGTAGTGCGGTGACTACCGCCATACCGCGCACCTTCCTTCCTCTCACCGAAGTAACATGGTTAACCGCCAGCTCGCTTCACTCATCATAAGTCCGTACAGTTACCGCTCTACCATGGTTTACTCGCTTGCCACCTGTGGTAGCGCAGTGCCTGTCATCTTCTATTAGTTGTCCGTCGGTGGACGGTTATCACAGCCACCGCGGTCTATTTCTTAACCATGGCGGTAGCGCAGTAAGCCCCTTCCTTGCAGTTCACTCGGTTACTACAGCCACCATGGTCTCCTCGTAAACCTCGGTGGTAGCGCGGTAATCAACCTTGCTTGAATTTCTGACCTTTGCCGTGGCGGTTGTAAATGGGCTCCTCATTGGCATAAAAGGATGTTTTTGATTGGACTGTTATTAATATGTCTAGGACTATATTTAAATCGATTTGACCTTGTTTAGGACACATTTGTGCTGGCATTTTCATGACATTAAAGTTTGTATTAAATTTTTGTCTGGGCCGAAATCCTTTATATACTAGAATATTTTTGTAAAAGAAACAAGGAGGATAATATAATATATTTTGCTCAGAAGTAGCAAAGGTGGTTAATGGCTATTCTGTGTTAATTTTTTATGTGTTTGTTTTTTATCTCTGCTATTTTCTACAACTTCCTGAATTTTCTAAACACCTTCAAGAGCTTTATGAAGAACACCAACATCAAAGCTTGCAGTGCATGCAAGTCCTATCAAAGCTTTATGTAACTCTTTCACAGTATTCAGAAGCATTGGGACAACAATTGTCAAAATGGGTTGAACTTCTTCAAGCTTTGAATGTAGAGACTGGAACATGGCTCGGCCCTATCCTGGAAATACATCCAACTTCTATCGTCCATTTTTGTTGATAAGACCAATTATTGTACTTGATGCAGAAGGTGGAATAGACTCTGAAGGAAGTAGTAAAAAGCAATGGCCTTGTTTAGTTGAGACATTAGATTACTATGTTGTGTAGTAGCATCTTTGGCCAGCCTATACAAATCATGTGCACCTTCTATTATTTCCAAAACCTCTTCAAGCATTGATCTAGTCTCAATTGTTAAAGCAGAATTGCTCCTCACTCACTTTAATTACCCAGTCCCACATGCTTGAAAGTGTAGCTTGAAGCTCACCTGGAGTAGATTTTGACTTCATAGATACAAGACTCAAATCATTTGTAGCAATAGATAGGCTTGCAATAGCTCCTTTCATGCTCTTTTGTGCTAGATGGCATTCATGATATGTACCTTTAACATCCATGGACTAGAGAGATAAACTTTCATCTGTCGTTCTTTTCATCAAGGAAATCATTGATAATACATTTCATTCACCATGCATAGATTGATTATTTGTAATCTTTCCCGCGTCATCCACATTCACTTCTTTGTAGCTCAAGCATATCATCGTGACTATTATAACCTATTTGTAGCATATGTTGAAAATCTCATGATCAACTCAAATTGATTCCTCTGAAATCTGGTTACGCGGCTTAGGGATATCATGCGCAATATTTCCTTTCGCATTGTGAGGCCAGATCTCCATATTATCTTTCTTCTAGAGCTCTGATTATGATGTCGGTGAATCGGCTCTTTCACGAACTTTTGAACCTTTAGATAATAATATTGTATTTATAACCTTGATAATCTTCATCCTCAAGATTAAAAGAGAGAGATTCAAGCTGAACAAATGAAGAGCCACTAGGATTGCACATATCACAAATGATGTCTACTGGAACTCTTCCCACTTTCCACAAACCTGCAATATCTATTCCTTTAGTGTGAAGTGATTTAATCACATTAGTAAGTAGCATTCGAGCCTTGGGGCCTCTTTTTTGCTAGATTGAGTAGATTAAAAGCTTCGAACATCAATTTCATCCCTATTCATGAGATTCGGTGAAGAGGTAGCCCCACGTGGATGGGTAAATAAGAAGATCTTGTTGATGTATTCTTTAAACCTTCTAGAAGACCTAAGCCTTAATGCGGAAAACATATCAATAGTCAACTAATCCATACACCGCCTTCAGCAAACCCTAATGGATGCCCAAGATTGTTGGGTTATCGCCAGATTTTAAAACTTTCAAATCATGCTTGTCGGACAATTTTGGAGTTAGGAAACTTTTGGAACTCCCAATTACATAGGAGTCAGAGAATTGCACATACTGAGAACTTTAGAACTATGGAGTTGGTGATAAACAAAGTTCAGGAACTTGCAAAACTCCCGACTATATGGAGTCAGAGATGTTGGAGCTTTCAAAACTCATAAAATGGCCAACTTCATAATAAGAATTCTTCATAGAGCCTTTAAGGTTACCATAAATATTTGGATTTTCATAAAGTCATGGGACTTTATAACGTGTCACCCTTTTTTTTCTCTTTTTCTAACTTTGGAGTAATATACTAAAATTCACCATGCTCCAACCAAAACTTGAGACCCTTAAACGCAAAATGTCATATCTTCCACAAAATGAATCCATTTTGAACAAAATTTGGACAAGATGATGGTCAGGCCCCTTTGGACAAAATCCAAACAAAACATGTTTTCTCCAACTACCAGGATCTTGGATTTTGACTTTGATTGCAAATCATGGACGAGAAAAATTAAAGCTTAAAATATCTCAAACAAAAAGGTGTTCAAGCATGGAAACTGGGCAAATTGGGTGGAATGAGGTCATGAACAAACCCACAAAAGGATATCAAACCAGCTTGCTTAGGTTTTTATATTTAATTATTTTCTTGATTTGGCAATTTTAGGGATTCAGGCACTGAATTTTTTAAATTTTTTATGTTCAAATTGAGGGGATAACAAAACATATGCAAGGAAAAAAGAGTGGTAATCAAAGAGATTATGTATGTCCTCAATAGTGTCAACTAGATCCAAAATGAGGGACTCTACAAATAAAGAAGAAATTTCTATTAGAAATTGGTCCTAATGGAATGAATCCAAAAGGCATAACTGTTCCTAGTGCGATAAATCACTAGAGGCCCTCAAAGAAGCATTATTGGAATCTGAATCTGCAATAGGTGTTGTTGATAGGGTATCAATGAATTGGTCATCCATACAATATGTTTCCACATTAGATGAGGCAACATAAGTCTCAATACAATCAATAGCTTTTTTTTCCAAGGAAACATCACTTTTAGATGAAGATGAACAATGTATCCATACAACTCTTGGATGATGATCCAAGCAGTAAAAGGGCACTCAGTGTGCTCTATGTGATGTAGAGTATCCTAAAAAAAGTAAGATATATTAGTCGATGGACCATGTCATTATTATTAAATCATGAATTCTTTTCATAATAGTCACTTGGCTCGGAGTCCAAGGAGATAGGGTAGTAGATCCCTCTCAAGGTAGTGCTTCTTTATTCCTTGTTTCCAAGACAAATAGTTCTCTGAAGTTAGCCTAACAACATAATGATTAAAATGATTCTTAAGAGACATGATTAACCCCCTTTTAAATAGAACTTTATCTTAGTTCATGATACAACGTTCATGTATAATCCCCATGTGTCACCAAAAAGTGTATACCTTGGCACTTTTTCATTCATTTTGGCCTTTGCCACTAGATTCAGCCTTGTAAGCTTGATTTTCATCAATGACATAATGATGTTTTACTAAGGTGTTGTGAAGTTTTGTAATGCATTTCCTCACTTTTCTAAGACCCTTTCAACATAATTCACCTAAATAATACATTATTACACCTTCTTAAGACTTAAGACAGAGTGTTGTAAAGTGTTGTGTTGCATTTTCACACTTATCTAGGCTCATCACCCTTAAATCAACCCTTTTTATATGTTAATTTTCCCTTTTAATCCATCATTATTCCCGACCTAAGTGTGTTTTGGGAGGAAAAACTGATTAACTTTATTAAACACAAATTAATTCTCGACCACCACAAAAAAATTCCCAGGTGGACTAGGTCGCCACTTTGGGCAACCTAGTCCCTTTAAGCATAAAATTCAAATTTTAAATAAGATTTAATGGGAATCTTACCTCCTAAACCCTAGGGTCATCCTATTAGGTTGCATTTTAGGAAAATTAGGGTTTCACATGTACAAATAAAGGTTTTCATCCTCATTTTCCTCTCTCCTACCTCATTTTTACTCTCTTGCTCTCAATCTTCAAGCACTCAAGCAACCAAGACTTCACAAGAAAGCATACACACATTAGGGTTTTCAGGTCATCTCCATTGGAGCTTCCCATGCATGTTGTAGACCATCAACAAAGGTTTAGTAAGCATTTATATTGTGCTATCTTTCAATCTTGCATTCCTTTTCTTTCATCTCATTTGGGTTTAATCACCTACAAAGGGGTTTGACTTAGGCAAACCCCTATTTCCTAACCCCAATAATTTATTGGTCTTTGCATGTGTTTTCATGTATTTTGATGTAGATTAGGTGAAGTAAAAAGTGTTGCAAGAAGTACCAACATTCTCCTCAAGTCAAATCCAAGCCTCAAACCCTAGGAAGGACAAGAAGACAAGCTATAGGTCACTTTTGGGAGTTCATGTCACAGATTGTTGCAGAAAAGGGAAACATCAACTGGGACCCACAAGATCAAAGCCTAATTCCTCTGAAAGCTACAAGAGGACTAGGCCACCCCTATTGGTGACCTTGTCCCTATGCTAGGCCCATAAATGGTTTTCTATATTTTTGGGCACCGATTTCCCCGAAACCTATTTTGGCAGAATTTCCAAGTTGGAGGACTTGGTCACCCTAGTTGGCATAAGTGTCTTTTTTCTTAGTTCAAGCATTTTCCAAGAGATCCTAAGAGAATTCAATTGCCACATCACTTTCCCAGGTAAACACCTTTTGTCCCTCTTTGTTATTTTCTAGAAAACATACATTTAGGTTATTTTAGAGTATTTTACATTAGTTTTGTTTTGTTTCATTTACATCTGCATACATTTAGATTAGCATCATTTTACTTTAAGTTCTAGCCACACATCACACACACTTAGCACAAACAAATCATCAAACCCATCCTTCCTTTGAATGAACCTACCCATACACATATCAACCTAGAGGAAAGAGTGTTATTCCTAACGAAGTGCTCTTAGGGTGAAAAACCTTAAGAGCCTAGTAAGGGAATCATCTTTCCCTTGTTAGCATATATGTGTGTTTGGTGGTTCATTTTGGTGAATCTGACCATAGACCATTAGCTAGCTTTCTTATTTTTGCATTCATCTTAGAGATAACTCTCATTGCATTGAAATCTTGCATTGTTTCCATCCTAGGGTTAGTGAAGAAAAAAGTGCATTTAGTGAAAATTCATCATAAATTTGCACATTGTACTACATTTCTAATAAGACAATACAAAAAATTTTGCATTTTCAGTTTCTATTTGCGCCGAAATATCCAAAAAACCATAAAAATTAGCCAAAAATACAAGAATTTTACAAAATCAACACTACTAGGACTAAGTCACCACACTGGGAAACCTAGTCCTTTGGCACTATTTTCTATCAAATTCTTAGAAATTTGCCACTATTTTATGTCTTACAACTTTATGGTTTTTCCTTTTTGTTTTTGGTTCCAGAATCCTATTTAGAAGCCCTTTTGTCACTATTGCTTGCATTGCCTTAGGGAATTGTGTCTAAGCATTTAGTGTTCCCTCGCCAATACAGTTGTGAGACAAAGTTCAAGGACCATGGCATCTACCAAAAACACCCTCATTGTAGATCTTGGCATCCCTCCAACTTCAACTCCTGGTATTGAGAATGGTGCATTAGGCTTAGAAACTATCCTTAGTAATTCCTTGCACCTAGATGATACAGCTGGTGACAACAATAACCTCCCACATGATAAGATCTTCCATATCCATGTTGATCTCGTTGATTATCAACATAAATTCAGCTTTGAACCCATCTCAGGGACTTCCATCCCTACCATTGATCTCCTACATCATTTAATTGACTGTGATAATGGCTTAAGTATCATGAAGAGGATTGTAGGAATCTATGACAAACATGCACCTAAGACATCTCATTCACTCACTCCTATGTCTATCCATGGAGGACCTTCCTCTCCTCCCCCCTCAACCATTGCTTCCATTCTCTTGTGGAATCCTACCCCCTCACCTCTTCCAATGTCCCTATCCTCACTATTCCTAACACTTCTCCTTCCACCTCTCTCACTTCCACCTCATAACACTTGCAGTTATCCTCTCATTACACAACTGTTTCAGACTGTCACTAATATATAACAACAAATATCCTCCATTAACCAAAACCAATATGGCTCCCCCTCTCATTATTTTCATAGCAACCCATTGTCCCTTGACATCCTCCACACTCCCTTTCCATAAGGAATATAGATCCCTAGATTTGAGAAGTATGGCGGGAAGGGTGACCCTTCTAACCATGTTAATGCTTACACTACCCTTTGTAGCGACTTTTCTCTTGATGACTGGTTGCTCGCTAAGTTATTTCCAAGAAATCTTAAAGATGTGGCCTTAGATTGGTTCTCTTGCCTGCCTAATAATTCTATTAGTTTTTTCAACAAATTAGTGGATGCATTCATAAATCACTTTCCAGTTCACATGGCTCCAAATAAAACTTTAGCTGACCTCATGAGATGTAAAAAGGTTAATACCGAGAAGATCACCAACTTTATCTCTCACTACCAGGCTCTTTATTCCTTGATTGATGTCTATATCCTAGATACCCATCTGCAAAAGATTTTTACCGAAAACCTTGTGACATCCCTTCAGGATAAACTTACTCTCATGAAGTTCCCCTCCTTTATGCACCTATGTCAAGCACTCTGTGACTACCATAACTCTACTAGCAGTCGTGACTCACAGTCCACTCCTAGTCATGATGAGAAGTCTGATAACTCTTCCCAACCAAATCCCCAACCCTGCCATAAACCAAACAAAGGATTTCAACAATTCAACCCTTCATCTTCAAACCCCCCACCCGTTAATAACCAAGTGGTTGTTGTTAAGTCCATAGTGCCTTTTAATTATAAAGATCCTAATTGTAATTTCACACCCTTCCCCAACACTCTCCATAACATCATGACCCAACTGCTTCAGTAGTGGTGGAGCTTTTAAATTCTTCCCCTTGTGAGTTTATTTTATCCTTGAATCTAATTGGTTGGGTTTTGGGTTTTACAAACGAGTTTGGTTCATAGGTATTCTTTTTGAACGTTGACTTATTATTAACGGTCACCAGTCATTTAAGTGTAGTCTTAACCCCTTTTGGTTGTGACTTTACCGACCCCTCTTTACCTGTCCTCTCGGTCTTTTGCGTCCTGACAATATTTTATTTTTCCTTAGTGTCGGGTTGGTAAAATATTTTAGATTAACCTCTAAAAAATATTTTCGACCTTGAGGGTCGTTTCCCCGTCCACCTAGTTAGTCCCCATTTTATAAATAAATTTTTCGCATGTGCAGATTGCGTAGCCATCAGATGGAGTGATCTGCATCTAGACCGTTCCTTTCAAACCTTGTGAGGTTTCCTTCTGACGTTATAAAAGTGGTGTGAGGCATGCAAGATGCTACCACCTATCGCATATGATTGTGGGGACTAGTTTTTGTTCATTGACCAATGATGGATGTTGGCGCTGATAGCTATTTCTTTACCTACGCATCGTGGTCGTTCCTCGTTGACATCGCACAATTAAAAATTTAGTTTTAATAATGTTGCGAGGTGTGCAAATTTTTGATGCATGGACGTCGATGCTGTACGAAGGATGACCAAGGTGGGGCCCATTCCGTGCTAAGGTGGTGTCTGGTAGGTGATTTCATGTTCTCCTAAAGATTGGTGAATGAACGTGGCATTTTCAAACCATTTTGACTCAATCTGAGCCGTTCTCTTAGCCTACATTGTTTTTTATCAATGGATTGCATTTGAAATAGGCTAGTGTTGTACTATAGTCATTTTATCTCGTGTGAGTGAATAGTAGTGGTCGAGTTCGACTCTTCTCTCATAATTAAATGCTAAAAGATCAGAAAATTGATATTTTCGTGTGTATCTCCACACTGAAGAAGAATTGCCTAGTGCCGAGTGAAGCAAGCCATTTTTGTGATTTTCTAGCCTCACTGTCATTAACGTTCTGCAAGTGAAACTGTAAGTAACACATATACCATTTCTTATGTTTTCAGAAGGTTTTATGGTTGCTTTAAGAACCATTATCGATTGCTTTTTGTTCCATTCCTAAAGGATTGTTCGAGTAGATTTTCTTTAAAGTATCTTAAAGCTTGTCTTGATAATTTTTGAGGCTTTTAGAATTGTGAAGCATTTTCTGTTTAAAGCTATAGGGTGCGAGTTATAATTTTTAGACATATAAAAACCCTAGCTCGAGTTATTCTTTGTCTTGTATAAATGGCACCCAAGGCCAGAAGCTCTGGCTCTGAGGCCACTATTAGACCCTTTTTCTAGGATATTATAGATTTATTCAAGCCCTCTACTAGAAAAAGGCCTAAGGGAAAGGCTTTGTTCTATGGGCCCTTGCTCGTGGAAGGATTAACTGACAAGAAATGTGCTGCTTGGGATGCTAAACTACCATATACTAGATGGCAATTGTTCTCAAATTGGTTTGGGAATAGGAATTTATGTGTTCCTTTGTGTAACCCATGGATGTTGGATTTGGGCAAGCTAGTGGTTCCTAATGTCTACTTGGATGTATATTTATTGAAAGACGTTGCTGCGAGGTATGACCCTATAACCAGAGTTGTTTGAACACACTCTAGAATAGAAATGGTAAAGATAACCAGGGAGGAAATTGCAGATATATTTGGTCTACATGAATGGAGTCAGGATATGGTTTTCATAAATCTCGAGGCCTTCAGAGAAGAATACAGATTTACAAGGGTTTTTCAGAACATCTCTTTTGGTACCTCATTTCGCAACGTCGGGAAAAGGAAAGAATAAGAAACAAGTAGTAATTGGTAAGAATGAGCCATAGCCTTTTCCTGTAAACTATTTCTCTAACTGTTTCAATAAGACGGTTTTTTTCTTGTGCCAAGTTCTAGGAATTAGTTTGAAGAATACTCTGCCTATTGATGTCATGTACATGGTTGTAAAAATTCAACATATAGGTTTTAACGTGGTATATGATTTTGCCACTTATTTGGAAGAGAAGATGCATGGGTGTCTAGTGGCTCTAAAGGAAGGAAAGAAGTGGGTTGGTTTGAGATGGTATTCCCTATTGATTCACATTTTCTATATAAGGGCTAGGTAGTGTTTGAAAAGGATATGGAATTGAAGAAGAAGGAGGGTAGTATTGAAATGCCTGTCCAATATTGGACTATGATCCTTGATATGCATGATCACAAGTTTGATTATGTAACATTCCAAAATACCTTTGGATCCAAATTGAAGAAGGCTCTAGTTCTTGATCCTCCCAGGATTCCTAAAGAGATTCATGATTTCTTGAGGCCAATGGAGAGAAGCCCTGAATTAAATTTGACACACAATTGGGGAGATATTATCCCTGACCATAATACAACAATTTTCAGAGTATATGGCACAAATTTCAACCCTTATTTTTTTCTGAGGGATGTGCCTCTGAGAATTTGATTTCTAGAAAACATGAGATAGTTGGGGTGTGCTCAAGAAGTACATTTTCCAGTAGAAAAAAAGAAAGGGTCTTTCTTCCCTGAGTATACAACATTTTCCGATTTTGTTATGGCAAAGGGAGGATGGATGGATTTGTACAAACTGCTTAGACCTTATGGATTAAATACTATATGCCCTAGGAATCATGATCCTGAGGGTTTTATATCTCAAATGAAGGCTAAGCATCAGAATGGAACTTTTGTCCATAATTTCTACTTTCTTCAAGATACTATCAAGAACATTTTTTATTTAGATGTACAAGATGAGAAAAAGGAAAAATACCTTGCCTTCACCAAGATGGTGAAGATAAATCAAGAAAAGATACCTAATTTCAATCCTATACTCGGTATTAATGGTGAGTTCAATAGGGCTATGTATTCCATTGACAATTTTGAGAGTTTGGTGGGGATTTTGAAGGATGAACGGGTTGTGGAAGAGAGGGGAAAGTGACAAAATATTCTAGAGTACCCTGAAGTAAGGTTGGAGGAGAGGCCTACTTATCAGCCTCCAAAAAAGATAAAGGTTTTCTTTAGAAAAAGGGGAAGCAGGGCTGGTGAAGTTGCTAAAAATGTTGCACCATCTTCTTCGGGGTAGTCATTGCAAAATATTGTTGATCTAGATTCCCCTCAGAGGATTATTGACCAGACATGTCCCTCTTCACCAAAGAGACATAAAATTGAAAGAACAAAGTTGGTTGATTGTGATGGTGATGAGGATGAAGAGATCATTGTTACTCCTGACGAAATGCATCAAGGAATGCCATCTTTCCCACTGGACACTCCATCAAGTTTTGGGGCAGTTGCTCTAAGGTTGGGAAAAGATGAAATAAGGGAAATAATAAATAATGATGATCTAAGAATGAAGGCCTATAGAGAGTTCATGATGGATGACTCTTTTATCCAGACCAGTGATTTTAAAGATTTTGTGTGGAGAGAACATGTCTCATTATATGCTGAGAAAGTGGCACAAGAAAGAAGTTTGCACCTTGAGCTTCCAGAGAAGGTAATTCAATCTAAGGTCAAAGAACAAATGAAGGAAAATTCAAAGAAATAACACCAAAGTAGGGTCGAGCATTTGTACAGAAAAGTGGAGTATTGTTACTTCATGAATGGGATATTTTCGATGTTGTGGTGTTCGATACAATAAGAAGGGCCAATAGGCCACTTCTTGTAACTGATGA
The DNA here is from genome assembly GCA_007115665.2 of Sequoiadendron giganteum. Lineage (NCBI taxonomy): Eukaryota > Viridiplantae > Streptophyta > Pinopsida > Cupressales > Cupressaceae > Sequoiadendron > Sequoiadendron giganteum. The sequence goes on from CM021107.1 coordinate 597,873,140, forward strand.
AGAAGCTATGCTAGCGCTCAAAGGGTTAGCCTTTAGTGAAGAGTGGGATGCTTTTGTAATATGGTCTCTATGCACTGGATCCAAGAAACCAATTGTTGCAGAACCATCTAATTTCAGTGGTCACTTAGTTATAAGAAGAGTTGTTGATACCCCAGCATTGGAGGCTGCTTATATGGTAGTAAATGTTGCCAAATTCACAAGGGAAACTGTTGAGGATCTGACCAAGGATCAAGATACTCTTAGAGGCCAATACAATGACATTATTATTGGATATAATAAGATCAACAAAAGGGGGCAGAGCTAGAAATTGAGTTGGCCTTTTTAAAAAATTCAATGGAAACATTGAGGTCTCAAGGGCAGGCTAGTTCTAGCCACATTATCTCCGACCCACCTATGGAGCAATCTCAACCCTCTTCACAAGGAAAATCCTTAGCTATTGTTCCATATAACATCGGACAAGTGCCTATTGCAGTTGAAATCGAAAATAGCCTAGGAGGAGGACTCTCTAGGGAGAAATTAATTCAGCAAGTTGAGGAATATAAGGAGATGGTGCAAAAAATCTGGGAGTCTACAGGAAGGAGAAATTTGGTGATTGTGGACACTATGCTGAAATATTTAAGTAGGAAGGTCCAGGGAAAATAGAATAGTGTTCATACAAATTATGCTCTAATGTTGCAAGAACTTAGGATGTTACCAAGAGAAAGAGAGGTGGCCACCCCATTGCTAGACAGATGGAGCCCCAGAATTGAGAAATTGAAATTCATGGCAGTGGGAGCAAAACAACATGGGGATAAGTATCCTATGGTTATTTCAACTTACCAATTTTTCAAGGGAGTTGCGGAGCAGAATTTTTAGGGGCATGTTGCCCCTATGGAGTTAACTATCAAAGGGTTAAAGGCTATATATGATGGAAAGGACTTAACTCCTTTGCCACATATTCTGCATAGTCAAGACGAGGTAAAACCTTTGCAGATTTGGAAGGATTAGATGACTAATATCATGATTGCTCAGACCCATGAGATATGCAGAAATGTTGACATTGGTATGCTGGAGAATACATTAGAGAAACTATCATTTGTCATCAGTTTCTTAGAGAACTTTGATAAGAATTCCACGTCATTAATGGTGAAATATGCGCCCTATCGAGATAAGATTAATCAGGTTATGGCTTTAGATTGGCCATCCGAGGATGATTTTGAATTATGGAAAAAGGTGTTTACATATGAATTTGAAATATGAATACTATATGTGGGAAATGCAACTTGGTCATGTATAATATAGGTCTGGCCTCAGAGGTTATATTTGAAAATATGCATTCTCCTTTCAAATTCAAGTACAAGGTGTTGAGGTGGAATAAAGTGTTGAAATGGTTAAAGATGCATTTTCGACATCAACAAGTGGCCCTTTGGAGGGTAGTTTCTTTTCTTCCATAACAAATAATGATTATTCTTGTCTTTTTCTTTTCAATCGCATGATGAAAATGTAACTGAATTAGGGATTAGCGGTCCAATAACAAATGGACATGAGTACTCTCCGGCCTAAGGCTTGTTGGCTCCCTTGTTTTATAAAAGGGAATTTTGGGCCATGAGAGGGGTCTGTTGAAATATTTGAGATATGAGAAATAAGAGTCTAGTGATTCAAAGAGTATGAATGTAAGTCTAGGGTTAAGGTTTTGAGTTAGATAAGAGAAATTGGTCAATCATGGGATTCTTAAGCATGTTTGTGTTAAACATGCGAATGTTTTCAGTTTTAATTCTCTCTTGCTATGATACTTTGCATGGATTATTAATGAAATATTGATCCAAGATGATTTTCATTGATCTTCATTTGTTCTTTACTATGAATTACATTTAATGGTAGCTCTAGTTCAAAGGATCAGTTAAATGCTTCAGTTAATCAGTAAGTTCATGCAAGCTAACAATATGATTCATAAAGAAGTAATAGACTCAGGTATAGATATATGGATTGTAATGCGATTCATATAGATCATAGATGCTTAAGATGAAATTTTCTCTGTGGTTTAGTTTTCTCTTTTGACTCTGTGTTTTGGGATATGGCACTAGAATTCTGATCACTTTTTTATTCTCTCATGTTTTGTGTTATGGCTTCAGGATATTTTTATTCAAACATTTCCTATCAATCTACTTTAGTCATGTTTGTGATTCTCTGTTAACTGGACCCGAGCCTTTTTAAGGAATAGCCAATTTCTTGAAGGATTTCATCCTTTTGGCATAAATGGGGAATCTATCTATTGTTTATCCATGTGCAAATGAATTGTTTAATGTTGTATGTTAAGAGCACATTTTAGGGAATACCCTCCTAGATCTTACAGAGTCTGAAGTGTAGGAGAATTAGCCTTATCGTTGTTCTCATCAAGTTGGCCACATGTTTCCTAGAATTTAATTATTGAACGTGGCAAATTCATAGAAGCTCTTGGGAAATACGTTTGGGTTGCAGTAAAAAATGCCAAGAGAATGGCAAATCTGTTGGGGAACTATCAAATGAAAAGTCTCTAGTGCAGATCTGGTATAGTTAGAGTCATTTGTTACGATATACTTGTTTTAAATTGTGTGCCTAATTTTTCATGTTCAACACATGTGTCTAGTTTTCCTATGTTCTTTGTCAGTGTGTCTAGTAATGTTCAAAATCTTGTCCAAAGTCATGAGTGCAAAAGTGAAGTGAAATCACTTCATAATTCCCAACATTTTGGGTGGCAACTCTGATATCTTGAACACAAATATTCATACAAAGTACAAAAAGAAATGTGCAAAGGAAATTCCTCGTACACCGAAGGCCATGAAGAAGACTAGAAGCTATGCAAAAAAGAATCTGGAGCCAATGCTAGAGCTCGAACCAGGACAGGACAAGAAATGGGTAAAAGTAAATGATACCCCAAGTAAGTCTATTTCATCTCCTATTGTTTCTTCTCCTACTTTAAATGCCAAGATGAATAGTACTTTTATCAATGGAGATTCCTTAGAAGTTATTATGTCTAGAATGGATCATGGTAGTTTTCCTTTTGAAATGACTTGAGAAGTTGAAGCTAATATGTCTAAAGAGGAGGAGAGATGGGGTTTCTAGGAACAGGATAAATAGTTCCTAGAAGCCACAACACTTGGTACTATGTCTATTTTTACTAGACAAAATTTCAGAACATGAGGGACCTCTTTGAATGAGGAAGTGCATTTTCTTCAAGATGAAGATCAGGTATAACAACCTTATTATACTCCTGCTCCAAGTGAGGTAGGAGATCCTTGAAAATGAAACAAATATAGATAGGGATATGCAAACCTTAATTGAAGAAGAAAAGAGGTTGCAAGAGGTGGAAGACAATATGGACAAGATAAGAAAAGAGAATCTAGAAAGATTCCAAGCTAACCAGTTCGAAAGAAATGCTCAAAAGAAGAAAGTTGAAAAGATGAGGGAAGAAGTAGCTAAGAGAAAATCCTTTGAGGAAAGGGTGGCTAAGGCTGCTGAAAGGGCTCATGAGGTTCCTAAAGCAACAATCTCTATGGGAACCTCTACCACTTCCACATATACCCCTTCTATATCATCTACCAAAACATCAGATCCATTCGCTGGATCCAAGAAGACAACCTTTGTGGACCATGGGAAAGCTCATGTTGATCAACCTAAGAAAAATTCCCATGGTTTTTCCAATTATAAAATCCATCTTAATACTAGTGATGAAACAAATAATGAAGTTGAGCCTAGGCCATTAGATTTCCCCCAAAACCCCAAGCTCCTAAGATTGCAACTAATAAATGATCAGTTACAGGTTGATCTAAGAAGGCATAAATAGAAGCTGCTAATGCCGAAATGGCAAGAAAGATAGCTTTCCTAAAGATATCTACACCTACCCCCCAAGCTTCTGGTTTAGGGCAGAGCGAGAATGAGTCACTGAGTAAGAATTATGAGAAGAAAATCCCTAAAGGGGGGGGTTGTGGTAACCAAGGTGGTGGAGGTGGAGGTGGTCATAAAAACGTTAGCTCCTACTTAGAGAATGAAGAGGGAAGCACTAGCAAGGCTAAACAACAAGGTAGTGGTGAAAAGGATAAAGGGGGGGATGATAAGAAAGATATTGAGCAACAAAGCACCCCTAGAAATGGATGTGGTGGAGGAGCACCCCAGATTGATAGATACAAACAATTATGTTTTGGTAATATTCAGGGGTACCCTAATCCAATCCCAGATAATGCATGAAGGCATCTCCCAAAATTCACTGGTAATAATGCTTTTTGTGGGGAAGACCATTTGAAAGCTTTTCAAGGCTTTGTTGAAGACTTTGAGCTATGGGATGATGACATAGCAATGGAATACTTTATGCAGTCATTAGTTGAAGATGCTATGGATTGGTATAGAGGGTTACCTAATGCTAGTATTGATTCCAGAGATGCTTTTTGTAGAGTTTTTAGGGAAAAATACGGGGATCAGACTAACCCCAGATTTAAATTAAATGATTTCAATAACATTACCAAGGGGCATAATGAACTGGTTACTGAGTTTAATGCTCATTTCCAGAAGGCTATGACAAGAGTTCTTGCATACTTAAGGCCTAATGAAAGTTCATTTTTAGTCATGTATTGTAATTCCCATGATGCTAAAATGTGTTATTTATTGAGAGATAAAGACCCTCAAAATTTGAGGCAGGCATATAAAATGGTGGTGAACATTGAAAATAATAGAAGAGCTTCTGGTAAAGTGGGGAGAAGAGAAGATCCCAAAGCTCTTAAAGGCACAAGGAATCAAACTGAGAAGGTTAGTAAACCCACTACTGCTGATGAGAAGATAGATCAAGTCCTTACCCTACTGCAAAAACAAGAAAAAAATGACAAGCCTCATTTTCAAATAAATGAAAGGCCCCCAAGGCTGCAGGACTATCCCTATAATACTAACTGGAATAATGGAAAAACCATGCAAGGAAATTAGAGAAACAATTAAGTTCCACCTGATCCTTTACAAAATAATTCTCTGAATGCCACAAAAAATTTACCATGGTGTGAGGTGTGTGGAATGCCACATTCTCCACAATAGTGTGCAATAGCACAAAACATGGTAGAATCTCAAGATGACCAGGGAGATGCTCAGTCTCCCCAGGATCAAGATACCATGAAAAATGTATTATTAGGACCAGTTGATCCAGCCTATGATGATTAATCCTCAGATGATGAGCCTTTTGGTAGGGATTTTAATATTCAGAGACAACAAAATGATGTACACCACCAGCAAGTGTTTCCAAATGAAGGAGACAATGATGACAGTTTTGCGAATGAATTGGAGATGGATAATACTGTTTTGAGAAGACCTTCCGATGAAGAAATTGAAAAATAAACTATTTCTCTAGTTGCTAGGGCAAGGAATAACATACAATTAAGAAACAAAACTGTTCTAGGTGATTCAGGTAAGCCTTGCAGCCTGTTCATAAAGGAAAAAGATGTAACTGGAACAAATACTAGTTTGGAGGCTAAGAATGTTGATTCAAAGCCTAAGGAAATAAGGGAGCCCAAGATATGGGCAAAGAAAGTTGATAATACTAAGACAAAGAATGAATTTGTACCCTAGAACATAAAAGACAACAATCAACACTCTCCTAATGATGAAATTCCTAAGGGAAAAGAAAAGGTAATTTCTGAAAACATAATTTTTCCTGAATTACCAAAGTACACTTCAATAGATATTTTCCAAGTACTTTCTCAAGTTAGGGTTATTGTTCCTTTCTTAGAAATGATGTGAAATGATTAACATAAGGAAAAAACTATTGCACTTATCAATAGTATACCTACAAGTAGAACGATTAAGGTAGTTCTTGATTAGATAGATTCAAAAGAGGAGCAAGAAAAGCAAAAAACTGTGGAAGAAATTATCACAGAAAGCCCTCAAATATACCTAGGAACTACTATTAGTACTATTCCCAACCATATCAATCCATTTTTCTTAAGCCTGATTATTGATGGGAAAATATTGAGAAAGTTTATGATTGACTCAAGAGCTTCTAACAATGTGATGCCAGTGAAAATAATGCATGCAATGGGTCTAAAAGTAGATAGTACATATGGTAGATTTTATGCAATGGATTCTCGAGAAGTGCCTATCATAGGTATTATAAATGATGTCCCATCTAGACTGGCATAATTTCCTAAGAAAGAGCTACACATGAGTGTTATAGTGATGGATATCCCACCTACTTATGGCATGTTGTTATCTCGGCCTTGGAGTGCTTCAATGGGTGGAAGCATACAGTGTGATTTGTCTTTTGCTACATTTTCTATTGAACAAAAATATGTTAAAGTAGATAGGGAAAAGAGAGCCCCTGACATGATTGAAAATGTGGAGGAACCACTAGAGCCTATCAAAATCAGCTTTGTGGAAACTGATCTAGAAAATAGAAGAAGAGATCTAGTTAGAACCTATTGATAAAGAAGTACTAAAGATATCATCAGAGGGTGACTTATGGATAATGCATTTTGAAGTAGCTTGTTCTAGAGATGGCTCAGGAGCAAGAATTTTCTTCACTTCCCCATAAGGTAAAACATTCAAATATTCCTTCTTGTTACAGTTTGCCTATACTAACAATGTTGCTGAGTATGAGGCTCTCATACTCAGTCTAAAGATAGCTTCAAAGCATCATATTAAAGTGTTAAAAGTTTTGGGAGACTCTAAGTTAGTTGTTTCCCATATTAGATCCCGCTTTGCAGTTAGAGGTAAAAGACTTAGGCAATATAGAAATTTAGTATGGGATACTATTGAAGGATTTAGTGCTTTTGGTATTGAATGGGTCAAAAGAGGACAAAATGCTAAGGCTGACTTGTTAGCAAACATAGTTGTCAAACTTGATGATGTCACCTTTGGTGGAATCTCACAAATAGAAGTGAAAACCAGGCCTACATTACCTGATAACATATGAAACTGGTAAGTGTTTGATGATGACACAAACATTTTGAAATTGTTGCATTGTGTGGATCAATATGAGAGCCAAAAAATTGATTTCGGCTCATTTGTAACTGAAATTGATGGGAAGGAAACCCTTTTTGGGAATGAGGTGATTCAGCTCAAAACAAATACCATCCCTCGAGGCTTAGTTTCACTTGAAATGGTTTTTTATGGTCTGTATATGTGAAATACTAAGCAAGCACCCACTCATAAGGAGGACCTAGAAGAAATAAACTTAGGAACAGAAGGTGCTCCTTAGAAGGTTTATGTTGGAAGGAAAATGAAGCCACATGTTAGAAGCATGTTGATTACTCTATTTAGAAAATATATACATATTTTCTCTTGGTAATATGAAGACCTTAAAGCATATAGGGAGGATATTTTCCAACATGAAATCTCATTGAAACCTGACATGACGCCTTTCAGGAAGAAATAGAGACCAATTAACCCTACCCTGCAACCCAAAATGCAGGAAGAACTTGTTAAACTAAGGGAGGCAAGAATCATCAAACCAATTAGGCACTCATCTTCGGTCTCTAACTTGGTGCCTGTTAGAAAGAAAAATGGGGACATCAGGTTATGTGTTGATTTTAGAAACTTGAATATTGCTTCTTTAAAGGATAATTACCCCTTGCCTAATATGGAGGCTATGTTACAAAAGGTCACAGGATGTGAAGTACTATCCATGATGGATGGATTTTCTGGTTATAACCAAGTAATGGTCAAAGAGTCTGAGAAATTCAAGACTACTTTCACTACACCATGGGGACATATGTCTATGTAAGAATGCGATTTGGACTAATAAATGTTGGAGTGACTTTTCAAAGGGCTAAGGATCTAGCCTTTGCAGATTTTGTTGATCTATTCCTTGTGATTTACTAGGATGATCTTACTGCCCATAGCAAGAGTGAGGAGGACTATTGTTCTCATTTAGAGAAAAAATTTATTAGAGATTTGGAATATGGGATATCTCTGAATCCTAGGAAGTGTGCCTTCAAAGTAAAATAAGGAAAACCACTGGGGCAGATTATTTCAAAGGATGGGGTTTAGATTGATCTTGAAAGAGTGGTTTCTATTGATAGAATTACACAATCAAGAAATGTAAAGGTCATCCAATCTTTCTTTGGACAGATAAATTTTCTAAGAAGGTTTGTCACAAATTTTTTTGAGATTGTCCGCCCAATATCTAAGATGTTGAAAAAGGTAGAAAAGATAGTATGGATAGGGGATCCATCCAAAGCCTTCTAGGCTATCAAATATGCAATCACGTAGGCCCCTATTCTCAAGTCACCTGATTACTCAATCCCATTCCAGTTGTTTAATTTTGCCTCTTTTCATACTATAGTTGGAGTGTTATTGCAGAAAATCAATGATGGTTTTGAGTAGCCAATTGCATTCCTTAGCAAATTATTGCAAGTTGTGGAATTAAAATATGATATATTAGAAAAGTAGGCATATTCCCTAGTAAAGGAAGTCAAGAATTTCAAGCCCTACCTGATGGGAGAAATTGTTGTTGCATATGTGCCAATGGCTACAGTTAAAGATATTTTCACTCAGCAAGAGACTACAAGAAGGAGATGTAGATGGATAAATAGAATCCAAGAGTTTAATATTGACATACAAATCACCAAGCTTTTAAGGGGTCAAGGTTTAGCCAAATTAATGGTTGAAGAAAATCTGGAGGCAAATCAAATAAACCAGATAGAGCAAAAGAACATTGCACCTATCTTTGATATGCAAACTTGTGGCTGGTATAGGAGGATTGTTGAGTATTTAAAAACGATGCAATTTCCTGAAGGTATGCCCCTTATTGAGAAAAGAACCCTTAAACTATGAGTAATTAGATATTATTGATGGTGAGCTCTAGTGGAGGAACCCTGGAGGTATTATACTGAGATGCGTGGATGGAGACCAAGTTGAGGATCTACCGATAGAAATGCATATGGGAGCCTGTGGAGGCCATTACATGGCTAAGACAATGGCCAAAAAATTTTAAGAGCAGGATACTAGTGGCCTACTGTATTCAAGGATCCTCATAGGTATATCAAAAGATGTGACACATGTCAAAATTTTGCCGGTAAGTTGAAATTTTTTGGTAATTTTCCATTGAGACCTATGTCTGTTTCAGCTCCTTTCTAGCAATGGGGTATTGACTTCATAGGGGAGATATCTGAGAAATATAGTGGAGGACACACATGAATATTGGTGGCAACTGATTACTTTACTAAATGGATTGAAGCAATCCCAACCAGAAGGGCCACAAGTAGAGTTGTTATTGATTTTTTGACTGATAATATCTTAAGCTGATTCGGGGTACCTGAAAGAATTGTTTTAGGCAATGCAATGTGTTTCAGATCGGAGGAATTTGTTAATTTATGTAATCAGTATGGTATAACTGTTTCATATTCTTCCCCTTATCATCCCCGAGGAAATGGATAGGCAGAGTCTAGCAATAAGAGCCTGATGAAGATCATCAAGCGTATGATTGAGAAGAACAAAAAGGCTTGGGATTCAAAATTAAAAATAGCACTGTAGGCTGACAGAACAATTGTCAAGAAGGCAATTGGTCATTCACCTTTTAACCTATTCTATGGGATGGAGGCACGTATCCCATAAAACATCCTGTTGAAGATGTATGAATTTGTCTAGGAATATGATGATGATGTATGTGATGAGATGTAGCACATAATGGATGAATTGAATCAACTAGACAAAACTAGAAGAGAGGATCATAAGAGAAATGAAAGATTGTAGCTTTAGGTAAAGAACCTCTATGACAAAAAGGAAGTTGAGATAAAATTTGATATCGGAGCAATGGTGTTGCTCTGGAATGCAAGATCAAAAGATAAGGGCAAGCATGAAAAGTTTGATCCCCTCTGGCTAGGCCCATATATAATCATGGATACACATGGAGAAGATTCATATTTATTATAGTCACTTGTAGGTGAAGTTCTTGAACTGCCAGTACATGGACAGTTCTTGAAATACTATTTCTCTTGAAGTAGCTCTTTTTCCATGTACGTTGTACAATCCTGTAAGTAATGTATATAGGTTTGTTGTTTTTTTTTTTTTTTGTCTGCTTGTCTTGTACAAAAAATTCCTTGGTTTTGGTTCTCTCTATATCTGATCTACGTAACCATAGATTCTGGAATCTTGCTATTCCCACAGGGGGCATACATCCCCAATCGAAACCATTGGTGGAGATTTTAAATTCTTCCCCTTGTGAGTTTATTTTATCCTTGGCTCTAATTGGTTGGGTTTTGGGTTTTACAAACGAGTCTGGGTCATAGGTGTTCTTTTTGAATGTTGAATTATTATTAATGGTGGTCGGTCATTTAAGTGTGATATTAACACCTTTTGTTCATGACTTTACCAGCCCCTCTTTACCTATCCTCTCAGTCTTTTGCATCTTGAACATATTTTCTTTTTCCTTAGCGTCAGGTTGGTAAAATGTTTTAGATTAACCTCTAAAAAATATTTTCGACCTCGAGGGTCATTTCCCCATCCACCTAGTCAGTCCCCTTTTTATAAATAACTTTTTCGCATGTGTAGATTGTGTAGCCATCAGATGGAGTGATCCGCATCTAGACCGTTCCTCGCAGACCTCGCTAGGTTTCCTACTAACATTATAAAAGTGGTGTGAGGCGTGTGAGATTCTACCACCTGTCGCATATAATTGTGGGGACCATTTTTTTTTCGCTGATCGATGATGGATGTTGGCGCTGACAGTTGTTTCTTTACCGACGCATTATGGCAATTCCTCGCTGACCTCAAGCAATTAAAACTTTAGTTTTAATAATGCTGCAAGGTGTACGAATTATTGACACATGGACACCGATGTTGTACGAAGGACGACCAAGGTGGGGCTCATTATGTGCTGAGGTGGTGTCCGATAGGTGATTTTCGGTTCACCTAAAGACTAGTGAACAGACGTGGCATTTTCAAACCGTTTTGACTCAATCTAAGCCGTTCTCCTGGCCTACATTTTTTTATCAACGACTCACATTTGAAATAGGTTGGTGTTGTACAATAGCCGTTTTATCTCGCATGAGTGAATAGTAATGCTCGAGTTTGATTCTTCTCTCATAATGAAATGCTAAAAGATCAGCGAATTGCTATTTTCGTGTGTATCTCCACACTGAAGAAGAATTGCCTGGTGCCAAGCGAAGCAAATTATTTTTGTGATTTTCCAGCCTCACTATCATTAACGTTCTGCAAATGAAACCGTAAGCAACACGTATACCATTTCTTGTGTTTTTAGAAGGTTTTATGACTGCTTGAGGAACCATTATCGATTGCATCTTGTTTCGTTCCTAAAGGATTGTTCGAGTAGATTTGATTTAAAGTATCTTAAAGCTTGTCTTGATAATTATTGAGGCTTCTAGAATTGTGAAGCATTTTCTGTTTAAAGCTATAGGGTGTGAGTTATAATTGTTTGACATATAAAAACCCTAGCTCAAGTTATTCTCTATCTTGTATAAATGGCACCCAAGGCCTAAAGCTTTGGCTCTAAGGCCACTATTAGACCCTTTTCCCAAGATATTATAGATTTATTCAAGCCCTCTACTAGCAAAATGCCTGAGGGAAAGGCTTTATTCTATGGGCCCTTGCTCATGGAAGGATTAACTGACAAGCAATGTGTGGCTCAGGACTCTGAATTACCATATACTAGATGGTAGTTGTTCTCAAATTGGTTTGGGAATAGGAATTTATGTGTTCTTTTGTGTAATCCATGGAGGTTGGATTTGGGCAAGCCGGTGGTTCCTAATGTCTACTTGGATGTAGATTTATTGAAAGATGTTGCTGTGAGGTATGACCCTATAACTAAAGTTTTTAGAATGCACTCTGGCATAGAAATGGTAAAGATAACCAGGGAGGAAATTGCAGAAATATTTCGTCTACATGAATGGAGTCAGGATATGGTTTCCATAAATCTTGAGGCCTTTAGAGAAGAATATAGAAATACCAAGGGTTTGTTCAGAACATCTCTTTTGGTACCTTATTTGGTAACATCGGGAAAAGGAAAGAATAAGAAATAGGTAGTAATTGGTAAGAATGAGCCAGAGCCTTTTCCTCTAAACTATTTCTCTAACTATTTCAAGAAGACGGTTTGTTCCTTATGCCAAGTTCTGTGAATTAGTTTGAAGAATAATCTGCCTATCGATGTCATGTACATGGTTGTAAACATTCAACATCCAGGTTTTACCATGGTATATGATTTTGCCACTTATTTGGTAGATAAGATGCATGGGTGTCTAGTGGCTCTAAAGGAAAGAAAGAAGTGGGTTGGTTTGAGATGGTATTCCCTGTTGATTCACATGTTTCTATATAGGGGCTAGGCAGTGTTTGAAAAGGATATGGAATTGAAGAAGAAGGAGGGCAGTATTGAAATTCCTGTCCAATATTGGACTACGATCCTTGATATGCATGATCACAAGTTTGATTATGTAACATTCCAAAATTTCTTTGGATCCAAATTGAAGAAGGCTCTAGTTCTTGATCCTCCCAAGATTCCTAAAGAGATTCATGATTTCTTGAGGCCAATGGAGAGAAGGCATGAATTAAATTTGAAAAAGGAAAAATACCTCGCCTTCACCAAGATGGTCAAGAGCAAGCAAGAAAAGATACCTACTTTTGATCCTATGCTCGGTATTAATGTTGAGTTGAATAGGGCTATGTATGCCATTGATAATTTTGAGAGTTTGGTGGGGATTTTGAAGGATGAATAGGTTGTGGAAGAGAGGGGAAAGTAACAAAATATCGATGAGTACCCTGAAGTAAGGTTGGAGGATAGGCCTACTTATCAGCCTCCAAAGAAGATAAAGGTTTTGTCTAGGAAAGGGGAAGAAGGGCTGGTGAAGTTGCTAAAAATGTTGCACCATCTTCTTCAGGGCAATCATTGCCAAATATTTTTGATCTAAATTCCCCTCCGAGGATTGTTGACCAAACATGTCCCTCATCACCAAAGAGATAGAAAATTGAAAGAACAAAGATGGTTGATTGTGATGGTGATGAGGATGAAGAGATCATTGTTACTCCTAACAAAATGCATCAAGGAATGCCATATTTCCCACTGGACACTCCATCAAGTTCTGGGGTAATTGCTCTAAGATTGGGAAAAGATGAAATAAGAGGAATAACAAATATTGATGATCTAAGAATGTAGGCCTGCAAAGAGTTCATGATGGATGACTCTTTTATCCACACCAGTTCTTTTAAAGATTTTGTGTGGAGAGCACATGTCTCATTATATGCTGAGAAAGTGGCACAAGAAAGAAGTTTGCACCCTGAGCTTCCAAAGAAGGTAATTCAATCTAAGGTCAGAGAACAGATAAAGGAAAAATTCAAAGAAATTATACCAGAGTCAGGCCGAGCATTAGTACAGAAGAGTGGAGTATTGTTACTTCGTGAATGGGATATTGCCAATGCTATGGTGTTCAATACAATAAGAAGGGCCAATAGGCCACTTCTTGCAACTGATGAAGAAGCTATGCTAGCGCTCAAAGGGTCAGCCTTTAGTGAAGGGTGGGATGCTTTTGCAATCTGGTCTCTATCCCCTAGATCCAAGAAACCAATTGTTGCAAAACCATCTGATTTTAGTGGTCACTTAGTTATAAGAAGAGTTGTTGATACCCCAACATTGGAGGCTGTTGATATGGTAGTAAATGTTGCCAAATTCACAAGGGCAACGGTTGAGGATCTGACCAAGGATCGGGATACTCTTAGAGGCAAATACAATGACATTATTATTGAATATAATAAGATTCAACAAAATTTGGTAGAGCTAGAAACTGATTTGGCCTTATTAAAATAGCAAATGGAAACATTGAGTTCTCAAGGGCAGGCTAGTTCTAGCCACACTATCTCCGACCCACCTATAGAGCAATCTCAACCCTCTTCACAAGTGCAGTCCTTAGCTATTATTCCATATAACATGGGATAAGTGCCTATTGTAGTTGAAAGGGAAAATAGCCTTGGAGGAGGACTCTCTAGGGAGAAATTAATTCAGCAACTTGAGGAATATAAGGAGATGGTGCAACAAATTCAGGAGTCTGCAGGAAGGAGAAATTTAGTGATTGTGGACACTATGCTGAAACATTTAAGCAGGAAGGTCCAGGGAAAATAGAATAGTGTTCATACAAATTATGCTCTAATGTTGCAAGAACTTAGGATGTTCCCAAGAGATAGAGAGTTGGCCACCCCATTGTTGGACAGATGGAGCCCCAAAATTGAGAAATTGAAATTCATGGCAGTGGGAGAAAAATAACATGGGGATAAGTATCCTATGGTTATTTCAACTTACCAATTTGTCAAGAGAGTTGTGGAGCAGAAGTTTCAGGGGTATGTTTCCCCTATGGAGTTAAAGATCAAAGGGTTAAAGGGTGCATATGATGGAAAGGACTTAACTCCTTTTCCACATATTTTGCATAGTCAAGATGAGGTAAAACCTTTGCAGATTTGGAAGGATTAGATGACTAATATCATGATTGCTCAGACCCATGAGAGATGAAGAAATTTTGACATTGTTATGCTGGAGAATACATTGGAGAAACTATTATTTTTCATCGGTTTCTTAGAGAACTTTGATAAGAAGGCCACGTCAGTAATGGTGAAATATGCGCCCTATTGAGATAAGATTGATCAGGTTATATATTTTGATTGGCCATCTGAGGATGATTTTGAATTATGGAAAAAGGTGTTTACAGATGAATTTGAAATATGAATACTATATGTGGGAAATGCAACTTTGTCATGTATAATATAGGTCTGGCTTCGGAGGTTATATTTAAAAATATGCATTCTCCTTTCAAATTCAAGTACAAGGTGTTGAGGTGGAATAAAGTGTTGAAATGGTTAAAGATGCATTTTCAACGTCAACAAGTGGCCCTTTGGAGGGTAGTTTCTTTTCTTCCATAACAAATAATGATTATTCTTGTCTTATTCTTTTCAATCGCATGATGAAAATGTAATTGAATTAGGGATTAGCTGTCCAATAACAAATGGACATGAGTACTCTCCGACCTAAGGCTTGTTGGCTCCCTTGTTTTATAAAAGGGAATTTTGGGCCATGAGAGGGGTCTGCTGAAATATTTGAGATATGAGAAATAGGAGTCTAGTGATTCAAAGAGTATGAATGTAAGTCTAGGGTTAAGGTTTTGAGTCAGATAAGAGAAATTGGTCAATCATGGGATTCTTAAGCACGTTTGTGTTAAACATGCGAATGTTTTGAGCTTTTATTCTCTCTTGCTATGATACTTTGCATGGATTATTAATGAAATATTGATCCAAGATGATTTTCATTGATCTTCATTTGTTCTTTACTCTAAATTACATTTAATGGTAGCTCTAGTTCAAAGGATCAGTTAAATGCTTCAGTTAATCAGTAAGTTCATGCAAGCTAACAATAGGATTCATAAAGAATTGACTCAGGTATAGATATATGGATTGTAATGTGATTCATATAGATCATAGATGCTTAAGATGAAATTTTCCCTGTAGTTTATTTTTCTCTTTTGACTCTGTGTTTTGGGATATGGCACTGAAATTTTTGATCACTTTTTTATTCTCTCATGTTTTGAGTTATGGCTTTAGGATATTTTTATTCAAACATTTCCTATCAATATACTTTAGTTGTGTTTGTGATTCTCTGTTAACTGGACCCGAGCTTTTTTAAGGAATAGCCAATTTCTTGAAGGATTTTATCCTTTTGGCATAAATGGGGAATCTATCTGTTGTTTATCCATGTGAAAATGAATCATTTAATATTGTATGTTAAGAGAAAATTTTAGGGAATACCCTCTTGGATCTTATAGAGTTCAAAGTGTATGAGAATTAGCCTTATCGTTGTTCTCGTCAAGTTGGCCACACGTTTCCTAGACTTTCATTATTGAATGTGGCAAGTTCATAGAAGCTCTTGGGAAATACATTTGGGTTACAGTAAAAAATTCCAACAAGTAGCATATGATTTCTTTACCTCCCATCCATACACCTGACCTTAACAAACCATTACCCCCTTCTTATAATGCCACTGCTTATTGTTATTTTCATCACCAAAATAGACATGACACTGAACAATGTAAGCATCTAAAGCACCTAGTGCAAGACCTCATTGATTCAGGACGTCTATTTATTGCAAGCATTAATGTTAAAAGAAATACATCTGTGGCACCCCCTAATCAAAACTTGCAAATCTTTACCAACCCCATACTCAATCATAATGTTTCATTTGTCAAACCAAGTGAAACTTCCCCACCCAATGTTATGAATGTGGATTCACAAGATTTACATTTTTCTTTTCTTTCACTAGTAACAAATGTCACACCTATTAGTGAAATGGTAGGACCAATAATTTTTATCCATCAAAAGGGCCCAAAAAAAGGACCTCTTGAGATTTCCTTCTCCACACAAGATATACTACAAAACCTTCCTAATGGCCCTCTCTACATAGCTGGTCACATCTATGATAAGCCCACCAATGGGATACTCATGGATCCCGCATGTGGTGAGAATGTCATCACCGAAGAGTTTCTGATATTACATAATCTTGATCAAGATATCTATAATTGACCTACTGCGTGGGTTAAAACACACAATGGTTTTGTGTGCCCAATGATTGGATTTATTGTCCTCCTATTGCAAATAGGTTTGAAAACATTGGATGTTACCTTTTCAATTACTCCTCAGTCGGACCAATTTCACTTATGGCTTGGCCATCCATGGCTTCGTTCTATGAAAGCAGTCTCATCCATCATTCACAAGTGTGTGAAGTTTCCTATTAACAACATATTTATTGTCCATCATAGTGGTTTTAACCCGTTATCCTCTAAGGGTAACTTTTCCTAGATGTCTTTTGGTTTGAACCTATGGAGCCCATCACCCCTCAATGGGACTTCTTCTTCATTTCCTATCAAAAGTTCAAAGCCAGGAAGATCTCTAAACATTATTTATGTAACATACCTCCTTCTACCTCAGACTCACCCATCCTTGAAGAAGCCATGTTGCTGCTCGAATCTGATATGCCTAGCCAACCTATTCTTGAAACCTCCTCAACATCATCCAAGAGCCCTAGGGATCATGATAGTAACTCCATCCTCCCACCTTGCACTTAACAAGTCTATCAATCCAAAAAGAAGGTGGATGAACCACCCATTGTTCCTCTTATCTCTCCTCTTCGAGAGGATACACAACCTATGGTGGATTGTCCCACACCTTCTCCCACACACCTTGACCGGAAAAAAAAAATGGAATAAAGAGGCTAGAAAGCATAGATGTCACCATCACGCTCTCACCCACCAATATCATGAGGAAGAACAAGCTGAAGAGCCCAACCCACCTATGCTTGAGGCCACACCTATTAATCCTCCTCCTCCACCCCCATAGCTAGATCCTATACCTCTTGCATCACCTATTTTACAAGCCACCACTAATATTGTCATACACCCCACCATTTTCATCAACTTAGATGATGATTATGACAAGAATTCTTGCATCGATGAAGAGGTTCACCAAACCTTGAATTCATTATTCTCCTCTTCCATGAGCATCCATGGGAATTCTCCTAGGACAAGCATTGATCTTGATGCTAGTTCGACGATTGCTGTCATTCCTCTCGCTAGTCACCCTCCTGAAATTTATACTAAGAAAGATTCGGAGGCAGATGACTTGCTCGTAGAGTGATGCACATGCGCCTTACTATTCCTTATTTTTCCATTTTCTTTTTGCATTTAGGTTTCATGTATTCCCTTTTTTATTTTATTTTTTCTCACTCTTTGTGACATTCTTCTATAAGTATCTCCCTTCCTCTATATGTCATGCATGCCTTCTCAATTTTTTCTCTTTTCTTTTCTATTTTTCCTTTTTCTTTCATTTGGAGATGATGCAAGGCATTAAGACCACAATGTCTCCTTCATGTAGACCCAAATGAACCTCTTTTTCTTTCTATGTCTTTTTTTCCTTTCATTTGGGGATGCTGCAAGGCATTGAAACCACAATGTCTCCTTCATGTTGACCCAAATGACCCTCTTCTCTTTTATCTTTTTCCTTTCATTTGAGGATGACACAATCCATTGAGACCGCAATGTCTCTGTCATGTTGACTCAAAAACCAAGGCTCTTTTGATTTTTTCTTTTTCTTTTTCTTTCTATGGTCCTTTTTTGGGGACGATGCAAAGCATCGATATGTCCTATGTCTCCTCCATGTTGACCCAAAATGGATTCTTTTTCATTTTTCTTTTTCTCATTATGTGTCCTTCAAGTTCTATGTATTTGGGGGGATGATGATAGTTTTGTGCTCTCTAAAAAAAACATTGCAGCAATGAACATACTAACCCCAAATCCATAGATCCTTTATGTGTTTGGTGTTTTTCATTTCGGGGGCATATCGCTCTTTTTCCTCTTGCCTTCTTCTTTTTTGCATGATGTAGCCTTTCTTGGATACTCATCACTTGACATTGGGTTCTTTAGGTAGGATCTCATGTCCTTTTGCATTTTTCTTTTCTCTACTTTAAAGAAATTTCTCACAAAGCGGTGTAGCCCCTTTAAAGTGGGGGCATACATTGGACTATTTTATTTTCTGCATTTGCATTTTCTTTTTCTTTTTTTGTGCTTCCTAGTGCAACCTTGTCACTTCACATGATGTGTTTCTCACTTTGTGGATGACATTTGGTATGATGTCCTTCAATATAGGTGTGACTTATCTCAACATATTATATTCCTCTTAGTGGCCTTATGCGATGCACTGTATCCCCTAAGTTGTGAATCTTCTATCCTTTGATCGGTCCTCTTTTGGAGACATTACACACAATTTTACCCTAAGTTAAAGACCTCATATGAACTAAACAAGACTCCTTCAAACACTTTCATTTTTCATTTGTTTGCACTTTTCACTTTTTTGCATTTTTCATGTTTCACCTTTGCATTTGTGCATACATGGCCACCTTGCATAACACAACTTGCATGACTATAGTGCCATCTTGCACTTGTTCATGGGTTCTAAGCATCCAAGGCTTTGCTTGTCTCATGAACCACACCCCTGTCTTTTGTGGTGCCTTATCAAAGTTATCAAGAGGTATAAATTTGGTATGGTTGAGTGGGAAGCCCAACTACCAACACAACTTTCCCCATAGATACCTTTTTTTGTGTGAGTGCATACCAACTGTGTGTATGTACCTCACCACCTTTTTGCATTCTCTTTAGGTGGACAATTGAAAGTCTCGTCAGCCTAGAGTGAGTACATCCTTTCCTTTCAGACAAACAGCCTAGATCTGATCCACAACTAGATGGATAAATGATCAAATCTTGATTTGACCTCTTCACATCACTCCTTGGGTGATCTGGTATACTTATGCTTAGTTGGCTATGGGATCTTGATCCTAGGGGCTTGATCATCCCTCTTCATCATAGTCATCTCACCTTACTAGCATGAGTGCATTATATCCCGCTCAACACGCATGATTTAGATACTTTAGTGTGAGTTTGAAGAATGTTCATACTCTCACTAAAGTGGGAGCTAAATGTGTCACCAAAAAGTGTATACCTTGGGCACTTTTTCACTCATTTTGGCCTTTGCCACTGGATTTTGGCCTTCTTTACCTTGATATAGCCTTGTAAGCTTGTAATTCATCAATGACATAATAGTGTTTTACTAAGGTGTTGTGAAGTGTTATAATGCATTTCCTCACTTTTCTAAGACCCTTTCAACATAATTCACCTAAATAATAAATCCTTACACCTTCCTAAGCCTTAAGACAGAGTGTTGTAAAGTGTTGCATTGCATTTTCACACTTATCTAGGCTCATCACCCTTAAATCAACCCTTTTTATATGCTAATTTTCCCTTTTAATGCATCATTAGTCTTGACCTAAGTGTGTTTTGGGAGGAAAAATTGATTAAATTTATTAAACACAAATTAATTCCCGACCAACACCAAAATTTTCCCAAGTGGACTAGGTCGCCACTTTGGGTGACCTAGTCCCTTTAGGCATCAAATTTAAATTTTAAATAAGATTTAATGGGAATCTTGCCTCCTAAACCCTAGGGTCAGCCTATTAGGTTGTATTTTAGGAAAATTAGGGTTTCACATGTACAAATAAGGGTTTTCATCCTCATTTTTCTCTCTCCTAGTTCATTTTTACTCTCTTGCTCTCAATCTCCAAGAACTCAAGCAACCAAGACTTCATAAGAAAGCATACAAGTATTAGGGTTTTCAAGTCATCTCCATTAGAGCTACCCATGCATGTTGCAGACCATCAACAAAAGTTTGGTAAGAATTTCTAGTGTGTTATCTTTCAATCTTACATTCCTTTGCTTTCATCTCATTTGGGTTTAATCATCTACAAAGGGGTTTGACTTAGGCAAACCCCTATTTCCTAACCCCAAAAATTTCTTGGTATTTGCATGTGTTTGCAGGTCTTTTGATGTAGATTAGGTGAAGTAAAAAGTGTTGCAAGAAGTACCAACATTCTCCTCAAGTCAAATCCAAACCTCAAACCCCAGGAAGGACAAGCAGACAAGCTACAGGTCACTTTCAGGAGTTCCTATCATGGACTGCTATAGAAAAGGGAAACATCAATCGAGACCCACAAGATCAAAGCCTGATTCCTTAGAAAGCTACAAGAGGACTAGGTCACCCCTATTGGTGACCTTGTCCCTCCTAGGCCCAGAAAAGGGTTTCTATATTTTTGGGCACCCATTTCCCTGAAACCTATTTTGGCAGAATTTTCAGGTTGGAGGACTAAGTCGCCCCAATTGGCGTAAGTTTACTTTTGCTTAGTTTAGGAATTTTATAGGATATCTCGAGAGCATTCAAATGCCACATCACTTTCCAAGGTACACACTTCTATCCCTATCTGTTATTTTCCAGAAAACATACATTTAGGTCATTTTAGAGTACTTTACATTAGTTTTGTTTTGTTTCATTTACATATGCGTACATTTAGATTAGCATCATTTTACTTTTAGTTCTAGCCACACATCACACAAACTTAGCAGAAACCAATCATCAAAACCATCCATCCTTTGAATGAACCTACCCATACACATATCAACCTAGAGGAAAGAGTGTTATTCCTAACCAAGTTCCCTTAGGGTGAAAAACCCTAAGAGCCTAGTAAGGGAATCCTCTTTCCCTTGTTAGAATATATGTGTTTTTGGTGGTTCACCCCCCAAATATTATAAGGTTGGAACTTATAATTCAATGAATTTACATAAAATTCATAAAAAGAAACTTCTCCTTCACATGTAGTGACATGCAAGCACATGCAAGAAACATGCAATTACATGCATCTGTAAAAGAAGATGTTAATTTGGTGACATGAGAGGTTGTTATTACTTTATTGGCTTCTCTAAATATGATGATGAGTCCATATTCAATCCAGAAGGCTGCAAAAACATAGATGTAATTGAAAAAGTAGAATGTTAAACCCTCAAAATCTGGTATTTTTTCACAATTTTCTAATTCTCCATATCATCTGAGGATGCAAGAGAAGAGAATAAGTTATTTAAATAAAATATTTGCACTCTATATTTCTAAAAATCAATCCTATCAATCATGAAGTCTTTGATACCAAGTAATATTCACTCAATTTCTCTAATACCATGTAAGATTTACTATTAAATATACCCAAGATACAACTAAATATTAGGAAAGCATAAAAGAAAAATAATATGCTAAAATAAATTGTATTCTATATAGCAACTGAGAATGCATGTGTAAAATATACAAAGAGTCATTTCTTTATATATATAAAGGCAATGCATAAGGTGACCCAAGATCTCACATCAAGCATGGAGTTCAACTTGAGTTATCTTATATGTAATAAATCATGAAAGTTTATCTAAGAAGGAAAGCTTATCTAAGAAATCTTATCTAAATCTAGAGAAAATAAAGTAAATAGCTAATAAACTAATTGCTTACATAAATACATGCAACTAGATAAAAACATGCTAAATAAGCTAAAGTGAGTGTAAAAAAATAATCTTTTATGTGCTAACAAAAACAAAAAACTTTTGGAATTTCAATAAGTTATTGACAATAACCATTTGTGTCAATATTAAATGCAAATAACGATAGTCATCCATTAATTTCCATAAAATCTAGTCTTTGTTTGATTGGGAGATGACATCAAATTTGTCATTCCAACTCACAAATAAAGACTCATATTCTTAAAACATTTAATGCTTTTATTCTTTACTCTTCCTTTGATTCCCTCTCAAATAAGTCTTTGATCATATGTATGGAAATAAGTAGATATTGTGTCTAGAGGAAGCATAGAAAAATATATAAAATTTCTAAGCAACATTCATGGTTGTGTCATTGTAAGGAGAAAGAGCTCTAATTCTCGATTTTGATAAAGCATAAATTATTCTTTTTTCTCTATCAATGTATTTTATTATATTGTGGCTTTCATATAATAAAAGGTTTCTCCTAGTTTTATTAAAAAACTTGATCAAATCTTGAGTAACTTAAAATTGCAATAAATACCTCACATCAGAAAATGGAGCGGAGAGGGAGCAGGAAGAGGAGCAGGGAGGGGGATTTGAAATCTAGGGATGATTCTAAAGAGAATGGTAATGATTATGAAGATGCAAATGGTTTTCTGTTGGGCTGGCTACTGGTGTCGTTATGTGGGGTTGTTGAGGAGTGGAAATGGTTACTATCTTTAGCCTAGGATGTGTTGTTTCGAGTTTGGTTGTTGCTTTCGTCCTTCTAGGAAGTTGTGGTTTGGTACCGGTTGCTATCATTTTCTTGTTGGCTAGCCACGTTTCAAGTTTGGTTGCTTCTTTCACCCTATGGGGTTTTTCCCAGTTCTTCTTTGTTGGGTGTGTGGTTGGGTTCCTGTTCATATCTTCTTGTGGACTTGGTTGTCTCATTTCCTTTGCTTCTAGTATTTTATGAGGCTCTTTCTCTAGCACTGGGTAGGCTTTTGGGTTGCCTATAGTGGGTTTGATAGTGGAGATATTCTAGCAATTTTTAGACCTTCATTGACATGTAGGGTCAAATGTTGCTTTTAATGGTTTTTCCTTCTCTCTTCTATTTCCAATTGTAGTCTCTCCTGACCCTGTCCTTTTTTTCATGGGTTTTAGTGCCTCTTTGTGGGAGCTTTCTCTTTTTTTGGCTTTGGGGTTGTGCTTCTGTGGGACTTCCTCTTTGTTGTAGGTTATGGGTTTTGGTTTACCTTTGCCAGAGTTATCTATGGAGAGTTTTTGGCATGTTTTAGACCTTGACTGGTATGTAGGGTCAGAGGTTGTTCTTCATTGTCTTCCCAAGTCTCTCAACTCTCTCTACATTTGAAATTTTCTTGTCTTGTCATGCTTCTCTCGAGTCTTAGTGGCCTTTCTTTGGTGATTTTTTCTTTTCTTGGTTGTGAGATTGCTCTTCTCTGGGATCTACTTCATTGTAGTGACATTATTGTTGCTTATCATTTGGTGCCTCTCTTGTTGTCTAGGATTTTCCTAAAGTTTTTTTTCTTGGCTAGGCTTTGTTCTCTCTTGTCCTTGGTGTTCTTGGTGAAGTTAGGTATTGTTGTTGCTCTGGATTTGGTTTTGAAGATGCTGGCTAGTTTTTCCAGCAAATTTTTTTTATTATCCCAGGTGTTATTCATGTCTAAGGGAATCTAAGTTGCCCTTTCTTTTAATGGGTGTTCCTCTTTTGAGGTGGATAATGTGATGTTTATTTTGTGGATTTCTCTTCTTTCACAATAATTTAAGGGTGTTGTTTCCACCCTTGGTTTGAATTTGATAGGGTTGCTTACTTTGTTCATCTTGAAGACCTTGATGTTGTTGGTTCCCCTAATTACTATGTTAACTTTTGTTGCTGGAGTGTTGGCTTTCTTCCATGTCCTATAGTTGGTGTCTCCTATTGATATGGAGACCTCTCCTTTTGAGGTGGAGATGGGTGTTGTTGGTGTGGTGGTTTGTTCACACTTCTTATGCGAGTTTTCTTCATTGCATCTTCTATTAATGTGGAAGCCATTCCTATGGAGGTGGAATGCGGATTGGATGGAGTTATACTACAGTGGAAGCTTGAGTTTCCATGGTCAATACTCCTATAGAGGTAGAGAGGGGGTGTTGATGGGCTCTGGATTTCCTAATCATTTAGTTTTTTGTGATTTGGTTATTTCATCCAGTGGTTTGGAGACTTGTATGTGTTTTGTTGCTAAGTGTTATGTTGTTGTCTGGTTGTTACACAATGAAGGTTTCCTGGTTGTCCTAGGTAGTTCTTTGGTCTTCCTTAGTAATTAGTTGTAAAGGGTTTAAGTTCCCTTCAAAACCTTTGGGTTCAAGGTCCCTATAAAAACCTAGCTTTATTGGGTTTTTGGTTCCCTTCAAAACTATTTTTTGTAACTTGGTTTTGCTACTAATTTGGATTATCTTGTCGATCCTTTGAAGTGTTGTTGTTTCACTATTGGTTCATTGATTTTTATTTTGGTAGCATGATCATCCATGTTCGAGTTTTGGGTCCTTTTAAAACCTATTTGTAAATGGTTTCGGGTCCATTCGAAACCTACTTTTCCTATATAATCAAAACTTAAAATTGTAAATGATATTAAAATACAAATTCACAATGTAATAAAATAATTCAATTAGCTTATCTTAATAAAATAAAAATATAATTTATAAAATAATTTTTAATTAGTTATGTTTTGATTAGATTAAAACTAGAAGGGCATGTACTCATTACAAAATAGTCATAAAGGCAGATGAGGAACTCACGAGAAGTGAGAGATGCAAAAAACTAAAACATAAACTTAAGCTTAAACATTTGAACTAGAAAAAAACAACATAGAAAGCACACATAGACGGGACCAGCATAGAACCACAGGACACCTACAGGTCTCCCAACAACCTAAGACTAGTGATCATGTTCCATTCCTAGGAAAAAAATTGGAGCTTCTTTTCAAAAACTTCGAAGGTTGGTCTGCTAAATGGCTTGAGTATTTGTTGTGACATCACGAGCTGAGGTATCCACCATTTTACCCTTCTTTTGCATATGACCACCCTAAAAACCATCTATAACTTGTTTCCCTGAGCACTTCCTTAATTCATCTTGAAAAACAAGAAGGGTGAGGGCAATGTTCTTCATGATTTCTTTACTATAATCAATGATGAACCTAAGGCATTGCATTTCTTTCTCCCAATTTTGATGGATAGCATCAATCTTAGTCAGTAAATTATTTTTTCTTCCTTGGTAACAACAATGGCACACAAATATTCTAGCTCCTTTTCCCGCATCGCCCACTTCTTGAATGACTTGGCCAGAGAGGCAATCATGTCCCACTACTCCTTGTTATCCACTTCCCATGGCTATGGGACTTGCTACTCAAGAACCTTGCCCTCCAAAATTTGGATTCTTTCTTTAGCCGTTACCAGCTAGCCCAAGAGCCACTTCATGATATCCTTCTAAATATTATTTTTCTTCGATATTTATTTTATTTTTTATAGAAGTGGTCACCAGGGGCATGAATCTACCTAGTTTTAGGGTGATCCCACAATACTGGTTTATAATTTTTGGTCAAACTGGACACTAAAATATATTTTTCTAACCAAATCTTCACTTTCAGGCACCTATAGTGGCTAAAATGTGAGGAATTTGAAGATGATGCAAACTAGTGATTTGTTACATTTTATTTGTAGATTCTAAATATATTTTTTTCAAAAAATTTGGAATCGGATTACACTTCTTTTTCCATCTCCTTCCAAAACTAGTTTTTTTTAGTAAACAACTTTTTTAAGGAGTGAAACTCACTATATACAACATTACTTTTTTCCATGAAGGATAAAATTCTATATTTTTTTAATTTAGATTTGCAACTACAATATCTAGTGCTTCCAATTGGTCTCATAGTTTTTTATTTAATATTTTTTCCTTAATCAAGTTTTGAAGTCAAACCAATTACAATTTAGGCATAGGTGGACCATATACAACGTAACTTTTTTTTTATGTATTAAAATTCAATTATTATTTTTGTTGGATCAAGGACTTCAATATCTGGTGCACTCATATTTTTCAAAAAAAAATTTGATAATATGTTGTTTATCCACATGTCCAGAATAAAGAGCTTGATTTTTGGTGAAAAAAGTGTGTTTAATAAAACTAAAAAAATAAATACAAGATAAAACCAAAACATATGAGAATTATATTCATTGGATAGCTCATGCAGTTGGGTCTATGAATTTTCCTCCATTTTCATCCTCAACCCGAGCTTCAAAGCACAAAATTCTGGACTTTTTTGGTGCCTGAGGGGGAGAAGGGGGAAAAGGGGGGTTCGCTCAAATCCCCTTTCCACAAGCCTTTTATTTTGGATTTTTTCTAGGAATGGTGGGCTCCATTATTAAATGGGTTCGCTCAAACCAGGGTTCTAGCAAACCCTCTTTTGGTTTGCTGGAACCAATAAGTTCATTTGAACCCCAAAAACTATTTTTTTTGCATGGGGTCATTTTTTGCAACTATTCCTTCCTCACTCAAATTGTAAACCACTTTTGTGGATTTACCCTTCAGTTATGGTTTCCTCTAGATTGATGTATAGATTGGGAGAATTTTGAGGGTTAGGGTTAGAAATAGGGGGTGTTGGGAACATTAGAGATATTCACATGAGAAGAAGAGTGCAAAGGAGAGTTGGTTGGGGTGGGATTCCATGACTCATCATTGTTTGAGTTGTCAAAATCCCTCAACCTGGAAGTAAAAATAGGTGTGGGTTTTGACAAAGGGGTGCATTTGATGGGGTTGGGGGGTTCATTAATAGGGGCTTTACCCAAGGCCCGGGTGCTATGGAAAATGGTAGGAGGGGTTAGGGTCTATAAAGGGATTGGTGGGGTCGTGAATGGTCAGAGTATTCTCACGAATAGTGGTAGGGGAAGGAAGAAACACAGTATGAAACTTGCAAAGACAATAAATAAGGCCCCAGTTGATGTGTAATTTCTTGCATTTAGCTTGGACACTTCTAACATATTTTTTCTCAAGCAAGGATAGAAGCCAAAAGAAAAAGTTCATTTTGAAATTATATCTAAGATGATTAAGAATAGGGAAAAGGTGAGTGTGGAAGTAGTGTAATTGCTCTTCGAGCATGAAATACCTCATGATGAATTCTACAATTTAGCTCCAAACACTGGGCAGGTTTGCATGGTTAAAGCCATTCTACAATCTATTCACCCTCTCACCCTCTTTCAAAAAATATTCCATGTCTTTCTAGTAATAACCTTTTGACTTATAAGGAATGTGAACCCCTTCCAAAGAGAGCCCCATCACCTCCACAATTAGCTCAGGAGTCACCATGAAGGAAACCCCTTCAACTATAATAGTTTCATTCACCCAAGAATTAGAGAATGCCAAAGAAATCTTATAGTCATGCCCCTACATCCCCTCCATAAATGAAGCCAACTTGCCCCATTCCAAAATGGCTCAAACCTCCTTGTCTTTATTCCATCTCTTTCAACTAGTAGGTTCATCCTAAACCAAATCATCCCCTATCGCTAAAATCATCAATTTTAGAGCAAGGTAATACCAGCTACAAAAATGGCTATACAAAAACTAGAGTCAAAAGTGAATGTAAATATGAAAAGATAGATTAGAAGAATTACGTTGCCATAATTGAGGAGCATGGAAAATATCAATAAGATTTGACATCGTATCCAGCTCAATATAATTTGGACAGTACTTTAGCATCATGTTGAATTAATTTGAGTACCTAACTTGGGATATGGAGGATATTAGCCCATATTACTAAATTTTGGGTAAAGACTCCAAGATTTTCTAATGCATCGAAAAACTTATTATCACTCCTATACATGTGATTAACACTATAGTTTCCAAGGGAAATCATGAGATTGTGAGCCAAGGACATGGGGTCCTTGAGGGTCTAGCAGGGAAAGGATTTCCATGTCAACATGAGAGTCAAATTTTTAGAATCCCCTTCTATAACCAAAATTGAGAGCCCGACTTGCATGGAAATTCGTATGTCATGGAAGGTCATATCCACCTCACAAAAAATAGATGATTGAACCCCCAAGTTGACTGTGTAGGCCAAAATTAATTTCCCCTTGTGGTCACGAATGACCCTGAACAATGGTGAAAGTAGGGGTGATGTATGGCCTAGGTCATATAACACCACTATTATCCTATTGTCATTCAATAAGGTCCTAGGAATCCTAATTGGATTTGTTATCAACCTCAACGGTGAGTCATTTATAAACAAAGAAGACCTAGGAAGGGTTCTTTTCAGATTTGAGAGGTTCACCACCAAGCAAAAGCTTGGAAAAGACAAATAAGCATTCAACTCACAAAACCTCGTAATGCAAGCTAAATGAAGGATGCAAATGATGAAATTATGCAATAGAAAGCTAGGGTATGTGTACCTGGGAATTCTAGAAATGTAATGAGGATTTTGAAAATGCAAAGAAGTTGTCAAAAAGTGTTATGGAGGACTAAGATTCCCTTACTGTTGACATAGTCTTGTTGTTGTTTTTCGGGGAAAATGCAAAATATTTGGATGTCGAAACTAGATCTAAAATAATCTCTATAAAATACCCTTAGGAGTTCTAATATGTCATAGGTGGTGACTTAGTCTCATCTGGAATTTCTGAAATCTCTGAATGTGGTCTTGAGGCTCAGTGTCTACACTTCCTTCTCTAATCTTAGGTCCTAAATCTTCCAGATTTGGCCTATAGGTGAGTTTTTGTGAAGATGACAACTTTGCAATACAAATTTACAACTTTACAACTTTTCACTTCAAATTATTTTCAAATCTTCAACCTAAATCTGCAATCACAAACACACAAGAGGGGAAAAACTTGTTGATTGTTAGTAAATGGGGGTTTGCCTTGGTAAAACCCCTTGTTGGTAATTAAACCTTGAAATGAAATAAAATGGAGGGAAATGATGAATGAACAACATGCAATGTTACAACTTACTAAACCCTTGCTATGAAATCTGCAAAATTTTGTGAAATGACTAGTTTAAATATAGATCTTGAATCAAAGGAATGCTTGATAGATAGAATGACTTGAATTGCTCGCTTGAATCAAAACCCTACATCACAAATTCTAGCTCAAAAACACACATGATGCAAGATTCTTCTTGGTATCATGCTTGAATCTTGATGATGGCTCCAAATTCTTGATGAATTTCTCTTGAATGATCTTGTGAACTCAATTATGCTATAAGGAATTATCTCATAAAAGACAAGTGAAAATGAATGAAAGAACCTTGTATTTATACTTATCCATGCTTACTATCCTGAAATTACACCACAACAAGATGGCATATGAATTCATAAATTAAAGGAGGCTAAAGCTCACTAGAATTTGAAATTAAATCTTAAAAAAAGATTAAGAGGGACTAAGATGCCCTAGGTGGTGTCTTAGTCCCAAGGCTTGGAACTTGGGGCTCAAACTCCAAAAAGGGGCCCATTTAAGGTACCTTTGAAATCAGGGTCCCAAGACCTTGGGGGGAAAATATTTCCTAGGTGGTGTCTTAGTCTCAACCCATAAATTAGGGACACTCAGATAGAATCATCAAATTATCATTTAGCTTTTGGAGTTTGTCGGGATTAGCCAAGAAAAGATATAGCTTATTAGGCTTATGGATGAAAAATAGGACCAATTACGACACAAATAGGGACAAATAAAGCAAGGTGGACCCAAAAAAGTGTGAAAATGAAAGGGTATGCATTTTCCTACTCTATAGAATCCACCCCCACCTGGCCAACCAAGGTTAGGTTTGCCCAAGCCATCAAAGTTGAGCTTCAACAAACCAGGCTCAGGGGGACCAAGGAATAATTTTCTTTTCCAACAGGATAAGAGAGCTGAGTGCATTAAGGGCCTCAAAAAGATTCCAAGAATACACAATAGAGACCTCTAGAGAATTAGGATTTCTTTTCTACTTGCAAGGGATAGCTGAAATAAACTCGACAACCTAACTGATAATCTTGTTGTCCACCACCAACCACAAGTGCCTTTTGTTTTTGAAGACTCTATTGTTGTGCTCCTTCTAGAGCACCCACCCCATGAAGAACAAAGATTGCCACCAAAGCTCAACAATCATAGGGTGACACCAAGACCAGTTGTCCAGAGTCTCATGAACATCCTTTTTCCAGACCTAACAAACTTTGAAGAGAGATTGGATTTTCTACCTAACCTTCTAGGAGTAAGAACAATGGAAAAGAAAGTGGGTGTTGGCAAGAAGTTGAGTGCACTTTTTGGCCAAAAAGTGGAAGTGTTTTCCTTGATTTTTAGAGTTTGACACATTTGACCTTAAAATTTGAAGCACTTAGAGATGGAATCTTTGAAAAAGTCACTAATCATAAAATGTAGTAGTCGGAGTCTAGTTTCCAAATATGTAATTTATTTCAATACCCAAATTGTACAAATTGAGTTTCAATAGGATTTTGTAAAAACCACTATTTAAAAGTCTTTTTTTTACCATACCATGCATGTGTATGACATCCATATTTTGACCTAAATTATCATATTTTTCTAAATCCTTTTGGGAAAATACTTGTGACTCACTAAAGCTTGTTTTGGATTTTTTTTGTAATTTTATATTGAATATTTGTTTTTTGTTAATTTTTTATTAGGCATAATTGTCGTTTTGAAGAATCGTCATGTACGACATGCATAAGATGACCTAAAGTTATCATTTTTTACAAAAAAAAAAAAATTAATTGAAAAGAATTGTCTGAATTTTTCTCTCGTGCAATTCGTTCATCAAAATGTTATGTTGATCAAAAGTTATTAAAATAGTTTAAAAACTTGATATTTAAAGTTTATGGACCAGTTTCATCAAAAATTAATTGAAAAATAGAAAAAAAAATCCAATTGTTAAAAAACTTACATATTTGGAATCTTCATTGTCTCATCTAAAATGGGTTTTAATTTCATCAAAAAATTCTACAAAAAATGTCGTCAGCCATATGTCCAAACTCGATATTTTTCTCTAACATTGATAGAACCTTCAACTTGCAAGTCAAACCAGGTTGAAGGCCTAGGTTTGGACTCCCAATACTTTTCCCGAACCAAAATCCGAGGCAAAAACCCGACCACAAAGAAAAAATAATTTCAAATTTTAAAAAACGGGATCCTGATTATAGAACGGGATCTCGTTCTATAATTGGGATCTCAGTCCCAATATTTAATACAATGACTATTGGCAAGGAAACATGATCCTATTTATGAAACGGGATCCCGTTCCTTTGCTAATAGTCCCCACAATAAATATTGGGAATAGGATCCCAATTCTTTTTAACCATGTTATTTAAATTTACTATCAAATTTTACTGTGAAGTCTGCAACTTCACATGTATAGCCGAGAGCAGTAAAATTGGACTATTTTTCATCAAGCATTGTTTTTATAGGTGGTGACTTGCATTTTTTATTAATTTTTTCAAAGGAGAGATCCCGTTTTTTGAAAGGAGGAACAAAAGGTCTTCAACTTGCAATATGAATTGATTTTTTCAAAGGAGGCATGAAGAAATCGGTTTTAAAGTGGAATTGTGCTAGTTTTCTACTTGTTTTGAGGAACACAAGAGGAATAGTTTAGTCCTTATAGGTCTTGAACTTCCAATTTGGATTGAATTTTTTGAAGAATTTCACTATTGAAATTCATTTGTGCTTGAGAATTTTATAATCATGGGAGATAAAACTCATAATAAGAGGAGGAAGACATTGACTCCTGAAGAAATTGAAGCAAAAAAAGAGGAGAGATAAAGAGAAAGAGAAAGAAGAATGATAAATAAATCAATGAATGATGGGGGAGCATCCAATTCACAACTAATGAAGATGAAAACATAGAGGATACCATGGTTGTAGATGAAGCTAATTTTCAAGAAGTCAATTTGGAGAAGAATATGATTATACAAGCAGTCCTACTATGTCTTCAAATCCCTCTTTCAATGCTATGGAGAATGTTTCAATATGCACAAATCCAAGTGAATCTTCAAATCCACATGTTAGTGAAATGGTAAATTCGTATGTAGAAGTTTTACAAGATGTTGGACTTAACGATGTTGACATTGATAATATTCAAAGAGATGAGAATGATCCTTTTGTTGAAAATGAATTTGAGAATGAAATGAAATCAATTATATCCTTAAGATGTTGTATTATGACCCCTTAAGACACTCCCTTAATACATTGTATTATGACCCCTTAAGACATTATATTATGACCCCTTAAGAAATCCCTTTAAGACATTGTATTATGACCCCTTAAGGCATCCCCTTGAGACATTGTATTATGAACCCTTGAAACATAATATGACCCCTTAAGACATCCCCTTAAGACATTTTATTATGACCCCTTAAGACATCCCCTTAAGAAGTAATATGACCCCTTAAGACATCCCCTTAAGACGTCATATTATGACCCCTTAAGATGTTGTCTTATGACCCCTTAAGATGTCCCCTTATTTTTTTTCAAAGTACCTGTTTGTTTTGACATGTTATAAATTAGTATTGGATGCCATTATTTGTTTTGACAACTTATAAATTAGTATTGGATGCCATTATTTGTTTTGAAAACTTATAAATTAGTATTGGATGCCATTATTTGTTTTGACATCTTATAAATTAGTATTGGATGCCATTATTTGTGTTGACAGCTTATATAATAGTATTGGATGCCATTATTTTTTTTGAAAGCTTATAAATTAGTGTTGGATGCTATTATTTATAGAATTTATTAATGATTTTTTTCTCTAATCTTGTATGGTTTTGTTTATTTCTTAAAATTTTATCCGTTCTGGTATATAAATGAATTGCTTTTGTTTGTAAATTATGATTTATTGACTAATTATTGATTGACATGAATTGAATAAGTTCATTGACTAATTATAGATAATTATTGAATGTACATATCATGTATATCATGTATGAGATCACTAAATTTGTAAACTATAAATATTAAAATTTCCTATTAATTTCAACTTTAATTTCATATTTATATTTAATTTCACATTAATGTCCTATATTAATATCTTGACTATGAACATAAAATGCATAAATGTATATGTGTAAATTAAAATTTCAAACAATAATAAAGTCCATAATTTATGTAAATATATTAAGTGCATGAAACCAATATATTAAGCGCATGAAAAAAATTCCATCAGAGTACAACCCATGAACTAAAGTCCAACTAAGTACTCAAGAACCATGAAATATAAAGTCCAACAGAGTACATGACAAACCAGAAATATAGTCCAGAAATAAACAAATATAACCCACAAAATCATGTTTCTAGGTCATGTATTGTCTCTATAATGAAGAGACCTCTTCACGCCATGCAGACTATGCAGATGACCTGAAACACTCTGTACAAGAGAAAGATGAAATCATATGTAAGACAATGAAAAAATATTTAATGACAATTTAATTTATAATTCATCATAAAATTAAATTACCATCATATCTAGGTTTGGATGCTCTACTGCACCTGAAGCAACCTCTACATTCTCTGAATCAATCTACATAAACAAGACAAAGAAAGTTGAAATTAGATGCACAAGTCTACAATTAAAAATGATTTAATTGAAATTAATTTATAATTTATCATATTTTAATTGTACCATATCCATAGGTTGTGCACCCTCTTCTGCAGGACATGTTTGTACATTCTCAACTACTAGATGTGTCTCATGCTATAAAAGAAAAAGAATTTAAAACATGTATTAGCTCAAATTATATATATATTCAATTTGAAATTTAAAATTAAAGTTATATTCACAATATATAATTTATAATTGAATTTAAATATAATAAAAAATTTAAATTACCATTTGATCTGGAGCCTGCTCCACATGCCCTCCTGGAGGTGTGTCTGGGTCAGGGCTGAAAGTCGCACTAACAAAGTCCTACAAGATCAAAATTAAAGCATGTACATACTTGAATTAGGTAACTATATATATATATATATTCAAGTTTGCACATTTTGTGTAGAATTTTTTTTAAACAACCTAAAAATCAGAGGCCTCACGAGTAGCCGCAACATCTAATGTTTGCTCGATGCCCATTCTCATTGTGGTATCAACCTAGACATACATGTAGACATGTAACACAAGCTTATAATATTTACAAGTGTACATGCACATTTCATATATAGTGAATTAAAAATTCATAATTGTAACTATACTAATGTAAGTTAAACAATTTACAATATAAATGTACCTGCCCCTAGTCTACGATGACCTATAGTGGAGGAGTGCTTGACAACCCCTCGGGTGGAATTGATGTGGAAGCCGATTGACTTGCCTAGACCAACATAGATATTTCAAACATATATATTTTATTCAATTATAAATTTAAAACTCAAGTTAAAAATCATTTCATTTATAATTTAAAAAATTGAAATCAAAATACCCCATAAAGGTTGTCGATTAGGATTGGTGTCAATGTATGTACTCGTGGAACAGATGATTTCCCCATCATTACTATCATCTGTACACCAAATAGTTTGATTGTTAAAATGTATTGTAAACTTTAATTATATATATACATTCATCAAAATTCTTATAAAATGAACGTGTAGATCTGCATATTTATACCTATGTAGCAGTGTCCTCAGGATGTTGGCCTATTGTAAGAAACTCTACAAATGAACTAATGTGACCAAATGAACCACTAGAATCTCCATGTCCACTCAAACTAGGTGTGGCCTGGTTAGGTCCATAGCATACTTGATGGAAACTAGTACATACATGTGGGACAGGCCTTGACAATCCTGGAGTGGTACTCAAACCAGCTCCATAAAACACTCCTCCATCATCATTGTCTCTATGCTCCCCACTTGCTATCATAGAAGCATGTTGATCAAGGTCTCCTGCGAGTGTGCTAAGGGAACCTAATGTCAAGACCATATCTCGATGATGTAGAGGTGTAGGAATGTGAGGACTAGGAGCAACAACAAGGGGTTGCATATGCACGGGGCATTAGGGATCAACCCTTGCCCCTAACCTCTATTGTGGAATGCCCCCACCAACACCCTGAAATGATTTAAAATCAAAATAATTGGGCTTTTTCCCCATAACAAACTCTACATACAATTTCCTAAAAAATATAATGGGCACTCCCAATTAGTGTGTGGGGGACTATCAAAAACCACATACCA
Organism: Sequoiadendron giganteum; assembly: GCA_007115665.2. Classification (NCBI taxonomy): domain Eukaryota; kingdom Viridiplantae; phylum Streptophyta; class Pinopsida; order Cupressales; family Cupressaceae; genus Sequoiadendron; species Sequoiadendron giganteum. The sequence continues at coordinate 597,908,164 of CM021107.1, forward strand.
TCGATCCCAAAAATGTGCACTCATTTGTGGATGTATGCACCACCTCATGGATATTCTAGATTTGTTCGCAGGAGTGGGCTATCGAGTAACGGGGTCTAGAAAGTAGGGGGCTAGGTGGGCTTTCGTTATTTTAGGGTCTAATATTTTTTTATAAGAGAGACCGTCAGCATAAAATTATCTCATTTGTTCTTTGTCTTGTCTAGCCTATCTAGATCATAATCAATGGTCCTGATGGCATCCACAATGTTTTGCATTGCAGATGCAAAACGTCTAACATACGGTGGAATCAATGCTTGACTCTTCATAGCATTGATTTGATTTTTTATGGATGCAACCTGATCATTTATGCATGCTCGTAAGTGACCTCATTAGATGCAACAGGTTGTGGAGGTGGCATATTAGGTGGAGGGGGAGGTGGATGTGGCTGAGGTGGTGGATTTATGATATCATCAATGTTAAAATCATCCATGATATGAGATATGCGTGTTCACTTGCATTAAATTATACTAAATTAACATACAAACTTAAAATTACAAGAAATAGTTCAATTTGAAACATACATGCAAATTTGTTTAAATAGGATGTGCATACATATATTAAGATCATATAAAATTGAAACACACATATACATTGATTGAATTTGAGCATGTGCATACAAAATTTAAAATTTAACATGTACATAAAGTTAAAATAAAAAATACGATGCATAATTTGCATGCATACATCATTAAAGTAAACTATGTACATATATACAAATTTCAAAATTTAACAACTATGTGCAATTTTAATACATGTGTACATACTAAACAATAAACTTGAAACATTCACAAAAAGCTCAGTTTATGTCTAACACACACACACACACACACACACATATATATTACAATTTTCCATCATGATCAGACTAGATAGTCATACAATATATACTATTATAAATTCATCATTATAAGTTCATAAATTCCACCAAATTCATAAATTCATGTCACTAAAAATATCCATCTAGAACCAAAATCATAAATTCAAGTCATTAAAAATATTCATCTAGAACCAAAATCATAAATTCATGTCACTAAAAATATCCATCCAACCAAATTAATAAATTCATCACACAAAATATCCATCATTCACCAAATTCATAAATCCATAACTATTTAAGATCATTGTCCTAATTTAAAAACTATTGTGGCTCTCTACTGCATCTCTTCATTTATTTGCATTTTCCTTTTCAGAATCAGAAGTTCTCCTCTCCTCTAGCTATTGTCAATTCTCATCTAAGATCCCATCCATAGCCCTAACAACATCAACAATGGTTTGCATCCTAGATTCAATCATCCTCACAGGTGGTGCGAAAAATTATTCATTTTGAATAATGATTTGATCTTGGATGGTTCTAACATTGGAATTGATTTGTGCTTGTAAATGAGCACCATTGATTTCAAGTGGTGGAGGTGGGGGGTTATGAGGTGGAGTGGGTGGAGGTGAAGGTGGTGGATATGGATGGCGCGGAGGTGGATTGTGAATATTATTGAATTGATCCATGTGATCTCTAAGATATGAATGAACCTGCATTAGATTTGTAATTTCAAAATGTAAGATACATGTTTAGGAAATACCCTTAAACCATTCAATATAAATGGCCTAATTGAATACATATGATAAAATAAGTAAGCCTCATTTATGTCTAAGGCATGTTACTTGAATGAAAATACAATTAACTATTAATATAGGACAATTTATGAATGTTATAGGGTTTACGGTTTAGAGTTTAAGATTTAGGTTTTAGGGTGATAGGATGGCTTAAGGGGATCTATGTAGTAAGGTCCTAATACAAAATTACATGGCTTTTAAGTGAATAAAATATCGTGAAGATGCCCAAGGCAACCAAATTTCATTAAGGTCCAAGGCAACTTCACCAAATTTTATTCACTTAAGCCATGTCATTTTGTCCTAGGAACTTACTAGACATAGATCTCGTTAAGCCATCCTATCACTCTAAACCGTAAATTAATCAACCTAGATAATGATTTATCTAATTCTTATTATAATCTTGCATGATCTTATTATTGTTAAATTTGGTTTATGGAACTTAGGGTGAAGTTTTTATGTCCCTTGGAATATAACGAACTTGCAAGTTAGTGAAGAACATTTTCTTGTGGAACAGTTGATTGAGATAGGTCTTGTTTCAACTGACCAACCTAGATCATGAAATATCATTCATATTATAATCTTGCACAATCTTATTATTGTTAAATTTGGTTGCCTTGGGCAACTTCACCAAATTTTAAGAACTTATTTGATTCCATAAATAAATTTCATATTAGGACCCCTTAAGACATCAATTTACGATTTAGGGTGATATGATGACTTAAGGGGATCTATGTCGAGTGAGGTCCTAGGACAAAATGACATGGCTCAAGTAAATAAAATTTGGTGACATTTCCCAAGGCAACCAAATTTCATTAAGGGCCTAGGAAAAAATTATGTATTTAGCCCATTTAGGGTTTAGAGTTTAGAGTTTAGGGTTTATGGTAATAGGATGGCTTAAAGGAATATTTGTAGTAAGGTTCTATGACAAAATGACATGGCTTAAGGGAATCAAATTTGGTGGAGTTTCCTAAGGCAACCAAATTTGATTTTAAGGTCCTAACACAAAATGAATGCTTTAGTGAAGAACATTTTCTTGTGGAAGAGTTGATTGAGATAGGTTTTGTTTCAACTGACCAACCTAGATCATGAAATATCATTCATATTATAATCTTGCACAATCTTATTATTGTTAAATTTGGTTGCCTTGGGCAACTTCACCAAATTTTAATAACTTCTTTGATCCCATAAAGAAATGTCATATTAGGACCCCTTAAGACATCGATTTACGATTTAGGGTGATAGGATGGCTTAAGGGGATCTATGTCTAGTGAGGTCCTAGGACAAAATGACATGGCTCTAGTGAATAAAATTTGATGACGTTGCCCAAGGAAACCAAATTTCATTAAGGGCCTAGGAAAAAATGATGTCTTTAGCCCGTTTAGGGTTTATGGTAATAGGATGGCTTAAGGGGATCTTTTTAGTAAGGTTCTATGAAAAATGACATGGCTTAAGGGAATCAAATCTGGTGGAGTTGCCTAAGGCAACCAAATTTTATTTTAAGGTCCTAAGACAATGAATTCTTTAGTGAAGAACATTTTCTTATGGAAAAATTGATTGAGATAGGTCTTGTTTCAACTAACCAACGTAGATCATGAAATATCATTCATATTATAATCTTGCACAATCTTATTATTGTTAAATTTGGTTGCCTTGGGAAACTTCACCAAATTTTAAGAGCTTCTTTGATCCCATTAATAAATGTCATATTAGGACCCCTTAAGACATCGATTTACGATTTAGGGTGATAGGATGGATTAAGAGGATCTATGTCTACTGAGGTCCTAGGATAAAATGGCATGGCTTAAGAGAATCAAATTTTGCTTAAGGGAATCAAATTTCGCTTAAGGGGATATTTGTAGTAAGTTTCTACGACAAAATGACATGGCTTAAGGGAATCAAATTTGGTGGAGTTGCCTAAGGCAACCAAATTTGTTTTTAAGGTCCTAAGAAAAAATGAATTCTTTAGTGTTAAGGGTTTAGATTTTAGAGTTCGGGGCTTAGGGTTTAGAGAACTTAGGGTGAAGTTTGGGTGGCCCTTGGAATAATGGACTTGCAAGTTAGTGCCTAGTTTATGAATATTTTTTATTTTATGAATAGATTGACTATTTTTGTAATAGAAAAACATAATTATGTATGATTAAGATTGAGTTTGATGTATATTTTAACTGGACATTTTTTTAATTGAATATAAGATTATTTTATTTAACATTTTTTTCATTAATATTAAACTCACTTAAATGAATTTTATGATATTTAAAAAGTATAATATAAAATTAGTTAATGTTGAATCAAGTATTTTATTTTAGATTGTTTGTAATTGTAATAACCTAAAAGAACTTAGAAAATAAAAATGTTTAGATTATTTAGTGTCTAGGTAACTAGTGCAAAAATTTAAATCCTAGACCAATCCTCTAAGTATATATGGTAAATCCTAAACCATGGATTTAATCATTAAAAATTTAAAATTTCAATTCAAAATTTCCATCCCCTACACATTTAATAATACATTATGAGCCAACTAAACTTTCTTAGTATTCAAAGGCATTCAATTGTCTTTATTTTATCATTTAATTACACTTGATCATTATTCACAAATCATTTAAATTTTTGAAAGTACTATGCTAGGAACACTTCAATAGGAGGACATGAATTTAATCTAATTATGCATCACCATTTCCAAGTTTGAATACTATTGTCCTCAATCATTCCCATAATCATGAACTTGATCTTATCATGATGGCTAACCTATGAGAACATGACAATTGATATCCAACACTCACCCCTAGGTGTTTTTAAATGCCACTACTTAATAAATTAAATCTTAATTTCTAATAGTTCATTTCTATGTGTCAAGTAACCCTCTCATTTAATTTCACAAAAAATAAATATTATGCATATGCCCTAAACTCTATTCTTTAAATTAATTTATATATTTCTTACCATTATTTTTCTAAAAAATGTATTTAAAAACTATATTTTACTTCAAAATAGATAATAACTTAAATCTTAATTTCTAATAGTTAATTGTTCAAAATCCTCATTTTTTCTCTAATAGAATAGACATCTATATTTTTTAAAGAGAGTTGATTTATTTACCATCCCTAATAATTTACATTTCACCAAAATACCCCATTTCTTCTTAAGTAGTTCAACTTCAATTAAAGAACCCTAAATGAAGCTAGATTTTGAATTTAATCCTCACTGAAGGTTTCATAGACCCTAGTTGAAGCTGGATTTTGAATTTAGAGTGTGTTTTTATTTTTCTTTTATTTTTATTTCATCTTTTTAATAGGACTGATTATTTGACCTATAATTAATTATCAAAATCCATATAAAAGATAGTTCTAAATGAAAATTCATATAGCAATACTGTACTCATTTCACAAAAAAATAGAAAGTTTTTCTAATCTAATTATAATTTAACATTGAAACTAAAGTTTAACATATCATTTTCTCCATACAATGCAAATGAATTTTCTTGAGCTTCAATATTAGGGTTTTCAAAATCAAAATGATTTGTTTGATTTCAATTTAGGGTTTTAGCATTTTTTTTTGTTTCAATTCAATTCAAGGTTTCAATTTCTAAGCAATTAGGGTTTTTAATACAATTTTTTAGTTTCATTTCAAACTAGAGTTTTGAAATTCTTTTTTTTTGCTTTGCTTTGAATTCGAGATTTCAAAAAGCTTAATTAGGGTTTCTAAATGCAAATTTTTAATTCATTTCAAGTTCTAGGGTTTTGAAATGCAATTTTTTTTGTTTCATTTCAATTAGGGTTTTCAAATACAATTTGTTTTTGTTTCATCAATCAATTCAAGTTTCAAAAGTTAAATTTTAATTCTAAAATACAATTCAAGGTTTATTTTTTCGTTTCTATTCAAAATCTTCACAATTTAACATATTTTTTAATCTATTTGTACAATTTCTCATTTCTACAATAACACAAAATAAAATGCTTAAAATGTAAAAAAAATTGAAATAAACATGCTAGAAATAATTAATTTATTAACAATTTCAATTTGGAATGAAAAAATACCAAAAATGGGGGAGAGTAGGGTACCTGGGAGGTCTTCTGGGGTTGTTGTCGCTCTGAAATTAGGATCCCATGCACGTTGGTAAAAATGAAGATTTCTGCATTTAAAAAAAAAAATACTGTTATGAAACGAGATCCCGATTTGTAAAACACAGGATCCCGATTTGTAAAACATGAGATCCCAATTTTTACAAATCGGGATCTCGTTCCCTCTCCGTCAGTTTAGGACCCTCTAGCAAATGGGATCCTATTTTTTAAAAAGCGAGATCCCATTTTTGTATTAAGCTCGGGATCTCATTCTTAAAAATTCGGATCCCATTTTTGCTTAGCCGATTTCATTTTTTCAGCTAAGGAAAAAACTTCCATGTTTTGTGGACCCAACTTTGTGCATTTACCCAAGTGAGAGATGGACTTAGCTTCGTTCTCACACAAAAAACATTGATTCCCAAGTTATATCCCTTTTTTTTACAAATTATATAGAGTGAGGATCCTTTTGTGACAAACAGTCCACCAAAAGAATTTGACTTAAGGTAGGAAATGTTTAGTGTGGAGCCTGATCAATCTTCAAGTCGGAGATTGTTGGTATGTGGCAATTGATCATGTTATACTATACACTCTCCATGTATCCTTTTTGGGGTCCGAGTTCGGGTTGGGTTGGGCCCCGAGTAGGGGTTCGAGGACTGCAGCCCCTGAGATTTTCTTTTTCACCTTTTTTCGCTTCATCACCAAAAAAGAAAAAGTTGACTTTGTAAACCCTAATTTCTGGAAGCTTCTAGAATCTTGTTATAAGTGGTTGGGATGGAGAGTTGTAGCATGGCATTATTCGCAAGATTGTAATATGTTTGGCAGTGGATAATAAAATAATTGGATGGCTGCAATTTTGTGGATGTATTCCGGATTGGGTGAACCACATTAAATTATCTGTGTTTTCTTATTTTTGATATATTTTCTATGTGTTTTATTTCTCTATTTTATTGATCAAATCTATATTTAACTTGTTAGATATTTGTCTTCTAACCCTAACAAGAGGTATCTGAGCGGGTTGTATTTGATTATCGTTTGCAGGAAGGTCTCACGGTTGAGTGGGAGTCTCATAGTTTAGTGGGAGCAATGGTAGATGAGGGTAAGTTGAAGGTTGAGAAGTTCAATGGGCAGAACTATCAGTTATGGAAGATGCAAATGGAGGACTACCTCTATCAGAAGGATTTATGGCAGCCATTGGAAGGGAAAACCAAGAAACCCTCAGCAATTTTAGATGAGGACTGGGATATTTTGGATAGAAAGGCACTTGGAAGTATTTGTTTATGCCTGGCACAATCGATGGCGTTCAATATTACAACAGAATAGACAACTCAAGAGTTGATGGAAACTCTAGCGAAGTTATATGAAAAGCCTTCCATTTCAAATAAGGTATTTCTTATGAAGCATTTATTTAATATGAAAATGGTAGAAGGTGGGTTAGTTGTTGATCATTTAAATGAGTTTAATACGGTTACCAGTCAATTAACTTTTGTAAAAGTAAACTTTGATGAAGAAGTTAGGGATCTTTTGATTCTATGGTTTTTACCTGAAATTTGGAATAGCTTGGTAATGGATGTTAGCAATTATATTTCTGGTTCAAATACATTAAAGTTTGATGATGTTTTTGGTGTTATTTTGAGCGAGGAAATTCGTAGCAAAAGCTCAGGTGGAACATCCACATCAAGAAGTGTTTTGAATGTAGAAAGTAGGGGTAAAACAAAGGAGAGAGGAAACAATTATGGAATTCATGTGAAGTCACAAGGACAATCAAAGGATAGAAGGTCGCAATCTAGAGACAAGAGGGATTGTTGGTACTGTGGTAAGCTGGGTCATTTAAAGAAAGATTGGTTGTCTCAAAAAAATAAAGGAGACAAAATTGAAGGAAATAAAGAGGAAAATGTGGTAAGTAATAAATCTGATGAGGATGCTTTGATTCTTTCCCTTAACAATGTTCATGATTCTTGGGTGTTAAATTCAAGGGCTTCTTTTCATGCTACGCCCCATAGAAATTATTTTCTTTATTATGTCCAAGGTGATTTTGGGCTAGTTTATTTGGGAGATAATGAACCCTATCAGATTTTTTGAAAGGGAAGAATCAACATTAAGTTGCAGAATGGGAATCATTGGCTACTACATGAGGTAAGGAATGTTCCAAAGTTAAAAAGAAATTTAATTTTTGCAGGGCAACTAGATGATGAAGGTTGTGTTGTTACATTTAGTGATAAAAATTGGAAGGTTACAAAAGGTGTGAAAGTAGGCACCTTATATCTTTGTATAGGCCATACTATTCCTTCTACTTTAGCTATTGCAGATAAAAATCAATGTTCAGGATCAGTTGTTGCAGTTCAACAAGAAGAAAATCAGATAGTTTTTATGGATTTTGAATCAACACTATGGCATAATAGACTTGGGCATATGAGTGCAAAAGGTATGAAAGTACTTCATTCAAAGAATGTCTTACCAGGTCTAAAATGTGTTAATATGGATTTATGTGAAAGTTGTATGTATGGAAAACAAAAGAGAGTTAGTTTTCTCAAGGATGGGAAACAAAAGAAAAATGAGAAATTAGAGCTTCTGCGTATGGATGTATGGGGACTAGCTCAAGTATCTTCTCTCGGTGGCTCCCAATATTATTTTACATTCATTGATGATGCAACTAGGAAGGTATGGATTTATTTCCTTAGGCAGAAATCTGATGTATTAAAAAAATTTAAAAAATGGAGAAGCTTGGTTGAGAATGAGATAGGTAAAAAGTTAAAATGTCTCAGATCTAATAATGGTGATGTGTATTACAGCAAAGAGTTTGAAGATTATTGTTCCTCTAATGGTATTTGTAGGTAGAAAACGGTTCCAAGGACACCATGGGAAAATGGAGTTGTTGAGAGCATGAATAGAACAATAATGGAGTGTGCACAGACTATGAGATTACATGTTGGACTGCCTTTAAACATGTGGGCAGAGGCTATAAACACTATTTTTTATTTAATTAATAGAGGTCCCTCTAATCCTTTGGGTTGTGGTATTCCAGAGGAAGCATGGACAAGTAAGAAGGTGAATAATTATTTTCTCAAAACCTTCAGTTGTGAAGCATTTGCACATGTAGATTTTCAAAATAGAGCCAAGCTTGATGCAGAATTAAAGAAATGCATATTTTTTGGATATGGAATTGATGAATTTGGTTATAGGCTTTGGGATTTTGAAGATAAGAAAATTGTGAGAAGCAGGGATGTCATATTCAATGAGAAAGTGTTGTACAAAGATCTGTTGCAACAACATGAGAAGAAATAAAATAATTATACAGTGTTGGATGATACTCCAAACAATGATGTTCCAGTTGCTCATCATGCTCCGTAACAACAACAACAATAAATACCACAAACTCCAGTGAATGTTAGACGATCTTCAAATATAAGTAGACCTCTGCAAAGATTTTCTCCCTCTTTGTATTCTATTTTATTAACTAATGTTGGTGAGCCAGAATGTTATCATGAAGCTATGTAGGTGGATACCAAGTTTCAGTGGGAGCATGGAATGGAAGAAGAAATGGACTCCTTGTTGAAAAATCAGACTTGGGAATTATGTAAGTTGCCTACAAGTAAAAAGGTTTTACCAAACAAATGGGTTTATAGGTTGAAATAGGAGGATGGAGGTAAGAAAAGATTTAAAACCAGATTAGTTGTAAAGGGATTTGCACAGAAAAAGGGTATTGATTTTGATGAAATCTTTTCTCTAGTTGTTAAAATGACTTCTATTCGTATTGTTTTAAGTATTGTGGCTACTAAAGATTTGCATTTAGAATAGCTTGATGTTAAAACAACCTTTCTCCATGGTTATTTGGAAGAGGAAATATATATGGCACAACCACAAGGATTTGAGGTCACAAGTAAGGAGAAACTAGTGTGTAGATTGAAGAAAAGTTTATATGGCTTGAAGCAATCACCTTGTCAATGGTCTATTAAATTTGATATTTTATGGTTGAGCAAGGCTACAACCAATGTAATTCAGACCATTTTGTTTACTTTAAGAGGTTAGATGATGATAGCTACATTATTTTATGTTTATATGTTGATGATATGCTTGTAGTTGGGTCTAACATGGATCACATAAAGGAGTTGAAACAACAGTTAGCAAATTCATTTTCTATGAAGGATTTGGGGGAAGCAAAACAAATCTTTGGTATTAATATTACAAGAGATAGGAAAAAGAATTTTTTTTTTAATCTCAGGTTGATTATATTGATAAGGTGTTGCAAAGATTTCATATGGAGAATGCAAAAGCTGTCAGCACACCTTTGCCCAATCATGTCAAATTGACTAAGGATATGTGTCCAAAGACACAAGAGGAGGAAGAAAAAATGTCCAAGGTACCATATGCTTCAACTGTAGGCAATTTAATGTATGCAATGGTATACACAAGATTGGACATTGCACATACCATAGGAGTTGTTAGCAAGTATTTGAGTCATCCTGGTGTTGAGCATTGGAGTGTGGTAAAATGGATTCTCAAGTATTTGAGAGGTACATCCAATAAATGTTTATGTTTTAGGGGCTCTAATACTAATTTAAAAGGCTAAGTTGACTTAGATTTGGCAGGGGATGTAGATACCAGGTGGAACACCACAGGTTATGTATTTACAGTTGGTGGGATAATAGTGAGTTGGATTTGTTGATTGCAAAAGGTGGTTGCTTTATCCACCACGGAGGTAGACTATGTTGCTAAAATAGAGGCGGAAAAGGAGATGATATGGCTACAATTTTTCATGGAAGAGTTGGGAAAACAACAAGCTGAAAATTACTTGTTTACAGACAGCTAGAGTGGTATACATCTTGCAAAGAATTATGCCTTGCACTCTAAAACCAAACACATATAGTTGAGATATCATTTCATTCGGTCAGTATTGGAGGATGGACACGTGAAGCTGGACAAGATACATACAACCAAGTAAAAGCGCAAAGTTTTGTCACACTTTCACCCAACTTATCAGCACAACTGAATTTAAGTATTTCTAACTAAAAAACAATTTTGGTCAAACATATGATCTAGTAAGATTCATTCTAGCTAAGTTAGATACTTCCACAACTTTTTCAACTAAAATTGTTGGCTAAAAATATATGGAGCACCACTTCAAGTCCAATTTACCAAAAAAATAAATTATTTGAAAAACTTGAAGTTTCAATAACTCCTACTAATGTAAATAACATATTAAATTTTTTAAAAAGATTATGATGCACTAGATAAAGAATCTATTTGAAGATGGTATAATTGTTTTTCCATTTTAGATAAATATTTAATATGAAAGTTGACGTCCAATGGAAACAACTATTTTTTGATTCACACACATTTTAATATTTATTTGAAAAAATGTATTTATCAAAATTGGAAAAAAAAAATCCATGCACTAAGGTTTTAATTCATAAAAACACAAAAATAATTTGGAAGAAAAAAAAAAAATTAACTACAAAAAATTTGATGTCCCATTGAACTTCATTTTTTAGCATATTATCAGCAACTAAATTATAGTGTTAATTTATTAAAAACTAGTTTAAAATAATTTTATATTTTATATTTTAAATACAAACATAAAATATACTAAATAATACATATTTTACTAGTTTAGATCATTTAAAAATTTAAAACTTAAATGCCAGGTTTTAGAGATTCAAGTTTCAAAGTCGGATCAACGTTGGCCATTTCCTTTATAAAGTGTGACACAACTTTGTGCTTTTACCCAACTTGTTCTGACAATCCAGTGCATATGTTTACGAAGGTGCTGACAAGGGAGAAGCTAAGCTCCTCTTCAGTTTCGGTTGGCCTTCAAGGTTGATTTCAAGTATAATAGAGCAATAGGGTCCAAGGTGCTTACTTCCAATGGGAGGTGTTAGTGCAGCGGTGTCATCCAGGATCAGTCTCCAAGTGGGGGATTGTTTGGTGTGGATCCTGATCAGTTTCCAAGTGGGAGATTGTTTGGTGTGGAGCCTAATCAGTCTCCAAGTGGGAGATTGTTGGTATGGAGCTTGATCAGTCTCCATTTAATGAATTTGCTAACCTCAAAGCCGACTTTGTAAACCCTAATTTCTGGAAGCTTCTAAAGGCTTGTTATAAGCAATTGAGATGGAGAGTTGTAGCATGGAATTATTCATGAGATTTTAATATGTTTTGCACTAGATAATAAAATAATTGGATGGTTTTGGTTTTGTGGATGTAGCCGGGATTGGGTGAACCACGTTAAATTCTTTGTGTTGTCTTGTTTCTGATATATTTTCTGTGTGTTTTATTTCTCTATTTTATTGATCAAATATGCATTTAACTTGTTAGATATCTACCTTCTAACCTTAATAGGGAATTTCCTCTCCATAGCTGCATCCAATCAAACATAGGTTTCAAAGAACTAGAAAGGATATTGTAGCCGGTCTTAAAAAATACATGCCATATTTAGAATCCATCCAGACCAATTATTCCAACAAGTCAGAGGGGAATAACTTGTGATTCTTGATTGTTCTAAGAAGATCTTCAACAGCCAACTGGAGGGGGTCAAACCAGTTAGGGTCAATCTTCCATCTAGGTAGATCAATAGAGGAATCTAAGTAATCTAAGACCTTAAATCTCGGCCAGGGATAGAGGTCCAATTGAATAATAGAAAAAACAAGATGGAGACTAAGAGCCTATGAGGACAACCAACTTTCATTCAGAATGAGACCAAGGTACTTGATCTAACCAGCCAAGAGGATCCTAAAGAGAGAAAATTCCTAGTTTTTAAGAGGTTATTCCAGATTGAACAAAACCAGTAGGAAGAAAGTTCCATTATCTAGCAAAGAGAGAGAATCATGTCCCTACAGATACATGTCCTTTAGAATAGAAATCTATTCCACCTGATTGTTCAAAATTTTCCAAGAAATTTTGGTTATAAGTGTCATATTCATCAATATTTTTTTTCTCAAGTCCAAATCTCCATAACATTTCCTAGAGCACACAGTATCCCAATTCTCCAATGAGAACCTGCTCCTTTCCTTGATCCTCAACCATAGGAATCTACAATGGATTTGTTCAAGTTTGTCTGACCACATAGCGGGCATAAAAAACAAAGACATTAGGTACACAACTGAACATTGAAGGGTAGTCTTGAGAAGGAGAATCTTACTAGCATTGCTGAGAAGATCCCCCTTCCATATAGCAAGCTTCCTCTAGACCTATTCCAAGAAAGTAGACTAGACTGAATTGTCCACTTTTCCAATAGTAAGTGGCATGCCCAGATACGTAGAGGGAATGGGGAGGGTCTAGAAATTGAGTTTTTTGGAAATCCTAGCTTGAAGAATAGGGTTTACATTCAGGAAAAATATAACACTTATAGTAAAATTGATACACTACCCTAAGGTCATAAATAATTTCATAAGAATGTCCATCCAACCCTTAGCCTCATCCAATATGGCCTCCCCCAACACGATTGTTTCATCAACAAATTATTGATGTGAGATCGGACGAGACATAGAGGAAGGGGAAAAACCTTCTAGAGATCCATTCAAAACTTTGTGTTCAAAATTATGACCAAGGACTTTAGCCATCATAATAAAAAGATAAGGAGACAAAGGGTCCCCTTGGCGAATTCCACTAGAATTCAAGAAAAAACTTTATGGTGTGTCATTGAAAATAATAGAGTATTTGGGGGAGGTAACATAACCCTAAATGAGTTTCAACAATTTAAAAAAGAAACCAAATCTACGGAGGACTTCGAAAAGGAAATCCCAAGACACCTTGTCTTAAGCTTTGGATATATCTAGCTTAAGAGCCATGCTTTCTTTTTTTCCTTTGTCCATGGAGTGGAGGGTTTCATGCACCGACATAATAGAATAAGTTATCTACCACTCTGGCACAAATCCTTTCTAGGTAGGATGTATCAACTTGTTCAAATGGGGTTTAATGTGATTGACTAGCAACTTAGAGCAGATTTTGTAAAACATGTTACAGAGGCTAATAGGCCTAAATTCAGTCAACTTTTTGGCCCTTGGATTCTTAGGAATGAGAACATTGAAAATGTTATTGAATTCTATAGGAATTTTACTAGTAGAGACAAATTCAGCCACCGCAATCATGATGTCCTAACCAATAATATCCCAAAACATTTGAAAAAATAAGAAAGGAGTAAAACCGTTTGGACCAAGAGCTTTAAAAGGGATAAGGGAAAACATAACCTCAAGAATATCATCCACTCGAGCACCACTTTCCATGGATGTAACCTCCTACTAAGTTAGAGCCAAGGGGATAACAAGTATGTCAATCACCATAAACTTTGTCAGGTGTGGGTTGAAGGGGTTATGAAAAAAAAAAACCCCATCATGAGCTTAATCTTCCTCATCAGTCTATATGGATCCATCTTCAAGGATCAACTCAGAGATAGTATTTCTCTTCATGTGTCTCGCCATCATCATGTGAAATAATCTAGAGTTTTTATCCCCCCGACGGAGCCATTGGTTCCTAGATCATTGTTTCTAATAAACCTCTTCTTTCTCAATAATATTATGAAGTTCACTAAGTAAAGTCTTTTCCTTAGTAGCAAGATACACCTAGAAACTAGATTCCAAATATTTTGTACCTATTGAATCTTATCTTTGAGAGACTTTTTCTTTTTGAAAATATTACCAAAACAACTCTTACTCCAAACTTTGAGATTGCACTTAAGACTCTTGAGTTTAAAAGACAGATTGTTCATCGCATAGCCACATCCATAGCCCCTCCACCAAGAGGAAAGAATGTCCCTAAACAAAGGTTGGTACATCCACATTAATTCAAAATGAAAAGGCCATTTTTCCTTAGGGGGGAGTGCTCCAACTCGGGAGTAACGGGGTATGATCTAAGCCAAGTCTAATGAGAGAAGACAAGGATGGGATAGATGTATCCCAGTTGGAAGAAACCAAAAAATGATCAAGATGAACCTAAATAAGATTTTCCCTTGTCTATTTATTAGACTAGGTGAACGAGTTGTTCTCAAGGTCTAAATCAGTCAAACCTCCATCATGCAAAAAGGAGTTGAGATCCAACATGTTGTCCAACATGTCCAAAATACCTCATTTTTTTTTTGATGGAAAAAGAGGGGAATTGAAATCTCCCATCACCATCTAGTTACTATGCAGAAAATTATTCCTACATCTCAGTAGGTCAACCCAATTTTACCTCCTCTAGACCACATTATTGGGTGTATAGACATTAGTTAACACCCATTCGGGAAGACCGAAGCTTTGAGAGAAACTAACGTTAAGGAAAAAATTTCTTTATGTGTCGCCAAAAAGTGTAGCCTTTGACACTTTTCGCTCATTCGGGCCCTTGCCTATGGATTTTGGACCTCTTTTTACCTCTTTCAAAGCCTTGTGCCAAAGTTTTGTAAGGTGTTGCAAAAAAAAATTACACTTTCCTAGGATTTTCATCACTCAATCAACCCTTTCTTATGCTATAATGACACCTTCATGCACATACATACCTTACTTTAGTGTGTTTTTTGAGACAATCCTGACAAACAATAATAATCACTCTCCAATCCCTAAAAACTAATTAAAATTTCCTAGGTGGACTAGGTTGCCACCTTGGGCGACCTAGTCCCATGTGCCATAAAAATTGAAATAAACTTAATATTCTTTTAGTATTTTTTCTCTAAAACCCTAAGGCTGGCCTGTATGGTGTTATTTCGAGAAAATTAGGGCATAACTTGTATAAATAAGGGTTTTCCCCTCATTTTTGGGACTCCTAGTTCATTATTCATTCACTCTCCTCTCAATCACTCATCTCTCCTTCTCAAGAAAGCTAGGGTTTGATTATTTTAAGTCACCAAGGAATCTCTCTCAAGAAGCATTCAAATGTTGAATCTCCCATTGCTACAACTCAAGATCTATCATCAAGGCAAGGTAAACTTCATCACTCCTTTTTTTTCATGCTTCATTACTTTATTTCATCTTCTTGGTTTGATTTCTCAAAAGGGTTTTGACCAAGGCAAACACTTAATCCCTAACAATCAACAAGTTTTCTCTCTTTGTGTGATTTGTAGGTCTTATAGGCAGATTTGGAAAAGAACCAATGTGGAAGAATATTCAATAACTTGTCCAAGCTCTCCAAGGTTGGAGAAACCCTAGTTGAATCTTGGAGGACATTCACAGACAAGATTATTCACTTTTGGGACCAGATACCTCAAGAAGCAGAAAACACAGACCGAGGCCTTCCACTTCTAGTTTTTGATCTTCAAAAATTTAAAAGAGGACTAGGTCACCACCAATGGCGACCTAGTCCCACTGAACCTATTTTTCAGAGATTTTTAGATGGGTAAGTGCACCAATATGTGATACAATTATGGTACCAAATTGCAAAAAAACTCGTAATAGGCCATATTGCACTCACCAAATTTGGAGAGCGCCAAATTTGGCACTCGCCAAATGGCTTGAATTTTGCAATGAATGAACAAGTCCGAGTTCTCTTTCTTTTTGCAATGAATTTTGGAATGTATTTTTCTAAACTCTTTTATTTTTTCTTTCTCTACTACGGAAACTATATACATGAAAGTATAAGTTGACATTTACATATGGACATTTACTTTCTTATACTTTAATTTATATTTCATGTATATAGGCAGAATGTTTGAGAGTGGTTCCAGATCTCTAGGATTTATAATGAAAATTCTACTTTTTGAAAGATCTTAAAAATTTTAGACTTGTCAAATTTTAGTAATCAACAATTCGAATTTCAGTAATTAGGAGGTCAAATTTTAGTAGTAAGCAAGTTTTATCATCTTTCTCTCTCAACCTCTCCTTATCTCTACTCTCTATCTCTCCACTCCTCTCTCCTTTCCTCCCTCTCTCCCCTCTCTCTCTCACACACACCCATATATCTCCTCCCTACATCTTCCTCCCTCCCTCCCCTCTCTACTTCTCTCTATCTCTTCTCTCTCTACATCTCCTTCCCTCTCTACTTATATTTATCTCCCCTCTCTCTCTCTCTTTATCTTTCTCTCCCTCCCTACCTCTTTCCCTCTCTATTCTCTATATCTCCTCCCCCTCCCTCTACCTACATCTCTCTCTCACTCTCTATCCCTCTCTTCCCTCACTTTATCTCTAGCTCTCTCCTCTATATATCATAGTTCTCTCTCCCTCCCTCTCACTCCACCCTCTCTATCTCACCACTCTCTCTATCTCTCTCTCACACACACAAACCTCTATCTCCCTTGCTAAAACTCTCTCCCTCCTTCCCTCTCTACTTCTCTCTATCTCTCATCTCCCTCCTTCTCTTGACCTCACCCTCCCTCCCCTTATTTTTGTCTCTCCTCCCAATATCTCTAACTATTGTCCCTGCCTCCCTCCCCCCTCTTTCTCTCTCAATTGCTCCTTTTCTATATATCACCATCTTCTCTCTCTCATTCACACACACACCTATATATCCCTCCCTACCTCTACCTCCCTCCCTCCCTCCCCTCCCTAATCTTTTGGATTTTGTGGTTGCATTGTTGATATGTGGTTGTCATTGATGTCAACACTATTAGCATTGGTGATTATGAAGGCTGTATATGTTGAGGATATTAAGAAAATTGTAAAAAAATATATTGCAGGCAGTTATTGAAGTTGAGAAGGTAAGAATAGTGGAAAGAGTTGTAAGTTGCTAATTTGAAGGTGATCTTCAAAGGGTTTGTTGCTATAACTTTCTAGTATATTTTCTGAAAGTTTTAGAGGTTCGCATCAAGATTTGTCAAAGTTATGAAAATTTGTGTTCCTATAGTGATTTGGTTATTGTAGTAGGTGTTCTTGGATGAAGAGGATGAATTTTTTGTGATTTCAGTTGTTGTGAATGTATCTATGATGTTCATGGATGTGTCTAGATCGTACTCTATACTTGATTTATGTTTGCATTGATTTTAGTGTCATGATCGGAGATATTTCCGATGTGTGCTTGAGTTTTCATGTTCTTGGCCAACATGATGGTGGTAGCATGTTGTGAATCCATGAAGATTAATATTTTATTTTTTGGCATGTTTGAAGGTGCTTGTTTGGGTCCTCACTATGTTGTGACTGACTTGTGTTGGTGCGCACTAAGATTTATTCATGTATTGACGTCGATAGTTGTAATTCATTCTTTATTTGTGACTGAAAGAGTAGTTGATGTAAATTTGTGTAGTAGATATATAACAATGGTTGTTTTCCTCATTTAGAGGCAATGCTCGGTGTGTGCAAGAGATGTACATGTGCGAATAAAGGTCATACCATTCAAGATCATAGTAGAGTGTGAAAGAGATTGAGCAGAGTGTGGAAGAGTGTATAGAAGTTTTTGTGTGCCTAACTGAAACTATAATCAGGCTTTTGTAGAAGCTAATTTCTCAGTTCAAACTCATTAGATGGATTTAATCTGATTATTGTATGTAAGGAAGTGAGTCTTCCTCTAAGCAATAAGCTCTAGGCAATGTGTCTAAATGCAAGTGCATTCCTTTTTCATTCTTCATTATACTTCCAACAAGGTATAATCTTGTGGACTAACATCCACCGTGGTTTTTCCCCTAATAGGGTTTCCACGTATAAAATATTGGTGTTCATGTGTCTCTGATGTGTTATTGATTTATACTTGCATTGTTAATTATCAAATCTGAGATTTAAGGTTGATTAATGTTGAATAAGTTTGATTTTGGAAACAATTGATTTACCCCCCTCTCAGTTGTCTATCTTGTTTTTCCAACAATTGATATCAGAGCTAGCTCCTCTGAAGAAGCCTAACAACTTGAGGTGATGCAAGATGGCATCATACAAGAAGGATAGTCTCAGATTCGATGGTACAAACTACTCTATATGAAAATTCATAATGGAGTGTCATTTTAAGTGCATTGGAGAACTTTTTTGGATGATCACACATAATGCATATACTATTCCTCAGAATGGTCTATTCTCTGAAGATGAGATCAAGCAAGTAGAAGCTAATACTAGGTCTATTGAAGCATTGTTGAGTGCTTTGATAGTTTCGGAGATGAAAAATGTGTTAGGATTGAAGACTGCATATCAGATCTAGAAAAAAAATAGAAACATTATATGAAGGAGATGCACTAGTGAAAAGTGCTAAGATACAAAGTTTGAAAGGAAAGTGAGAAGACATGAAGATAAGTGAAGATGAGAACATCCTCTCTTTTTCTCAAAAGATAAATGAACTAGTGATGAGCATTAGATGTTTCGGTGGAACCATGGATGAAGAAGAAATTATGGCTAAGATACTTAGATCTATGCCTCCCTCCTACAAATCAAGAGCTCGTGCTATTGATGAACTCAAGAAAGTGACAAATATTATAATACATGTTGATTGGAAAACTTGTGTCCTTTGAGTTAAGGGAATTTGGTGAATCTACCCCTAAGACCGAGTCTGTATTCAAAGCTGCTCTATCCAAAAAAATCCAATAGAGATACAATTTGGGTGAGAGTTCCAAAAGGATATTCAAATATGAAGATGAAGAAAAAGAATTAGAAGAACTAGAAGAATTGATTGCAAAAAGAGAAGCTAGAGGTCATGGTAAGTACAAAGGAAATTTACCTATTAAATTTTTTTCTTGCAATAAAATAGGTCATTTTGCATCTAGATGTCCTGAAAGAGTTTCTAAGTACAAACTTGAGAAGACTAGATTTCAAAGGAAATGCTATTACGTTGAAGAAGGTGTAACTGATGAAGAATCTGATAAAGAAACTGGAAATGAAGATGAATGTGTATTCATTGGTATCAAAGAAAATGTTCAGATGTCCACTGAAACTACTAGTAATGTGAATGTTGAGAAATCTCTTGCAGCAAAAAATGAAGAAAAGGATGAGTGGGTAATTAATAGCGGATGCTCACATCATATGACTAGTGTAAAAATAAATTTCGTAAGCTTGGAATAATATGATGGTGGTGCTGTAAGATTTGGAGACAACACTTCTGGTGTGATTCATGGAAAAGGCGCTATTTCTTTTAGTGGTAAGCACAATATTAATGATGTTCTTTATGTAGAAGGATTAAAGCATAACTTGTTAAGTGTTGGATAGATGGTAGAAAAGGGTTACAATCTTCAATTCAAGGATGGTAAGTGCAAAATAAGGGGAAGTTCTAGAAATATGATTGCTTCAAGTACAAATACAAAAGGGAATATCTTTCATTTAAGTGCTGCTAGTGAAAGTTGTTTAATTGCTCAGATTGATGTGAGATGGTTATGGCATAGGAGGTTGTGTCATGTGAAATTTTATAACATTTTCAAGATAAGCTCCACTCAAGAAGTCATATATCTTCCTAAGTTAGTGAAGCCTAGTAACACTATGTGCAAGGAATGTCAGATGGGAAAGCAGACAAGAAATTCTTTTTGGAGAAAACTGAATAGCTCTAATGGAGTACTAGATTTGATACATACTGATCTATGCGGTCCATTTAGAATCAAAAGTCTACAAGGTGAAAGGTATTTTATGTTGCTCATTGATGATTATTCTACAATGATATGGGTTGCTTTCTTAAGAGAAAAACATGAAGCATTAGAAAAGTTCAAAATTTTCAAAGCTATGGAAGAAAATGAGATAGGTCAAATGATCAAATGCCTAAGGTTAGATAGAGGTGGTAAGTTCATTTCCTAGGAATTCAATTCTTTATGTGAAGAACATGGAATCCAAAGACAGTTATCTACTCCTAGGACCCCTCAACAAAATGGATTTGTTGAAAGAAAGAACAGAACCATTCTAGACACTGCTAGAACCATGATGTTGGAAGAAAATTTTCCTCATTTCTACTAGGGAGAAGCTATAAGTACTACTATGTATACCATTAACATAGTGAATGTCAACAGTAATTCTGGTAAGACACCTTTTGAGCTATGGTTTGGTTATAAACCTACTGTCAAGTACTTCAAACAATTTGGAAGCAAATGCTGCATCAAGAGAGATGATGATATAGGAAAGTTTGATTCTAGAAGTGATGAAGGAATATTTTTGGGTTACTCTACTAAAAGAAAAGCTTACTGGTGCTTTAATAAGAGGTTAAAGAAAATGGTTGAAAGTGCAAATGTCAAAGTTGATGAATATATTGTTAGACCATCTAGATGTAGTGGATATGATTCAGATGATCAACATGACAATACTAACAATGGAAATAATGTTCAAATACACAATCAACTTCAGATTGTTTTGGTGAACCAAGGGAATCAAGAGGTAGAGACTAGCAGAAGTGTAGAAGAAAGAACACAAGAACAAGAAGTAAGAAAAAATCCTAAAACTCTGAAATATGTAAGGAAAAATCACTTTGACAGTCACATCATAGGAGATAAGAGAAATGGTGTGCAAACTAGAAGAATAATTTTGGAAGAGTACTATCTAATTTCCAAAGCTGAGCCTAGCAATATCAATGAAGCATGCAAAGATGAATATTGGATGGAAGCCATGAAAGAAGAACTAATGCAGATAAATACATGGGATCTTGTTCCCAGAACTCAGAACAAAAATGTGATTGGGACCAAGTGGGTGTTTCGGAATAAGCTAGGTGAAGTGGTCAGAAACAAAGCAAGACTAGTTTGCAAAGGGTACTCATAGATGGAAGGTATTGATTTTGAAGAAACTTTTTCCCCTGTTGCTAGAATTGAAGCTGTAAGATTATTTATTGCTTATGCTACTTTCAAGAATTATAAATTCTATCAAATGGATGTAAATCTAGCATTTCTAAATGGTGAGCTAGAAGAAGAAGTCTATGTTGAACAACCAGATGGATTTCAATTGACTGATGAAAAGGACATAGTATTTCGATTAAAGAAAGATCTATATTGACTTAAGCAAGCTCCTAGATCTTAGCATGCTAGATTAGATAAATACTTGTTGAAACTTGGATTCAATAAAGGTATTGTTGACAACAATTTGTATTTCAAGTTGGATCAAAATAAATAATTGATCATTGAAGTCTTTGTTGATGACATTATTTTTGGAGGTGATGTTGATTTGTGTATGAAGTTTGTTGATGTAATGAAAAGTGAGTTTGAAATTTCAATGATAGGAGACCTGAAATTCTTTTTAGGATTGCAAATCACTCAGTTAGATGATGAAATTTTTATATCTTAGTCTAAGTATATGAAAGAGCTACTAAAGAAGTTTGGCATGGAAGATTCAAAGCTAGTTGATACACCTATGGTAACTAGATGCAAAATTACACAGAATGATGATTCTCCTAAAGAAAATTAGACAAGATACAAGTCAATGATCAGTGGATTACTCTATCTAACTCAGACTAGGCAAGATATAATGAATGTTGTATGCATGGTTGCTAGATTTCAAGTTGATCCTAAAGAATTTCATGTGACTGCTATGAAAATAATTTCAGATACCTAAAAGGGACAGTTGATCTTGGCCTTTGGTATCCTAGGGATTGTTAGAAACCAAGATCACCTACATGCAATCACCTATCACATGCAAAAGACATGCAAAACCAAAGAATATGTTATGTAAACCTCAAAGTAAAAATGCATTATTGAGAATCAATTATTACAAAGAGATCAATCCTTATGAAGGAGATCAAGAAACCCTAAAAGGGAAACCCTAGTGTGCACACTTAATAATTAATCAATTATTAGTGTGCCTAAGTTTAGCTTAAGTACCTAAAGGAATAAGTGACTTAATTAATTAACCAGTATGATATAATTAATTAAGTGTAATAACTTATTACTCTAACACCCCCCCTTAAGATGAACTTAGGAAGAAGCTAAAACACTAGAAAAAGATGCATGAAAGCAAATATGGGTCCTAACAACTAGGCCTAATCAAGTACCCATTTACAAATGCAAGAATGAGGTAGAGAAGGAAAACCCAGTGGGACAAAAACCCCCTACAATGAGATGACATGATGTAAAGAAGAATTGGAAGAACACTGTAGAGTAACACTAGAACCGCAATCTGGCAAGCAAGGAAAGATACTTATGTCTACAAGAAACCATATCAAAATCATAATGATGCAACAATAGACCCGATGCCATGGAACACTAGAGAACTCCAATAGGAACAAACCTAGAATCTATGAAGCATTAGTCGATTATTGAAATGATGTGATACTGAAATGAAGTACAAAGATGCAAGTTGCACTCTCCCAACTGCTAAAACATCCAAGTAATCTCCAAAACACCCATTGGGATAAATCTGGAATAATGATAAACATAAGACATATACAAAAAAATTGCATGGACAACAACATAGAGCTCCTCAATACCTTTCCAATGCCGCAAAGATAGCAAAAATTGGAGATCGTGGCAAAATGTTATGAGCTCGGAAGCATAAAATAAATATTTGACTTCAAACAACAACAAAATTCAGATAAACAGAAAAATACTGTAAAATAAACTGCACCACAGGAAAGTGCTCGGAACCAACTTTTCGGTGATATCTTGTTTGCCCGATTTTGATACCGTATTGCCCAAGTTATGCCAAAAAGGAAAAAATTGCTCCTTGAAGGCAAATCAGGGCTAGGAGGGGGCAAAGAGGTCGTACGGTCGCTGACGTCATGCTAATGTTAGCACTTACCAAGCATAAAATTGATGGCCATTTGGTCGTCGCCGCAAAAATCCGGTCCCCTGCATAAAACATTTGGGCCTCTGATCACCCATGTGACCAAAGGAAAAGCACAGGGGGCTGGGGTGGAGCCCTTGGTCCTCAATAAGACTGCGATTGCAATGGAGAAGCACACAGGGGCTTGCGGACGGCCCCCGGTCGGCCATATGACCGAGGCGGAGTGCAGAGGGGCCCGTGGGGGCAGACTGGCCAACAGAGCTAGACGGTGGAGCCACTGGTGGCGGCAGTAGGCCGACGATCGCCCGGTGGCTGCTCAGTGACAAAACCTTGTGAACTCCAGGCACCGACGTGATTCCCCAAAAATGTCAGTTTTTTTATTTTTTTTTTAATTTTCGTGCCTTGGGGAGCATGTTGAGGAGGTCGTACGACCTCTCTGGCAAACCATTTTTGCCTCAAAAATTGACCAAATGACAAGCGTTCTTAGGGTTTTTGGTCGCTGCGAATGCGATGGTGACCTCCATTTGAGCCCAAAGTGGCCCAAAAAATTGGCTACCCCCAAATCTTGCAAAAAAGATGCTTGTGGAAACCCTTGCACTTGAAATTCACTGAAAGACCATATCTTCAGATCACAAATAGGAAGCTATAGATCTGGAGCTTTGATACCATGTTAGAAACCAGGATCACCTGCATGCAATCACCTGTCACATGCAAAAGACATGCAGAACCAAAGAAGATGTTTTGTAAACCTCAAAGTAAAAATGCATTATTGAGAATCAATTATTACAAAGAGATCAATCCTTATGAAGGAGATCAAGAAACCCTAAAAGGGAAACCCTAGTGTGCACACTTAATAATTGATCAATTATTAATGTGCCTAAGTTTAGCTTAAGTACCTAAATGAATAAGTGACTTAATTAATTAACCAGTACGATATAATTAATTAAGTGTAATAACTTATTACTCTAATAGGGATGATGATCTTATCTTGAGTGCTTTCACTGATGTTGATTGGGCAAGAGATGTGGATGACAAGAATAGTACTAGTGGTGGTGCATTCTTCTTAGGGAAGAAGCTGGTATCTTGGCTAAGCAAAAAGCAGAATTTTGTTTCATTGTCTATTGTTGAGGCAAAATGTATTGTTGCTACAAACAGTTGTACCCAAGTATTGTGGATGAAGCAAATGTTGAGAGATGTCAGAATTGAGTATGAAGAACCCATTACCATATCCTGTGATAATTCAAGTGCTATTAATATTTCCAAGAATCTAGTGTTGCATTCAAAGGAAAATAATATATCCATCAAATATCACTTCTTGAGAGAAAGTAAGTGACAAATAAGTTAGACTGGAGTATATACCTACCAAGGAGAAAATTGCAGACATCTTTACTAAGTCGTTACCTAAGGATACTTTTGAGTATCTCAGAGGAAAGTTAGGGGTGATTTTCCCTCTTGATCATAACTAAGATGTAGGTTTTTGCAACAGTCCATGAATTCATAGACATCTTATTCTGGATTGATGTTGTTGTGGCTGCTACTTAGGGGGAGTAGTCCGATGATTCAAATATGTGATTAGAGCATGTGTACCTTCTACATTTATGTCAAAGGGGGAGATAAGAGCAATGTGAAAAACATAGGAGAAGAAGGAAATAAGAAAAGAGTGCACAATCTCAGGGGGAGATTGTTGGAGAAGAGTTAGTTGGGTTGATGGCATTATTTTTCACATCATGTGTTTCCATCAATGCTAAAGGGGGAGATTTTTGGATGTTGTGGTTGCATTGTTGATACATGTAGTTGTCATTGATGTCAACACTATTAGCATTGGTGATTTTGAAGGCTTTATATGTTGAGGATATTGAGAAAATTGTAAAAAAAATATTGCAGGTAGCCAATGAAGATGATAAGGTGGGTGATCCCACAATACTGGTTTACAATTTTTGGGCAAACTTGACACCGAACTAATTTTTTTAACTAAATCTTCACTTTCGAGCTCCTATAGCGACTAAACCATAGGGAATTTGAAGATAATGAAAACTAGTGATTTGTGATGTTTTGTCTATAGATTCTAAATATATTTTTTTCAATTTTCTTGGAATCAGATTGCACTTATTTTTCCATCTCCTTCGAAAACTATTTTAAAAAAAAAAGCATTTTAAGGAGTGACACTCACCGCATATAGCATAACATTTTTTATATGAAGGATAAAATTCTATTTTTTTCGAATTTAGATTTATAACTATGATATCTAGCACTTTCATTTGGTTTTATACTGTTTTATTGAATATTTTTTCCTTAATAAAGTTTCAAATTCAAACCAATTACAATTCAAACATAGGCAAACTGTATACATCATAACTTTTTTTGTATGTATCGAAATTGAATTTTATTTTTTTAATCGATCAAGGACATCAATAACCAGCCCAAACATATTTTTCAATATTTTATTTTGATAATCTACTATTTTTCCACATGTGCATAATAGAGAGTTTGTTTTTCGGTGAAAAACCTATGTTTAATAAAACTAAAAAAAACATACATAATAAAACCAAAAGATATTAAAATTATATTCGTTGGATAGCTCATTCTGAGGAATACCATCTTTGAATTGGGTCTGTGAATTATCCTCCATTTTCATTCTCAACCTGAGCTTCGAAGGGAAAACATCTGGAGTCTTTTTGTGTCAAAGGGTGGGTAGGTGGGAAAAGGGGGGTTCGCTTGAACCCCCAAGGGTTTAATCGAACCCCCTTTCCACAATGGGAAACATGAGTTCCCACATGCAAAAGGGTTTGCTCGAACCCTAGTTCGAGCAAACCCCTTTGGGGTTCATTCAAATCTTGAGTTCACTCGAAACCCCAAAACAAATTTTTTTTCCATGGGTGAGTTTTTTTGAAGTTTACCTTCCTCACTCAAATTGTAAATCACTTTTGTGGGTTCACCCAGGTCAAAATGGTGGAAAGATCTATAAGTTTCTAATCTAAAGGTGCGCTTCAAAGGGTTTGTTGCTGAAACTTTCTAGTATCTTGTCCAAAAGTTTCAGAGGTTTGCATCAAGATTTGTGGAAGTTATGAAGATCTGTGTACCTACAGCGATTCAATTACTGTAGCAGGTGTTCTTGGATGAAGAGGATGAAATTTTGATGATTTCAGTTGTTGTGCATGTATCTTTGATGTTCATGGATGAGTCTAGATCGTACTCTATCATTTCTTTATGTTCGCATTGATCAAAGTGTTCGTTATTAGAGATTTTTCTAATGTGTGCTCGAGTTTTCATGTTCTTGGCCAACATGATGGTGGTAGCGTGTTGTTGATCCATGAAGATTAATATTTTATTTATTGGCATGTTATAAGGTGTTTGTTTGGGTACGCACTATGTTGTGACCAACTTTTGTTGGTGCACATTAAGATTTATTCATGTATTGAGGCCGATAGTTGTAATTCATTATTTATTTGTGGCCGACAGAGTAGTTGATGTAAATCCATGTATTGGATATATAACAATGGTTGTTTTCCTCATTTTTTATGCAATTCTCAATGTGTGCAAGAGATGTACATGTGCAAATAAAGTTCAAATCATTCAAGAGTAGAGAAGAGTGTGAAATATATTGAGCAGAGTGTGAAAGATATTGAGCAGAGTGTGGAAGAGTGTGTAGAAGTTTTTTGTGTGTTTAACTGAAATTGTAATCAGGATTTTGTAGAAGCTAATTTCTTAGTTCAAACTCATCAAATGTATTTAATCTGATTATTGTATGTAAGGAAGTGAGCCTTCCTCTGAGAATTAAGCTCTAGGTAGTGTGCTTGAATTCAAGTGCATTCCTTTTTCATTCTTCATTGTACTTCTAATAGGGTATAATCTTGTGGACTAACATCCACCATGGTTTTTCCCCTAACAGGGTTTCCACGTATAAAATCTTGGTGTTCATGTGTCTCCAATGTGTTATTTATTTATGCTTGCACCATTAATTATCGGATCTAAGATTTAAGGTTGAATAATTTTGAATAAGTTTGATTTTGGAAACAACTGATTCACCCCTCTCAGTTGTCTATCCTTGTTTTTCCAACATACTCTTTATCTCTCCTCTCTCTTTCCCTCTTTATACCTACCTCTCCCTCCATCACTCTCTCTCTCCATCCCTCTCTATCTCACTTATCTCTCCTTCCCTACCTCTTTCCCTCTCTACTCTCTATCTCTCCTCTCCCTTCCTCTACCTACCTCTCTTTCTCTCCATCCCTCTCCTCTCTATCTCACCATTATCTCTATCCCTACCTATCACCCCCTCGTCTCTAAATCACCATTCCCTCTCTCCCACTTTCCCTCCTTCCCTCTTAGTCCCTCCTCTCTAAATCACCATTCTCTCTATCCCACTTTCCCTCCTTCCCTCTCTATTTCTCACTTATCCCTTTCTACCTCACCCTTCCTCCAACCTCCCTCTCTCTCTTTATCTATATTTCTCATTCTCTCCTTACCTCTCTACTCTTTATCTCACCACTCTCTCCATCTCACTCTCCCTCCTTCCCTCTCTCCCTCATATCCATCCCTCTCTCCCCCATATCCATCCCTCTCTCCTTCCCTCTCTACCTACCTCTCTCTCCACTACCTGCCACTCTCTCTACCTCTCTCTCACTCCCCCCTCTTTCTCTTACTCTCTCCCTGCCTCTCTACTCTCTATCTCTCCCCCTTCCCTCTCTACTCTCTTTCTCTCCCCCCTTCCTCTCTCCCCTCATTTTCTCTCTTCTCACTCTCTCCCTCTCTCACACACTCACCTCTATCTACTTCCTTCGTCTCCCACCATTCCCCCACTCTCTACTTCTCTCTATCTATCATCTCTCTCTACATCTCCTTCCCTCTCTATTTATCTTTATCTCCCTCTCCCTCCATCACTCTACATCCCAACTGTGTCTCCCCCTACCTCTTTCCCTCTCTACTCTCTTTCTCTCCTCTCCATCCCTCTACCTCTCTCTCTACCCATTCTCTCTCTCTCTCTCTCTCTCACACACACACACACACACACACACACTCACCTCTGTCTCATCCCTACCTATCCCTCCCTCCCCTCTCTACTTCTCTCTACATCTCCTTCCCTCTCTACCTATATTTATCTCCCCTATCCCTTTGTTTACCTACCTCTCCCTTCATTACTATGTATCTCACCTATGTTTCCCTACCTACCTAGGGTTGAGGAATTAATGGTTAAGGGTTGAAAATTCAGGGTTGAGGGTTTAATGTATAGGGTAGAGGGTTTAAAGGTTTAGGGTTTAAGGGTTGAGGATTTAAGGTTGAGGGTTGAGGGTTGAGGGTATAGGGTTGAGGGATTAGGGTCGAGGGTCCAATGTATAAGGTAAATGGTATAAGCGTTGAGGGATTAGGGTTGAGGGTTGAGCATTGTGAGTAGAGGGTAGAGGGTAGAGGTTTTAAGGGTTGAGGGATTAAGGGTTGAGGGTTGAGGGTTGAGGGATTAGGGTAGAGAGTTTACTTGGGTTTAAGGGTTGAGGGTATAGGGTTGATGGTAGATGCTATTGGGTTTAGGGTAGAGGGTATTGGGTTGAGGGTTGAGTGTTTAAGGTTTTAAGGATTGATGGATTAGGGTAGAGAGGGAGGGAAGGATGGAGGGAGAGATGGAGGGAGAAGTGAGATAGAGAGAAGGAGAAAAGAGGAGGGAGGGATATAGATATATGAGGGTTGCGGATCCAATGTATAGGATAGAGGGTTGAGAATTGAGGGTATAGGGTTGATGGTTTAGGGTATTGGGTTGAGGGTAGAGCGTAGAAGGTTTAAGGGTTTAGGGTTGAGGGTAGAGGGTTTAGGGTATAGTTTTAAGGGTATATGGTTGAAGGATTAGGGTTGAGGGTCTAATGTATAAGGTAGAGGATATAATGGTTGAGGGTTTAGGGTTTAAGGGTTGAGGATTAAGGGATTAAGGGTTGAGGTTTGAGAATTGAGGGTTAAGGGTTTAATGTATTGGGTGGAGGGTCCAACATATAGGGTGAATGGTATAGGAGTTTAGGGTTTAGGGTTCAAGGTTTAGGGTTGAAGGTAGAGGGTTGAGAGTTAAGGGTTTAAGGGTTGAGGGATAAAGAGTGAAGGGTTGAGTGATTAGGGTAGAGAGTTTAATTGGGTTTAAGGGTTTAAGGGTTGAGGGTTGAGGGTATTGGGTTGAGGGTAGAGGGTAGAGGGTTTAAGGGTTTTAGATTTAAGGGTTTAGGGTTGAGGGTTTAGGGTATAGGGTTGAGTGTTTAAGTTTTTAAGGGTTGAGGGTATAGGGTTGATGGATTAGGGAAGAGAAGGTGGGAATGATGGAGGGAGAGATGGAGGGAGAAGTAAGATAGACATAAGGAGAGAAGAGGAGGGAGGGACAAAGATGGATGAGGGTTGAGGATCCAATGTATAGGGTAGATTATTGAGAATTGAGGGTATATGGTTGAAGACCTATAGGGTTGATGGTTTAGGGTATAGGGTTGAGGGATTAGAGTTGAGGGTAGATGGTATTAGGTTGAGGGTATAGGGGAAGGTTTAAGGATTTAGATTTTAATGGTTTAGGGATGAGGATAGATGGTTTACGGTATAGGTTTGAGGGATTAGGGTTGAGGGTCCAATGTATAGGGTAGAGGGTATAGGGTTGAGTGATTAGGGTAGACAGTAGAGGGTTGAGGGTAGAGGGTTTAAAGGTTGAGGATTGAGAGTTTAAGGTTGAGGGTAGAGGGTATAGGGTTAAGGGATTAGGGTTTAGGGTAGAGGGTATTGGGTATTGGGTAGAGGGTAGAGGGTAGAGGGTTTAAGGGTATATGGTTAAGGGTAGAGGGTAGAGGGTTTAGGGTAGAGGGTTAAGGGTTAAGGTTAGAGGGTTAATGGTTTAGGGTTTAAAGGTTAAGAGTAGAGGGTAGAGGGTTAAGGGTATATGGGAGAGAGATAAATGGATTGAGTGAGTGAGAGAGATACCATAGAGAGGGAGATGGGGTAGAAAGGAGAGACATGAAAGAGAGAGAGGGATAGAGTGGGAGAGAGACAAAGGGATGGATGGTTAACCCTAAACCCTCTCTCCCTCTCCCTCTCCCTCCCTCCCTTCTCTCCCTAAACCCTCTCTCTCCCACTCTCCCTCTCCCTCCCTCCCTCCATCACTCTCTCTCTCGCTCTATCCCTATCTCCCTCTCCCTTTCTCCCTTTCTCCCTAAACCCTCTCTCCCTCTCTCTCTCTCCCTCTCCCTCTCCCTCCCCCTCTCCCTCTCCCTCTCTCTCTCCCTCTCCCTCTCTCCCTCCCTCTCTCCCTCCCTTTGTCCCTCCCTCCATCTATATCCCTATCCCTCTCTCCACAAACCCAAAATCCTCTCTCTCCCTCTATCTCCTCTCCCTCCTCTCCTCTCCCTCCCTCCTCCCCTCCCCACCCTCTCTCTCTCTCCTCTTCCTCTCCTCCACTCTCCCCATATCCTCTCTCCTCAGCTCTCCTCTCCTTTTGCCTCTCCTCTCCTCTCCTCTCCCCTCTCTCTATCTCTTCTCTCTCTCTCTCTCTCCTCTCCTCTCTCGAAACCATCTCTCTCCTCCTCCTCCCTATCTCTCCTCCTCTCCTCCTCTCCTCTCTCCCAAACCATCTCTCTTTCTCTCTCCCTCACCTCCTCCTCTCTCTCATTCTCCCTCCTCTCTCCCTCCCTCTCCTCTCTCCTCTCTCTTCTCCTCTCTCCTCTCCTCTCTTTTCCTCTCTCCCTCTCCTCTCACTCTCTCACTATCCTCTCTCTCTCCTCCTCTCACTCTATCCCTCCTCTCTCTCTCTCCCTCTCCCTCTCCCTCTCCCCCTCTCCCTCTCTCCCTCTCTCCGTACACCCTATCTCTCTCTCACGTATCAATGAGATAGAGTATGTGTCTCATTGATGCCAAAAGACAATTCGACAAATCCATAGTTTCTCCCAGCATCACCAAGATTCCCAAGCACATTCATTGGTGAGACCAATGCTATCAGCGACAATCCAAAAAGGTCTATCGAGCCCAGAGGTCATCCCAATGTTCTTCAGCTTAGAACCTCCATCAATGAGAGTCACACCAAACTATCGGGCTAAGATTCAGCCTCAGAGGAATTTCTCTGAAGCTCCTTCGACCATTCGTGTTCCATTGACAAAGTTTCCTACATGCAATCTCATCGGGGAGACTCACCCTAATCACAGACCATTAGGATGACCAACACAGTCAGAACAAACATCCAAAGCTAGGCCGATGACCTAGGTTCCATCAATGTCATCCATTGGCAGGACTTACGTCAATCTAAAACCATCTGTCTGACTTCCACCATTGGTCTAATCATTCTAGGCCTCACCGAGAACCAAGGTTAGCTTGATGGAGAACTATCGGCTAGACTCTCGCCGATCATCACCCGTTGGTCTAACTTCAACCATCAAAGGGAGCTGGAGAACTTCCATCGAGCGTTAAGACTTTAGAACATAGCTTCTTATCGGTAAGACATTCCAAGAGTCTCACTTATTATTCTCTTTTAGAATATTTAAGTTAGTAAGATTGAGGCACACATTTCCAACAAGGGAGAGAGATGGTTTAGGGTTTAGGGAGAGAGGGAGAGGGAGGGATGGAGAGAGAGGGAGAGAGGGAGAGGGAGGGAGAGGGGGAGATAGAGGGGGAGAGAGAGGGTTTAGGATTTAGGGAGAGAG